>JBAIZL010000002.1:366334081-366384081 GCA_036971475.1 Prosapia bicincta | reverse complement strand
TAGTATTATATACTTCGAAACCCAATTTTACCAAATTTGATTTTGTCTTTAAATATAGGCAAACTACAGTTTTCAACAGATAAAAATTGAATAATTTCAAGTAATATCTTACAATTTCCAGCTAATAACAATAGGTGCGCGTCGCCAGCATAAGGTCATGAATTACACTAATTTGAAATCTATTAATTTAAAATAAATTGTAGTGATTTTTAGAGTTTTTTATTTATTTATAAAACTATTTATAGAGCAGACACTCGTTTTGTTGAAAAAACCTCGTATATTACATGAGTCGAGTAACATTTATGTATAAAATCATGTTTTCATGCCCCACGTATCAACAGTGTTTTTGTTCAAGAACTATTCATAATGTTTAATTATTACTTAGAACTGTTTTGTAAGTGTGTCTGAGTGTTTGAGTGTGTGTGTGTGTGTTTGTATGTGTGTGTATGTGTGTGTGTGTGTGTGTGTGTGTATGTGTTTGTGTGTGTGTGAGTGTGTGTGTGTGTGTGTGTGTGTGTGTGTGTGTGTGTGTGTGTGTGTGTGTGTGTGTGTGTGTGTGTGTGTGTGTGTGTGTGTGTGTGTGTGTGTGTGTGTGTGTGTGTGTGTGTGTGTTTGTGAGTGGGCACTTGTAGGGAGTTTCGTCTGCAAAGCGAGCGCATTGTGGGGTCGCCAATTTTTGTGGGGAGTCCCTAAAACGCCACCTATGGTTTTAATAGCTGAAAATAGTTTATCTATATGTCTTATAATCAGAAAACATGTTTAATTTAATTTTTTAACATGACCCCACAACGTCATTATTTTGCATACGTCTTTTTTTCGCACACCTTTGAACGCTTCCTAGTTTTAGCAACACAGAGCGCTAGAGTCGCCAAACGGTGTGTACAGTGTGTACTTTTACTTGTGGGCGAGCTTTTATGAGGAACTGGAATTTACATACACTTCTTGTTCGTGGTACGTTTAGGGGTCGTTTCGTATGAAACACTTCTTGTGGAGAGTGCCTTGTGACGACTTCAGACACATAGCCGACGCCAATATCTTTTCACTAATTAGTTGTTTTAAAACCACAAATCGTGTAGTGCCAAAGAGCTATTCAATTTATTCTTTTTAAAACCACAAAACCCAGACTAATTATTTTAATATATATTTATTATATATCACTGAAAAGTTTTTCTTAATATATTTAATTATTTGGGCTTAATCTCTTGTATTTAGTACATTTTTGAGGCTATACATAATTGTCTTAGACAGTTACAAACATTTTTACCAGGTAGTATATCATTGTTAAAACATGTTTTTCGTAATTAAAGTTTACAATTTTAATGTTGATTTGTAATCATTGCATGCAAGTTATGCTTATATTTTTCAGATGAAGTTTTGTTTTTACATTACTTTGCATATAAAGTTTTGCATTAAGGTTAACTGAAATGTTTTGTAAGGTGATATAATTTGGTTCTTCTCTATCCATTATTGCAAATATTAAACATCTCTTATGAAACAAAACTTCATAAACGTAAAAATAAAAATTTACTGTATGAGACATGATTCATCTATTTACAAATAATATTTGTGGTTTTATTCACAATGTAATCAGAAATGTGTTTTTTTTTAATTTAAAACTTGATTAACAATATGCATGTACATAATCCTTTATCTATTAGGTCTGAATGTTAACGGCCACAAATTCCGAAACGTAACGCACATTTTGGGCAGTAAACAAAATTAAAGTGACAAATAAATGTAGCCGGGCTTCGTGTATTTATTGAAGGAGTGGTCATTATTCTGACCAAAAATGTTATAAATAAACGTTACCAGCGCTGACCCAAACACGGAAATAAATTAATGAATTTGTTTGATTTTTAATAAGAGTAAGATATTACAAGCTGTAAGTTAGAGTTTGTACTAGCAACACTCAGTGATGATGATGACTTTGTCATTGAGTAAATAAATGACTAAGTTGTGAGTTTAGTGTATGTCTTTAATTTATTTTTATTTGCTAATGTTTAAAGTAAACTAAACGTTAGGATTGCAAGATAAATATTCATTGTACACGGGCTACATAATTTCGTTCCTTTTGATATTTAAAAAAGAGTGTTGGTTTCTTAACAAGTCATAATTGATAGGAATAGAATTTCAATAGAAATAATAATGCGTAAATGCATATTCTACAGATAATTGTAAGAAGAAATTTACGGTTTGTAAAAATGGGAAACTGGAAATTTTAGATATAATTTTAAGAAATGAAGAATTTCAAATTCCCAGTTGCAAATAGCATTTGAGAGTAACAGGAATTAAATACCTGTAGTGATATAATAAACTAAGAAAAAAATGTAGAAAATTCCAAGATATAATTGTTTAATTTTAGTTAAAAGTAAACATTTGTGAATACTAGAAACTTTTATTACAATTTAAGGATGGTAAATATCTTATAACGATTTCAACATAGCCGTAAATATATAAATTGTACAAAATGTAGGCTACGTTTCGACTGCTAAGTCTAAATCTAACAGTACCTGGAAACCTGTCCAGCAAATAACTTCAAAATTCACGTTTAAATCTCATTTTTCTCTATACTTCATAGCTTGTACCCCTTACCTAAGAAGGAATGTCCGAGTGTCGCAGTTTATGTTGTCATTTCAGATAAACTTGTGTAAGGCTAGTGGTTCCTAGATAAAGGGCGAACTTGACACAGCCATTCTGCATATCATGTCTTATTGCTTACATATAAATGTACATCTGCAAACCTATCTACGAACGGTGATCACCTCTCAGAAGTGTTTTTGTAAGTGATAGCCGCTAGAAATTGTTGCTAATCAAAGATCCAATCGCAAGTACAAGTTTTCACTGTTTTACTTCATCCAGCCGTTTTTTTTTAAATCGCTTATAATTGTGACCTAAAAGCAAATAACTCAGATTAGTAGGGTTGGCCCTTCAAAACTTCCAAAATCTTGAAAATATTGAGCCTCAATATCGTAATAACAGCTTTATCCGAAGTAAAATAATGTACTTTTCTTCTTACAATAAATAAAGAGAAATAGTCGTTTATTTCTCCTGTGACTTTAGACCATGATCATTCACTCACATTGTCAAAATAGTAATATGAAAATTGAAATATTATTTGCTTCTATATTCGTGTTGAGCCGCTACTATATTTGTTTATTTATATGTTTAGTTTATACAAATAAATAACAATAAGTATTAATTTAATACAGTAAATGTTTTAGACTAAACGTGTATATATTGGATCTTAGTGACCATATGTGTGTACATGTGTGCACATTTTTATACATGTGTAAACATATATGCAATGTTAAAATATTGTAAAAATATACGATAACTCAATATTGTATGTTGTAACATACTAACCATCTATTTTACTTTAATAATAAATATGTAAACAAGGATTACAAATAAAAAAATCTTTAACTTTTATCGTGTTAATACAAAAACCTGGGAAGAACCTGGGAATTTCGCAAAACTGATTTGATTCGATTTTAAACATCTTCTCTTTCTATTGTATTAAATCTTTCTCCTGGTTTTCATTTTTTATTAATTATTTTCCATTTTCTTGAAATAACTACAAATAAAAATGAGGAAGTGACTGAAGAAGCAATTAAAAAAACTCCCCATAAAAAAGCTTCTTGTTATACTGTATATACAGATTACGGGTAAAAACTAGCGATGTCGATCTTATTGTTATTGCAAAAGAAGATACAAAAGGTTTTGGCTGTTTTCAATTTTTTTTATTTGTGTATTTGTTTTATTAACTGATTATTCATTAATTAACACAATCTTTTATAGTTAGTATGAAGTAATTTTACTTTGGACGTAAGTAAAAGAACTAAACAAGGTACACGATTGTTTATGATTCCATGTCAAGCGAATTGTTAAAAATAACAATTCTTTTGCAAAAAAAAGATACATTAGGTTTTGACTGTTTTGTAAGTTGTTCAAGTTTTTTATTTGCTTTAACTCATCTTTCATCAATTAACAATCTTTTATAGTTAGTATCAGAGTAATTTTACATTGAACGTAACGGACAATATTAACTGTATTGTAAACAACTGTAGCAAAATGTTTCTATAAATAAATGAAACAGAGGTTTCAAGTATAGAGATACAACAGAGGTATAGAGATACCACAAATGACTTTTTCTTTTATTATGTACTTTTTGATTGCATAGCAATCATCTTCAGAAATAACTGAAAAATAAATGATTGTAATTATCTCTGAGGATGATTGCTATCTAATTGAAATGTACATAAGGTTTTAAATAAAAGAAAAAAGTCATTTGTCGTATAGAGGTGTCTTTTATTTATGTTAAGGAACACTATTGTTTGTGATACCATGTCAACTAATTGTTATTCTCCAATATAAAGGCCTGAACCTGATCACCGCATTTTGTGGGTGCCATAGCTCACAGTCTTCACACACACACACACACTCACACACAAACACACAAACACACATGTATGTATAAATATACTGTATATTATAAAATAATATACGGGCGATGATCACTATTTTGGAAGTATTCTAGTTACGTATGACGCTGATCTGGCTTCCTTCATTCAAGAATTTTCATCTCTTTCTTTCATTTAGATTCGAAGGTTAAACGTGAATCAGTAAGGTTAGTGGGTAATGAATAACCCTCCGATATATTTTTAAAGATTATATTTAGAATAAAATAACACGTACAGTTTTCTCCGATATACTGTGCTTTTCTCGCAGCTAAAGAAAATTAGTCAAATTTTCTTCCTATGACTTTTAAATATAACCATTGTCTTCCAATGTCGATATTTATATAAAAATGAAAACAGTAATTGTTTCTATCCTCAACTTCAGCCTTTGATTACCTACGTTTGTTTATTTATCTCTTTACTGCAAACATAGAAATTAACACGTAGTACACATACGTTGGTCATATTAAATGGGAACTTGTATGCAATGCTGTGATATTGTAACAATATACTATTGGTTTCTATTGTATATTACAACATAATAACCACATAGAACATTAGTATTGCAAGTTAGGATTGTGGAAACCTGTCCATACTCCCATCCTATTCTTAAAAAACAAGATGTATGTGCTATTAAAATACAACCTAAGATTTACTATAGCGTTTTAGTTGTGGTATTTATTCTTTATATAGATGACCGAAGTTTTTAAACAGTGTGTCTCGTCGTTTAAGGACTAGGTATAGTTGACATGGGGTAAATCAATTCGTTGGATTGAATAAAGAAACGTTGACAGTTTATGTTATCTTATCAATCGCATATTTGTAAATGCACATGGTCATAGTTCTCTTTAATATAATATCGCGAACACAACAATTATGGATTATGGTTTAACGTCGAAAGGTTATACCACAATCAATACAAATATAGAATAAAATAATGTTTTATAAAATAGATTTTAGTTTAGGCCATCATATTATGGGCTAAATATTTTAAGTTTAAGTATGAAAAGACAGAACTCTACTAACAATTTGCCAACAGTATCTCCGCGCCGACGAGAACCGTGACATAATGTTACATGAGCTGAACTACCTATGTATTCCATTGAATATAGTTCCATAGTAGAAGCTATATTTATAGTTGATTGTTTATTTTCCATATTGTTTCAATTTCAAGAAGTGATTATTTTAAAATTTTGCTTTAAGAAACACAAACGTATAAATATCCCTTTATAACATGAAAGGCTTAGTAAACAGTAATGGTTTAAGCTTAATAAATTAATTTCAAGAATATACGTAAAATTCTGAATCAGCATTAAGTAACTTTATCATATTTTTCAATTAAATCCCCAGCACTAGACAGCAATAATGAATCGCCCATGGCCCGCAATGTCTAAAGCCACAATTGCCTATAATAGTTTTCAAATGTGAAAAGAAGAATTGTGGCAACTAAGTAGTAGTATAATTGCCATCAAATGCAAGGCTTGAAATTGGTCCATGGAGATTTTGTCAAAGTCTTAAAATGAGCCGCTAAACTCTTACTTATTGTTTAAATAGAATTATACAAATGGTTTACAAAGAACAAATAGAAAAATAATATTATATAACCGAGGACTACTGTAGAAATATTTCACAGTAAACGGAAAAGAGAAAAATACTGTTTATATCCTTCTCAAATTTACGAAAACACATAAAACATTGAGGTTAATTTAAATTGAGTAATAGGTTTTACTAAAAAGTAAATTTTAGGCTATATATTATTTTTAATAATAATCGGTGAAGACATCTAAATAATAAAGCAAAAGATATATATATTACTGGGACTGTATCTAAGTTCACAAAATCCGCTTGGCGAATTATTGTTTTAACTTTTAGGATTAGGTCATAAAAATAAAAATTAGGTTAAAGACATTTATAATGATTTCGTAACACAAAAGTAAGATTCCGCAAAGTTTATGTTACCACGGAATTTACGTCACGTTTTCAGTTGTTGTGCATTTACTAATCTGTTCGAGAAAGGAGGCTTTAAACTTTTAAATATATCCAATCTACAATTTCATACATTTTTAAACATCGTGTTAAACTTGTATACGTGTAAATCTTGAATCTTATACATTAACTTTAGTTGTTCACGCTTTTTTTGTGTGTCTGTGTGTGTGTTTGTAAGTGTGTGTGTGTGTGTGTGTGTGTGTGTGTGTTTGTGTGTGTGTGTGTGTGTGTGTGGGTGTGCGTTTGCGTGTCTGAGTGTGTGTGTGTGTGTGTGTGTGTGTGTGTGTGTGTGTGTGTGTGTGTGTGTGTGTGTGTGTGTGTGTGTGTGTGAATATATTGTGTATGAAATGCGAATCTAACGTACATATATTTCATGATAGACATCTTTTTATTGTTTTTTTAAACATTTACTATTTAGCATTACTCTATGATTATAAAAGGAAAAACGACTGGTAAATTTACACTTTAAACTAAATGATTTGGAATTTCTGGGAGTGTAAAGTGTAAATTTGTAATGGCCATATGAAAAATTCAGTAAAGAAAACGTGGGTCGCATTTACTGACCAATTCCTTATACTATTATCTATATGATAGGAACCACGTTTCCCCATTGAATGTTCATCTGGAAAATGTGATACTAAGAGAGTGTTTTCTTCAAATTATTATTCTGTGCATTTTAGTATCGTGTATATGGAAGTTTGCAATCGATATCCTGTAATGCAATGCGCCCTTTGCTCGTCAAGGAGTTTGTTTTCCCGATGAATATTTTTAATTGTGATCCACTGCCGACCCACTTAAAGATATGCATGTGTTTGTACGTATACTGTGTAAGTTCTATTTAACTTAATTAACCTAATTGTGCTTATGTCACTATATATTCGTGGCCTCTAGACGGTATATCTGGTCAATTACGAATAAACTACTGTTAGAGTCGAATTAGACTTCAGATATACATAGATGTATTACGTCGACATATAACCGGGCGTAGGAGAGTCTAACTAGAACATTTTGTACTTAAATAGTGATGCAGTTAAATTTTATCTAGGTTAATATAGTGAAAATCTTTGCTCTCTGTTAAATGCTAAATTTCGAGGTTTCCAACTTATGGCCGAAAATGTACATATTGTTCTTTTTATCAAGTCTAATTACCTCATCGCATTGCTAAATAACTATTAAAACTATATAAATGTCCCATCAGTGTACTCTACAATTAGTTTGTTTATTGCTCGTGTATTTATTTCCATTAGCCTAAGTATATGAATCCTTTCACTATATTTTATTTACAAATGGAGACGTATGTTTATTTATATTAATTGTTTATGGTAAGAGCACTATTAGTGGAACCCATTGTTCTCTCTCTTTCCCCCCTCCCTCCTATATAGACACATATATGTACACGAAGGTAATAGGTCATCTGGAATGTAAAATACGGTTTGCTATAACTGAATAAATACAAAGGAAACCTTATTTTCAGCATTACCTTAAATTACTTTTCTATAAAGTAAACTTAGGTGTGTAGGCCAGTGATTACCAACAAGTTGTTTCCAAGGACCCAATGAGGGCATCGGTCGCTACAATTAACAAGGTCCCCACAAATTCTTAAACCTAAATTGTAGACCACACACATGATAATTTCAGTTATATTAGTTATTAATAAGTCACTTATAGTTAGCCTATCCACTTTCTTTAAAGTGGAAACTGTTCTTACATAAGAATATTAAATTTGATGCTACCACAAGTTTATTACAAGTACATTCAAGAAGTTTTATTTTTATTTAAGGTACAAAATATAAAACTAAAAATGTAAATCACATGTTAAAGTTCGTAGGTCCAGGCGAAATTTATTAAACCTATTTATATTAATATTTTGCTTGGAGTAAGGAGTTAATGAAGTAAACAAAAAAATCAAATGTTTGTTATAATTGCGACAAACAAACAAAAACTATTGAATAAAAATAAATAAAAAATAATAATAATATTAGTTTTAATTTTTGTATTATGTATTTGCAAGAATACATTTATTATTATGTATTTTTTACTATGTAACAGCAAGAAATCATATCTTAACAATATTTTCAGTGAGATGAGTTGAATCTGTACTTTGAGTTCATTGTTGCAAAAATGTTAGCTTCCATACTTGAAACTTTCACTCTGCAATAATACTGCATATCAAGCCGATTCCTATATTTATTTTTCATGAAGCAGATAGTCGAGGGTGCATGTTTACATCTCTAGATAGTTGGAAAATGTAGTATTACCTTCATTGTCTTATAACTAAGTGTTTTCTAGTCTTTTTTCACTGGCAACAAAAATTCTACAATGCTGTTGCTATCAAAAACATTTTTTAGTTTGCCACTATCGGTCAGTTCAAGTCGATCTTTTTCCTCTTCTGAAGAACTCTGAATCTTTTATATTTCAAAGAAGCAGAAACAATTTCTAATCCAACTTATATTAAGACCTGGTCCAGGAAAGTATTCCCTGAAAGAGGTTGCTAAACTTTAAAGGTGGTCAGTTATGCTTTCCTTTATTTGGTTTATAAAGTTTTCATCAGAAGACTTCAAAAACACTTTTATAGTGAGAAAATTTGCAAGAGAACATTTATTGACTTTTGTTGCCAACAACGGACAATCTTTAACCATGGCACAAACTTGTCTTAAACTTTGAACATATCTATATTAAAACCTTGTAAGCCTAGATACTAAACTTTCAAATGTACAAACACAGCTAAGTAAGCAGTCGCGCAAAGCCAAGAAATTTCTAAGTAAATCTCAATACTTGGTATCAAGAAATAAAAGATTCTGACCTCATCCTTAACACCAAAAAACCTTTTCAGTACCACCTCGAGAGAGCCACCTTACTTCGGTATGAATAAGAGGCGGAGCATTCTCACTGCCCAATAACAAAGAGAACAATCTAGACAAGGTTTAATGTAGTTAATACGTTGAACTACTTCATTGGGAGTTTTATGCAACACACCAGGCAATCTCTTGGCTACCAAAGCCTCTCGATGAATGCAACGGTCGGATACGGCCGCAGTGAATGTGTTAAATATAAATATTTTAATTTCAGTGACATCTCACTGACCCCTAAGACATTGCCTACGAACCCATAGGGGTTAGTTCCAGTTGGGAACCACTGGAGTAGGCACCCGTAGCGTGCTTCCACTTTTTCGATGCCGATGTTACACTCCTTAGCTGGCAACGAACGAATCCACGTATTTGGTTTCTTCATATTTATCAAAAAAGGTTTTCCACACTTTTTGGCAAAGAGTGTGGCCGAAGATAAAAATCGTGGATCAAACCCGTTCATCTCAAAAACTGTTGCTATCACTTTTTAAAAGTACGGATGTGATTTTCTATCTTGTATTTTGCATTACAGTTATAGTGATGCAAGTCTATAGATTGGTTTTTTGCTTCTGTCTTTTTTTGTTCGTTTTCCTTTACAATATAGTCGAGAAATGTATCTCCATAAGGGGGAGGTTTGTTGTTGATACCCCCATTTTCCAATATTCACAAAACTGGTAAGCAACACCACACCGTAAAGAAACTATGCTTATACTGAGGTAAGAGTTGTGACGCAGAATATATATATATATAGATAGATAGATAGATAGATAGATAGATAGATAGAGTAAGTAAATCATCTATTCGAATAAAAAATAATATCTTGTTAAAATTTAAAGAATTTATAAAAATAAATAAATCTTAGTAAACATGTAACTATTATTATTAATATTAGTAGCATTTATGCGAGCTAAAGCCGTGCAACAATCAAGAATAAACCTCATTAATAAAGCCATGGTTACGTAAAGCCACTTTTCATTATATTTTGTTGGAAAAAGAACATAAAATATGAGACTGAAAAACGTTTGGAAACTTTGTGAGTATTTGTTAATTAAGGAAATGTTAATTTACAGCAAAATACATTCCTATCCTTCCACCTGTGTGTATCTAGTACGAATACCCATGGTGGAAGTAAGGTTAGGTTATCTGTGGTTGCCGGCACTTACAATTGCTAAGGACAGTCAAACTAGAGCCTTATGTCTGCCTATGTTTTGGGTAAATCTTTGGATGTTCCCACCTTATTACCGGAAATGTAGCTGGAGTTTTGTTCAATAAAACTAAATAACGCATTTTGTTTCAGTTTTTAAAGTAAGGTTGACAACTGTTTTGCTCTAGTTTTAGTTTAATAATTGGAGGCATGTAAGCTATTTAACATCCATTAGCAAAAGCCTTTGTATCGAAGCACTTGGGCTATTTCACCTTGTGTCCCTTCCCATGTAGAACCGGGTTTCCCTCCGTCACAATTGTTCCTACCTCCCAAAAATTGAAGACATGTAAGCTATTTATCATCCATTAGCCAAAGCCTTTGTATCGATGCACTTGGGCTATGTCCCTTCCCATGTAGATCCGGGTTTCCCTCCATCACAATTGTTTCCTACCTCCCAACAATTGAAGACATATAAGCTATTTATCATCCATTAGCAAAAGCCTTTGTATCGAAGCACTTGGGCTATTTCACCTTGTGTCCCTCCCCATGTAGAACCGGGTTTTCCTCCGTCACAATTGCCTCTTACCTCCCAACATTTCCTTCTCCCCTTACTATTCTTACTACTCCCTTTATCCATTCCTTTTAACTGCTTTGTTCCCTTTCATTGGTGCCAGGTAATGCAAGTCTAGCCTAAAAGTATATAAAAGTTGAATGTAAGGAAATGTGTCAAACATTTAGTTTAGATTTTAATCCTAAAGTAAAAGGATTCACAGATAATGTCCATGCAAACATAGATCCTAATTTGGCTTGATACTTTCCTTAGAATATTTAAAAGTATTTTATATATACCTTTAAATTTTTGTTTAGTATAAATTTATTAATAATATATTAAATTTAAAACGCCGTAATTTATGTGACTTTTAGTGTGGTAGTCATGTTTTCGGCGATAAAAACTGCCGGTTTCTTATTTAGAAGACTTTTCTCCTACTTCTCGGTTTCCTGCATTTACCTCATGATTACTTTCCCATTCTGTACAATCTATTTCACTTCGTTATAATTGACATTTCATTGTCTCTTACCACTAAAAATGTCTTCTACCGGTAATGTTATATAGAATATAGTTTTTGTTAAGAATTAATCCGGTTTTCAATTATTTTCAAGCATTTATCATTCCCTTTCACCAAGTATTCTTCTCACTACATACTCTCGACAAATATTTCTTTCTTGTAGGTCTCTTTATACACGTTTCTACAAATATATATTTTGTCTCATATTCTGGATAGAGTGTCTCTGGAAAACAAAAACACATTTCATTACTATGAAACAGTATTTGTATTTCCCGTTTCTTCCTTTTCTTCATCCCTCTTTTTCCACCCCTTACAATTTCTGTCTCTCTTCTCAACCCCTCGCTTTCTCTCCTCTTTTTACTCTGTATTTCCGTCTCTGTCTTTCCCTTCAATGCTTCTTTCTGCTACCCTGTCTTTCTCTTTCCCCCCCCCCTCTCTCTCTCTCTCTCTCTCTCTCTCTCTCTCTCTCTCTCTCACACACACACACATTAATATCGGTGTTTAATTTTATCTTCATTAATAGGACGAAGATGGCTCTCGTAAAAGCGAAATATTTGTGCCATATTGTCTGATGTGCGATGTTTGTAGTATAACAGCAAAAAATAATTCAACGACACAATTTAATAAAAATAAAACGAAGTGGAAATTTTGTTGTAAATCAAGAAATGTGCACAGGAAGACAAATATTTAGTTTGATTAGTTGGAATACGTAAAGAGCATTTGGAGCTCTGCGTCAGGAAGTGAAACAGGGACATTGCTGTGAGGGCTTTATCGTTGTACTGAAGGGATACAAGGGCTGGAGATGGCCTGATGGTTACCCGTAATTTTATCGTATATACAGAGAGGACAGGTGGAGGAATCTGCAAAGTCCAATCGAAGTTGGGACCGTTTTATAGAGCTGAATTAAGCTGGTTAACGTAAAAGGAGACTTCCTTGAAAAGGTTTATAGTCAGGTTAAGCGTGTTTGTCTGCTTAATCCATTATAAAACAATCTCTTTTCTGCGTAAAATTTAGAATATGGTTTCCTTGCATCTTGCGACGGCATCGCCTTTTTTGAGGTAATAGATATAGCCTGCAACTCTGAAGTAGAAAGAAAGACCAATTTACTTGTATCGATGCTAGTTGAAAGCCTCTCTGAGGCATAACAAATGGCTGAAACGTCGCTTTTAAAGTGGTAAACCTTCTGGAAACAAGGCTTCGACGAAGGTTGTATAGAATCCAGCTCCACTGGTCTCTACCGTGGTAGATCCGTCCTTGTAAATTTGGGTTCATTCGACGTCAGGGTAGTTGTTAGCCAGTATTTCTAATGTAGTTGACTTCAAGAGATAGTGCAGTGTTCTGCTTGGCAGAACCGGCTTTACAGAAATATCTGGCATCTCCCGTGGGATATGAGGGCATCAAAAGTGCTGTCGCTCACCCTGATTGGTATGAGACTTCTACATAACGAGAGCATTCGGTTGTGACTTATTTTGAGTTTCAAGCCAGACATTGGCAGAGCGCTATGTTCTTTCAAGGTTTCCGAACAAGCATGACATTTCAAAAAATTTCCGTAATAACTAAATTATTATGTAATTATAAAACTTACACAAATATTTATATTACTGTACCCAAATAAAAACGTACAAAAATTAAGCATACATTACATTTACATTAACATGGTTTACTGAAGACATATTGAGTCATATAATGTTAGACTAAAAGTAAAAATATGAAGCATAAAATCATTTGGAGTCTTAGTAAGTTTTAGTCAAATTAATTATCAGTATTTTAGTTATAACAAAATACATCCCAGACACCTAGACGGTATATGACAGTAATCACCAATAAACCATTGGGAAAGTCAGGTTAGGCCTAAAAACTAATAGGTATACTTGATGTGGACATTTACTCGCCCAATGTTTCGCATATACTTTATGTAGGCCTAAGCTTTGGTTAAACGGTACGTTTCCAAGGTTTCTACCTTCTTGATGGAAATGTAAATATTGTACATATATAGTTAGTATTTTTCTTGGTAATGTCAGTTTTAAAGCTTTTTGTTTCTGACAGTTCTGATACTTCTTTAGGTGTGAGAATAGAGGAACCTAATTACAGATAGAAATCGTAATTCCCCTAATACGCAACATCCTGAATCTTAATCACTTTGGTTTCGCAGATTCTCTTGTCACTCACTTGAAGGGCGAATATAAAAGAGTAAATTTAAAAGTAAATGCTTAAATAGGTTGGTTATTCTCTATATAGCGCAAGTTTAAAACTTGTAATTTTGTTTATTTTTAGTCCTAAAATACATGATTTCAGAGATAATACTCTATCTTCTATTCTATGGTTCCTCCATTGCTTTATGTTTTATATTCAAACACTCTACTTTTCGATTTAAGACTATCCAAAATTCGGAGGATGTACAATGGTTTTTCTGTATGATAAGATTTATTTTTTTAAAAATACCTCATATTAGTTATATTTATTATATACATTTATGTTGGAGCTCCCGAGGGATTTGAGAGAACCTAAAGCCTATGCATCCATGCAAACGTGGGACCTTCCAGTGGCAGAGTGGTTGGTAGTCAGCATTTATAATGCAAATGACCATCAGTCATTGCGGTTATATATTGGATGATGCCGGGTAGAACCAGAATCACTTGAATATGAGGAGCACCCGAGGGATTTGAGGGGAACGTAAGGCCTATGCCTCACTCCAATTGATGAGCTGCTCCGTAAGAACCAGGTCTGTAGTGGTTTATTTTTGAATATTAAAACGTACATTGGCAATGCGCTACGTTCTTCAAAAGTTTTCGACCCTATAAAAATTCAATAATAACGAAATATAAAAGGAAAAAATATTTATATTACAGTAGTTAATTAAATCGTACAACAATTAAACAAACGCTGTATTTACATTACCATGGTTTCCTAAGGACATTTTGAATCATATTATCTTAGTTTGAAAGAAAAAATATGAAGCTTAAAAACTTTTGGAGACTTTATAAGTTTCAATCAATTTATTTATTTTAATTTTGCTTATGTCACTATATATTCGTACCCTCTAGACGGTATATCTCTTCAGTGGAATATATCACAGTTACAGTCGAATTAGACATTATATATATATATATATGTGTGTGTGTGTCCGGGCTGAAAATAGCCTAAGTAAAAGCTATTATACTTGAACAGTTTTTGTAGGTAAATATAGTAAAAAACCTTTCCTTTGGTTAAATGATACATTTAGACGTTTCCAATTTATTACAAAAAAGTATATATTGTTCTTTTTATCAGAAAAAAATAACCTATCACATAAATATCTGATAAAACTATATAAATGTCCCATCAGTGTGCTCTAGAATTAGTTTATTTATTGGTCGTGTATTTATTTCTATTAGCTAAAGTATATGAATCTACTCATTATATTTGATTTACAAATGGCGACGTATATTTAGGCTTATGTATATTAATTGTTAATGTTAAAGCACTGTTAGTGGAACCCATCCCCCTTTTTAGTTATTCTCTCCCTCCCCCTTCTTTCTCTCTCTCATATAGTAGGTCTCTCTCTCATATATATATATAGGCTAACCCCTCTCTCTCATACACATTGGCCAGTGGTTACCAACAAATTGTTTTCAAGGACCCAATGAGGGCATCGGTCACTACATTGACAAGGACCCCCCCCCCCAAATTCAATAAATACTTAAATTGGTTAGTTATTCTCTATATAAGGCTAGTTTAAAACTGGTAAACGTTGGAGAAAGAAATTGTTATTAATTTTTTTTATTTTTTAGTCCTAAAATACATGATTTCAGAGATAGTACTCTGCCCCTCATTATGTGGTTCCTTCATTGCTTTATGTCTTATATACAAACACTATACTTTTGGATTTAAAAGCTATCCGAAATTCGGAGGATTTAAAATGGATCTTCTGTACGAGTTATTCTTTTAAAATTACCTCATATCAGTTATCTTTAATTTTTTCAGTTATCTTTCAATATAATTTCGTTTCATATCTTGATACTTCGTAATACCTAGTTTAAAAAAATAATAATAATTTGTGTCTATGTGAGTGTTAAGAATGGCACAACTGATATTGTATAACTAGTAAAACTCTAGCTTTAATAAAAGAATTTCTTATCTTGTTCCAGTCACGTGCTGCTTTGGTGCAAAGAAGAGGAAGGAAAGGGGAGGTAATTACTATTAGGTTGTTTTAACTTCAAGTTGAAATAATGTAATTTAGTAGTTTTATTAAAAATCTACTAATATAATTAAATAGTTTTATGGCTTGTTCCAAACTCGTATATATGTTCAGTCTCCAATATTTGCTGGGTTTAAGCTAAATATTGGGATCCTCATCCCATGCGTTTTCTTCTGAATATATTCAAATATTATAGCATCATATTACGGCTGCCAGATTTAGAATTTTCATTTTGTGGTTCTTGTAAGTCTCCACCTTTAATTATACTACTACCGTATTATATTTCTAGGAGAAAATACATGATGTTTAATGAAACTATGGATCCAAAGTATTAAAGTTACTGTATAAAAAATATGTTAATTAAAGTATTAGATTTAAACCATTATCACACCCATGCCTTAAATAAGAAGCCTTCCCCAAGGTTTAAACTTGCGCCCCTTTTCACAGTGCTAACACTACAAGAAGCCGACACTGTGGCCGTTTAATTTATTCAGTTGTGTCGAGCATTTCTTTATGATAAATGTAAATAACTGGACATTTAAAATGAGTAGAAACGAACTATCAGAACGTTCCCTTCAAGTTATTTATGTTTTTCAGTAAATTTAATTTTAATAATCACTTAAGCAACAGTTTATGACCATCCGAACTTTAAATTTAGTAAATGTGTTAAAACTTACTGAGACAGAACGTTTACGATCGCTATGTGCCGAGCTTCATCAGTGTCTTCTGCTAGGAGATGTTGGGTCAAGCGTTGGCGGTTTTAAAGGCAGGTTTTCGATAGTATCAAAGAGTGTGTTTGATTTGTATTTTGTTTGTTCGTTTAATATGTTTGTACTTTGTAAATACCTAAATGTTCATTAAACCCAGCTAAGAATATTTGGCTATCAGCAGCAATAAATTAACTTATTCTCCTATAAATTCAATTGAAAAATGTAAAAGAATTCTAAATAACACCTATATATGTTCACGAATAACAACCTCATACAACACATATGCCCAACGACATTGTGAAAGTGAATTATTTTCAAGTCCTCAAACAGTACCAAAAAATGACATGCTAGAAAATGAGATGTTACTAATTTTCTAGAAGTTGAAATTTGGTATAAATGTAGTAGTAATAATCACTAGTTATATGTTATCAGTCATGTAAGTCACTTTACAACAGATTGTAACAAAGATGGACTATATGATATTCAAATAAGTGGAACAGAATTTCTAACTCTCAAATCGCATTGTAAGGCGTATACTTTATTAAACTGCTTTACAAATTTATATCTTTATGTAATTTAAAACATGTCTTTAATTAGGCTATAACATATTGCCGAGTCAAAAGTATTTAATTATTAAGATATAACATTAATTAACTAGTTTTGAAATTGTAATTCAATTCACATATATACGAAATTTTATACATTATTTACATTTTTTTAAATTTAGACCTAATAGTTTTAATATTTACACAAATCTAATTTAAAACATAGTTTCACTGATTAATGCATGCTTTAGGTTTAGGAATTAGCTATAATGGGCGATGTTATGTATTCACATAATATGTATTATGTATGAAATATAATACTATGTAATTTATTAATGTCTTATATTATAAATGACATTAGAATAGTTGTCTGTATAACGTTTTGTTTTTCAAATGATTCAGGCTACAAAAGTAACTCAAAGTCAATACTCAAATAATTGTTCAAATAATTTTGAAAAATATCCTGCTCCAGTTTCTCCACTTGTGGGGTTTGAAGATCCATCTGTGTAAACATGAAACTAGTCACTTTCAGGGAATCGTTCGTTGATGGTTATTAATGTTGCTTTCCTGAGTTCAATATCCATAACCTGTGACTGTGGTTTCACCTAGTCAACAAGGTTTAGAAATACTGGAGGTAGGTTGTCAAAGGCTCGATTGTGTTGATTTAATGGGGCAGCTTCTGCAAGAAGGAAAAGGTTAGACTATATTATAAATAAAGGATTAGATAATAGTTGGTCAATGTAGAGAAGAGTTTTCTACTACAGAAATAGAAAGCTGTATTATTTAAATTGAGAAACATCAACTCATGATACTGTACACACAGAAAAAAGAAATTGTTCACATATCAAGATATTTAAGTCAATTAAAAAATCAATTTACAATACAAGACCAGTTTTATGCTATTATAAAGCTTGGCATGATCCTAGAAGTTTCAAGTAAAACTTGATGAAATATGTTTTGTGTTAATGAATAATTAAATACATTTTCTGAATATTGTGCATGGAAAAATAAAAGTAGAATTTCATTTTCTGAAAAACATTACCTGTAATGCTGTCTTTGTATATTTTCTAGTACTACCTGATAAATTGAATACAGGTTGTTCTACCTGGAAGCACATGCCCATCATTTATAAAATGGCGCAGTCTTTACCAGCAACTCAAATGTTTTGAGAGTATAGTTTCTTAAAGCATAGTGTTATAAATATGGAATAAATCTGGAAATTGTTGATGTTGATATCATGTAACATATTCCATAGACTTAACTGTTTCATAACTTTAAATAATAACTGTTGACTTTCTTGTAACAATTTGTGGTTTTTATATAATTTTATAAAAATATTTTCTTCTATATATTTACCTCTGAGGTATATTTTTATTTATTGTCAAATTCCAAGTGGTAACAGAACTGTTTGTACTTTGGGTCATATAAAGAATAATGTAGAGATATAATAGAATCATATCCATCAATTAAACGCCTGGCCATCACAGATTTTCCTAGTTTACCAGTAAACCAGAATACAAAATTAAGCAAGTACATTAATGCTGTTTATAGAGTCTTTTTAATATTAGTTTTATGTTTTAAAAAAATAAGCCTTTTAAAATTTAATAGAAAAGAATTTTTTAATTTCCATGAAGTCTTAATTTTTAAAACATATATATTTATGTTTCAATGTTTAATTTTATTGAAACAATTATATTTCAACATTGGAAGTTTAATATCTAGAACCAAACAATTCATTCAAATAATATTAAAATTTGTTTTAAAAATATTTACTAGCCACTTGATTAAATATTCAATAAATAATTGTTGAAGGAACAATAAATTAATTTTTCCATATATTTTAAAAGAAATTATTGATTTTATATGTAGCTATTTATTTTAAATAGACAATATACAAATTTCATTCAAGTATTTGAAAATCAATGAAAACGTCAGATTAAATCAATTGTGTAACAGCTAATGATATAGCACAATTAGCACAGCATTTAGTTGTTTTTTGTCTAAGTTTATAGGGCAAAAGTCACACCTGTAATTAAAATGTTTGTTGGTAATATTACCAAATGTAAAGCTGTAGCCTATATTGTAAATAAACGTTTTTTTGTTTCAATAATCATAAAAACAAAATATTTCACAAAAAAGAATAGTTTACAAACACAATATATATCAAAACGTAATACTTGCAAGAGAAAATAAAATCTGTGTTCAAACAACGCTGTCATCGGTGTTTTTTTAAAACGGAAAATCATAGATATTAGCTTAATTCTAAAATATCATTGAGTAAAAATAGCTGACATTAAATCCGTTACGGGCTGTAGACAGTACGTTCAAATAAACATAGGAATTATTAACAAATATAAAAAGGAACATTAAATAAATCATTATGAGTAGTTACTAGGACTTATGTGTTACCTTCTACTGGTTCCCTCAGGAAGCTAGCATTCGGCCTTTGGTAGCCAGGAAGACGTCTCCTCTCTCAACTCGCTAGTCTGGGACTCTGTGTAGGACTGTCTTATTTCATTTAAAAAATATATCGGAAATATTAAACTTTGCCCGCTTAGCTGTTTTACTATTGGTCAACAGTCGGTCTCTCGCGGCGACAATTTAGAACTGTTTGCTCTCAGAACTATTTGGCAGTAAAATACTTGTTTGGAAGTAATATATTAAAAAAAAAGTTACAGATCTCCCCCACGAAACGGAAACCGGGGGAGGATCCGATGTCAACCCGGTGAATGATTGAAGGTAAAGGTGTATAAATTTAGATCCTGAGACGGTATCGTAGAGGTTGGGCAGCAGACAACACACGAGATGGCAGGTCCTATCGCGTCCCCACACCAACTCCTATGTTAACCGTATATCCCTTTAAATTCCCTTGTTTACTCTCTCTCTATCTCAACTGCGTTATCCTTATACTATAACTAATCGAACAATATCCACAAATACCATAGGGAACAACTACAAATACAAACTGCAATATAATTCCTTACATGCACTAAGGGAAATCAGGACTGCTTCAGGATGACAACGCGACCGTCGGGTTCATTCTGAAATTAGGAATAATTACAGGAAGAAAAGGGAAATCAAGGAGAGGGAGGAAATTGCATTGGGATAAGAGTTTTTAGCAGGTACCAAGCTCTCTATTTGGCTTTCCTTACAGATAGGGGAGTGAGATCTTAGATAATCCTCATTCGTTAAGTTATCCTTTTATCCCAAGAAACATATAAAATATAAATACATACACAAATATTCTTATAATGGGAAATTATTTAAAAATCTGTATTGAGATACCGTATTAATATAAATTATTCTTACGGAGAGAGGGTAAACAAGATACATTATATTATATATCATTGAAACTTGATTAAACCGGGGTTGGATACTATCATTACAGAATTTAGGTGTCTCTCATTTCTTAATAACGACACCATTACTTGAATATACAAACAAATCAAACCTGTAATGATATAAATAAACATCAGAACAAAAATTTTAACAATGAAAAATTCTATCCCTCTAATGTGTTTCATAAAACTTTTAAACATGAAATTTGCCTGTTAATAAACATGTACGGTATTAAATTCAATCACATGACATAAACTACTGCGAGAGCAACAATAAAACGTAACAATATAAGACCCAGCAGGCCAATGAATATGCTTATCTGTTTATTTTGCTTTCGGCAAGATGAGGTTTGCTTATGGCAGCATCCATTGAACTTTCAAAAATTAAAGAGACCTATAAGGCTGTATTTCTTGTGGACTCCATGGCCCCAATACAGGGTGTCACTAGCGACAGATAAGTGGAATGCCACCGAACACTGTCCTGTGGAAAACAACTAGACTCCCTTCAGGAAACGGGTTGGCAAATTCACATTCAGTGGGTGCCAAGTCATGTCAATATAAAAGGAAACGAGAAAGACGACACTCTCGCCAAACAGGGAGCTGCTTTGCCGCAGCCACTTGCCTCAACCTCTTTTCAATCAGTGCAAATACAGATAAACTCAGCTTTAAATCGCAGCACGAGAGAAAACTTAATCTCACAACAGAAGCTGGGCTACACTCGTCACCGAAGGACCAATAAACCGTAGCCTTTACCGCCGCACAGGTGTAGCACTGTTCCGCCTGGCTACTGGCCACGACTACCTTGCGGCACACCTCCACAAGATTCATGTCCTCTAATCGCCGGATTCCGTTTTGTGCGGAAACGGAACCATGGATGTAGATCACCTTCTCACATGCACTTCCTTCGGCTACGTCCAGCCAGACGAAAAGGACAATGAGGGAAGTCTCTGTCGATTATACTGGTCAGCGCGCCACCAAATGTTATAAACTCTGTGTGTCTCTGTGTACATATGTACATGGTGTGACTCTGTGTGTGTCTGTGAACTACAATCAATGAATTAAAAATTCAGCTGGATTTGCAGGCAGGGACGTCCAGTGTGTGTGTGTGTGTGTGTGTGTGTGTGTGTGTGTGTGTGTGTGTGTGTGTGTGTGTGTGTGTGTGTGTATGTTAGTGTGTGTGTGTGTGTGTATGTTAGTGTGTGTGTGTGTGTGTGTGTGTGTGTGTGTGTGTGTGTGTGTGTGTGTGTGTGTGTGTATGTTAGTGTGTGTGTGTGTGTGTGTGTGTGTGTGTGTCTGTGTGTGGGTTTGTGTGTGTGTATTCACCCACCAATACAAGCACAAATAAACCTACATCCCAAGACAGTGCGTTACATACTTTCTCACGCTGATTCAAGAACAATTCACACTTTTACCAGTTATTTTAGTTTTACCAAATATTTTAGTAAAAGGTCATTAAATTCGCTAAACACCTTCAACACTAAATGTAGGGTAATTAATCACAATTGAGTAAAACTGCTCCGAAACTGTTGGAATTTATTGCTTAGTTTATAGAAATGGATGCCCGATATTTTCTGTTAAACAGTTCACAACTACATTGCCATAATCTATATGAATGATTTACAAATGGCAACACCAGGCTACAAAATTACTTTTGCGTACATAGACTACATAAGGTAAATGCTTGCTTCAAGTGCTAAATAAACAGTATATTATAATACGTTAATAAAAATTAAACTCAAAAAAATATTATCTTTCTTATAGTACCACTATAGGTTATAATCTATTTATAAGTAATATTAAAAACAACAGGATATAATTCTCTATACATACATGTTTCGGCAATACTACAAACTGCCTACTTTGTGAGAATATAGCGTGCCAAAGTTACTTGTGAAATGTAAATATTTCTTCCTAAATGGTTAATGCGAAATACTTGCCTTAACAGAATAAAATAAAGGAAACAACGATCTAACCCAAGTATTATAAACTAATAACACGACACAAACTTTGAATTTAAAAACTTTCAGACAAAATGCAAAAAACCCTTAAATCATCACAATTCTAATCGAACAAGAAATTGTAAAATAAAAGCACTGGTTGAATAGACATAGCTTACGCCCCGATTCCCTTTTAGTCCAAACTCTAGAACGCTGCAATAAGAATTTTTTAGCCTACTGTAGTAGACAATATATAAAGCTGACCATGTATTAAGGCAAATATGGATGTGAAAGCGATAAAGATGATGAAAGCCTTTGTGATAATGTAAATGCCATTTCCGAGCTCAATAATAATAAAACCATTTCATTTCAATATTTTGCCTTACCACAAAACATATACATACAGTTTTCATCTCTGAATTTATTTCTTTAAATTAGTATTGAGAAAACAAAACTGTTTTACTTAGTCTCCTTCTCTCCATCTCTTTCTTTGTTTATATACATATATATATATATATATATATATATATATATATATATATATATATATATATATTTATATATATATATATATATATATATATATATGCTTGTGTGTGTGTGTATACATAAATATTTTTACGAAACTCTACATACAGGAGTCCCGGAGGTGCTTTGGCAAATCCCTATTAGCAGCCCTTTGCACTAACATACTTGTGCTTCAATAGATATTGGATATGGAGGGCCTATTCGGTGTAGCTCTTATTGTGGATAAAAGTTTTTCATCCTTGCCCCAGTTCCACGATAATGCATGACCACTACCTGCCCGTGGTTTAGAGGATGCTGGGTAGCATAAAGAGAGGCTACAGACCCGTTGTACTCCATTGCAAATTTGCTGTGAATGAGAAATTTTATACCGACAAATGGAGCGCAACTACCTCGTTAAGTTACTTCTACGGCTTCTATTAACAAATGGTTTCAGGATAGGCGCCTTCACAAAGGCTTCATTTCATCACAATGACTACTTTAGATTCTATATCCAACTCGACCCCACGCACCACCGATGGTGCAATTAAGACTTGTATCTCCTGACAATGTATTCAGGAACACTGGGAAATAGATAAAACCTCTTGGACATATTTATGTTTAGGAAACCGAAAGTAAATCCGCACAGAGCGCTAACATCACTCCCCACTAAACCTGTGGTAAGTGCATTATGTTTACCACAGCAAACATAGGTTTTCCTACACTTTCAGTTGTTTACAATCTTTAAATCTAAATTTCCTTTCTGTGTATTTTATATGCATTTTTATACAAAGCGTTATTTAACATTTTAATTTTTGGCTAAATTTAAAAGTATATTTTACAAAACTTCACAATATGGTATGGCATAGCCTAGAGCTTAGAGCTATGTGTTACAGGTTGAAAAGCGGGCGAAACACAGAAAAAAAAATTTCAAAATACAAAACCAGCCTTAGATTAAAACGTACTGACCTAGTTGTGCCTTTCTTTAAAAGCCTTTACATAGAAGAACAAAATGCAACCAAATACCCAACTACTCATATACTACAGCAAACATAGGCAACCCATCTACTCACCTTTGCGCACTGCACTATGCGGGGGCTCTAAGAGGCTCTGGGGGTGACTTTTCAAGTCATCCTCTGCTTGGCTCACCATTAGTTTGCACTACAAAATTTAATAATAACATTTTTTATGTTCTTCTCTACAACCCTCTTTTACTTTAGGTTTATGTTCACTATGTTTTCTCTGACATTAAAGCAACTACGTATAGGCTACATTGAACTGTTACTTGAATTGCCCTTTGAAAATAACAATATTTCTCTTTTACGAAAAATAACCATTAGGATTTTGGTATAGAATTGTCTATTTACTGATATGTTTTCATATTTATTATTAATATCACTCAAATTTTACGAAATATGCATGTAATATACAAAAAAACTTTTATAACAAAAACACGTAACAAAAGTTTGAAAGAGAAACAAAACTTTTCTATTTCCAACTATTTTCAGAATTATGTTTGTAGAATACAGGCCTAACCTAATCATGTGTGAGCATTTAAGTAAAAGGGAAAACCACAAGAATATTAAACTAAATATTCGTTTAGTTTCTAATGATGGTTTTTCAGAATGATTTATTTTAAGAATTTTCGCCCCAAGATATCAAATGTTTTGAAGCAAGTTATTTGGGTTGCATGAATACCTTAGTTTTTGTCATTAATAAATACAAACCGCGATGAGAATACGAGAAATTTCAATTCGGTTTTAAAGAATCTACAGTTAAATATGATTGGAAATTAAAAACCGATAATATCAACGGATCAGAACAGTTGTAAGTTACATTGCTCCAAACATACTTTGCACTCATGTTAGGATATTTACAATTATTTGTAATTTGGAAATGATAACCCCACACAATCTTAAAGCATATATAAAGTAATTGCTATGCATGCATAGTAAAGAATAGAAATAATATCAAATAATACTTATCAAATAATACTTATCAAATACAGTATCTTTCCTACATTATACATATAATTTTATGAAGTTTTATAAAGAGCACAGTAGCGTAATGATAAATAAATAACAATAACCCTTGCTACAAATATTTAAACACCCTTGATGTACATTTCGCTAACACAGTTGGCATCATCAAGAGGTTAAAAACATACTAGTATGTTACAAGGGTGTAATACTAGTAATGTACATCAAGGGTTTTTAAATATTTGTAGCAAGGGTTATTGTTATTTATTTATATATAATTTTAAATAGACTTAGGCTACATAAATGTGATGAGGGTGTGATAAAATTATTTGTGTAATTTAAATCTTCTTCTTTATAACTAATGTCAAACCTTTGGCTTGATGAAAACAATTTTACAAAACAATAAAGAAACCTCAATGATAATTAATATTGGAAACTAATTACACTTACTTTTATTATGAAAACCTCCACACTAAATTCCAATTACTAACGAATTCCCCAAAGTTTCAAACTATTTCGAAAATATAACCCACAAGGTAATAAACGCACTGGGGTCAAATAAACAGCTGATTCTATTGTTGTCCAAAGTCTAGACCGCAACGATAAGAATTCGTCACTCCAGTTGGCTGTGGCCGTCTCGACATTCCTCCTTTTGATTACCAACATAAGTTAATACGTTGCCAATAAGTGTGATATCATGGACGGTTTGTTTTATATTTAGACAGTTAAATTTAATGCGTTGTATATTTATGCTGGCTTTACGGTAAGTCTTGCATATGGAAACAAATTAAGAATCGTGAACGTATCCGGATTGTTGAGAAGCATCAAGGAAAAATGGATTTGCCCATACCTCGGATAACCAATCCTGACATTTTATACTCTCCAAAAATAAAAAAGACGGCTCTACACCCCCAAATATTTTATGCCTGGCGTAAACCACTTATTTAACCACCCCTATAGGAATAACATTGTTATAAAGTTAGATATTTTAGATTTTCAGTAAATGCCTTTAGTAAAAGAGCTACCCTTTTCAATTTTTTCTATTACCTCACTCTTTTTTATATCTACCTGGATGAAATATTTTATTAACATAAAATGACTTTTTGTTCATCCATTCGAGGTGAAATACATTTCCCAATACTTGTAATGAAGGACACTTGATGTCAAAACCATTTTATTAAAAATAATAATTCAATAAATAATTTTAAAATAATATAAATGGTTTTATGAGGGGGGGACTTTCCACAAAAGGGGTAAGGTATACAATGTATATTTCGTCCCTTTTGGCTTAAAATAAGTGATAATATATGATTTCATAAAACAGCTGATTTTATGTTATAGCTTAAATGGTAGAACAGCTGTTTCAATGCATATGGTATGTTACGTTATTTATTTTAATTGTAATCCTTTGTATATAAATGAATCTATATATATATATAATAAATAAAAATATTTCAAAAACAAGAATACTTTTAATGAATATATTTATTCAAAGTTTTTCGCCGATAAAATAGTATCAGCATATTCAGGAAAATAATTATCTAATAAAACCTTTATCGGCGAAAAGCTTTGAATAAATATATTCATTAAAAGTATTCTTGTTTTTGAAATATTTTAAATTTATTAACTATATTACAAGAAAACGTATCACCATATTTAATATAGTAAAATATTAATATATATATATATATATATATATATATATATATATATATATATATATGTATATATATATATATATATATATATATATATATATATATATATGTATATAAATGAATGTATGTATGTATGAGCCTTATGCATTACTAAACCACTGATCTAACCATGAAACTTTGGGAAATTGTTGAGTACATTCCTAGGAAGGTTTCTGGCAAAATAACAAATTTTTCCAACTTGTGATTTTAATTCCCAACATCCTCGTTAATTTCCTCGTAGCATAAAATATAGGATTTTTTTCTTATCTTATCTTAAGACATTTAATTTAATTAATTTCAAATTTTGGTTGCTAGTCAACACTTAACAATCTAAACTTATATTCCAACACATTTGTACAATATACACAAAATATTGTATATCCGAATGCAATTCCATTAAATCTAGAACTTTTATTGTCACACTTTTCTCGAACGACTACTATAAGTTCAGCTATTATAATGTTAATAAAATACTTAATTAAATTTAGTCTAACATTGTATAATATCATTGAGCCTAAACTCCTTTAGGAGATAAGGAATATAATTCCCTAATTTTGTGTCATATTCCCAGCTGACTAGATAGAAACCATTATCATCCATCCAGGATCTAGTAATTTAAAGAATAGTCCATCTTTAGGAGGAGGAAACCTTTTTTTATCAGAGAAAAAGTAAAAGAGCACAAATGTAAGAATATATATAATCAATGCAGGTTTCAAGCAATTGAAAAAGCATATTAGTTATTTATCACTATGCAAATTCAAAAATAGGCATGAAATTAAACATGCAATAAAAACCTTTTAAATAATAAAAACAAACACATCTCAAAGAATCAAAATTATTTATAAATCACCCTTATTAAATACTTTAAATAATTCAGGATTTCAAAATATTTGAGAACCATAATAAAAACCTAAGACGTAGACAATTTTCAAATCCAACATTAATTCATAAAAATAAAAACACAAAAAGCAATCAAATTTCATTCACAAGACAAAATTATCGCAAAACAAAACCAAAAACTGACTATTTGGGAAAAAAATTATATCATGAATTGAACAACTTTCTAGAGTAAACAAATTAACTAATCAATAATAAGTTAAAGCAGACATTTATGGTGCCTACATAAAATTGCAAAATCATAAACCCTACCAATATTAACTTAAATTTATAACATTTTTTGTTTCTAGTTTATTGGATTTTGAAACTGAAATTTAATTTCGTTTCTACAGCATAACTAGTCATAAAACTATCTATTTATTTCTTAACTCGAAATATATATTTCTTGAAATTAGGCTATACATAAATTTCGATATTTTCTTACATTTCTTTTATTTACATTTCGTGGCCGCCATTTGAATTGTGTCGAAATCCAACATAGCATCACGGTTCTAAGTCGGTTCTATTTCGGACCATATCCATTTACTCTTTATGAATATTTATTTAAAAAAATTAATTTCTTAATATTTTAATTTTCTCCAAAACTATTAAATTTAGATTTTATTCAAGCGAACAAGAGAGAAGCTAGTTGTAACCTTTATATTTCATGACAAGAATTTACCTCGTAGTCCTAAAACAGTAAACCTTAGACACTTTCCTCCTTAACGTTTGTTGCTTTACCAACTGAAAATTTTGTCTAATTCTTGAGTTGTTTACATTTTTGTGAAAGTAAATTGTGGTTTTCTTAACCCGGGTCTGGGCTAACAAAAAGTCCCAGCCCTCGTGGCAGCCAACCTCTAGCGAGCTACCTCCGTCTCACAGGCAGATCCGGTTTGTATCCCTACCGCGAGTGGAGACAAAGGGATTGATTGTGCCCATGTACCAAGCTCATAAGCGTTTTCCCATGGAGAAGCAGGAGTATCGCCCTAAAAGTGGGATGAAAAAACCTTACAAGAAAGAAACCCTGCCAGGAAAACCTCTGCGACAGATCATGCAGGACACCTGGGGGCTTGGATCACCTTATGTTAAGGGATAAGGAGGAGTATTGCCTTACAAAAACCTTGATAGTGACTCTATGGCAGGAATGGCATGCACCTCTTCTTCTGCTGCCTATTCGAAACTGAAAGTGCAAGCAATCAAATTAGTACTTCCGTTGGGGCTAAGCTGCGACCCTGGGGATGTGCCCGTGCGTCACCTGGAACATAACTGTGAAGAAGAATGTATTAGTATTTATATATTATACTATTTGCATTTTATGGGAAGAGCTGGGCGGTCGTTAAGGGCTGCGGCTGTCTGTGTGTGTCGGGGGTGGGGTCAAAGCTACCCAATGAGGAAATGAGTGTGGATGTTGTATGTGCGTGAGCCTGTTTGTAGAACCTTGTTGCTAAGTGTCGGAGGTGTTGTTTGATGAAAGCAAATCTAGGTGCTTTAGTGATTATTCGGAAAACCTAGTTTTGGAATAATTGGAGTATGCGTGTGCATGAGTTTTTGCATGGCCCTAGATGGGTGAAGGGTACATGAATATGCAGCACAACATAGATAAATGTATAGTAGTGGTCGTCCGTGGGCTTGTTCTTTTAACATAGGATTTAGTTGTGTTAATCTAACTGTTGCTTTCTTTAACGTGTTGGTAAAGTGAGGGTCCCAAGTCAGGCTTCTGTCGAGTATGACTCCCAGATATTTGACCTGCTTCCCACAATGAATGTCCTCGCCTAACAGATTCAGTGGTGTGTTGAGTTTTTCTGTCACCCTGGCACCTGGTCACGTTGTCTTAAACTCTCCAGTAGCTGAGCCATGATTCTAGTACTGTAAGATGGTCCTGTTAATTTCAGCGTATTAGATCTGGTTCCCATGACTGAGCAGATATCGCGGTGTCATCTGCAAATATAGCCACTTGTGTATTAAGTGTTGTCGGCATGTCGTTAATGTAAATGTTACGGGTCCAATAAATAAGCCCTGAGGGACTCCGGTCAGTAGTCCGAAGTGTAGATTGAGTTTGGTCTACATCAACCCTAAACTTACACTTGGACAGATAACTAGGTGTATAAGCCCGTCTGGAAAGCCATAGTGTCGTAGTTTCATTAACAGCCCGTCGTGCCAAACCCGGTAAAAGGCCTTATCAATGTCCAGGAAGACTACCCCAGTCGAGCGGTAATTGAGGAAACCCTAGGTTGCACACCCCACCACTCCCATCAGATATTTTGTCCTAAAGCCAAATTGCTCTGGCCTCAGTATGTTGTGTGTTTGGATATGCTTGTTGATACGTTTGAGCAGGATTTTTTCAAATACCTTGCCTATCGTATTCAACAAGCTAATCGCTTAGTATTCGATCGGTTTGTTTTTTTCTTTGCCCGGTTTGAGTGGAAATAAAAGTTTAGACTGCGCTAAAAAGGCAATACAATAGGTTTACCTGTGTTTCACTTAATAATAGACCTCTGCACTAAGCTTATGCAGTAATTTTAATAATTTCTAAAACAACTTTGCTTGATTTTGGTTTTTGTCTGTGTGTGTGTTTGTTTGTGTGTGTGTGTGTGTGTTTGTGCTTGTAAACTCAGTACAAGCAGAGGGAACTATACATTTAGTGTCTCCAAATGATTTTTTTGTTTTGTAAGTGTATTAACTACTTATAATTTATATTGTAGCTTTATCAAAAATCTTATCTTAGAACCCATAAGATTGGATTTTTGATAAAGCTACAATATAAATTATAAGTAGTTAATACACTTACAAAACAAAAAAAGCATTTGGAGACACTAAATGTATAGTTCCTTCTGCTTGTACTTGTGAAGTTTATAGTTTTATTATAACATTTAAATATAAGAAATTGAATAACATTAAACAATATATTTGCTTTAACGGATTGCCAGTTACACCAAAGCAAACTTGTTCCATGATCTTATTACAGATACGTCTATCTCTAAAGCTCTTACAGCCCGATGTTAGCATCCGTTTGTCTCTGTCCCCATTTAATCTCTCTTTTCCATCGTTGCATTACGACGTTGGAGAAAGTAAAAGTTGAAACGCACAAGTAATGTAAACGTACGCAAGCACAAACACACACACACACACAGACAAAAACCAAATTCAAGCAAAGTTGTTTTAGAAATTATTAAAATTTCTAAAGCATAAGCTTAGTGCAGAGGTCTATTATTAGGTGAAACACAGGTAAACCTATTGTATTGCCTTTTTAGCGCCGTCTAAACTTTTACTTCCATACATCATACAACAAATATTTGGAACATTATATCAAACTTCACTATTTCACTTCTCTTTTACCATTGCATTACGATCTCGGAGACCCGTGAAATTAAATTTTAAGAAAAACAACAAGAGTTCCCCCACGCGATAGCTCGCGCACACACACACACACACACACACACACACACACACACACACACACACACACACACACACACACACACACACACACACACACACACACACACACACACACACACACACACACATAAACACATACATACATTCACACATACATACATTCACACACACACACACACACAATTGTACGTTACATTGCACCAAACATACTTTGCACACGTGTTAGGATATTTACAATTATTTGTAATTTGGAACAGAAACCCTTACACTCCCTTAAAGCACATACAAAGTATTTGCTAGACATGCTTGGTAAAGAATAGCAATAACATCTAATAATACTTATCAAATAAATTATGTTTCCTTTAACATAAATTTATATTAGGCTATCTAGACTTAGACTACATATATGCGATTTAGTGTTAAAGTTATTTGTGTAATTTATATATATATATATATATATATATATATATATATATATAATGTAATATCTTTGGCGTAATAGAAACAATTTTACGAAGCAATAAAGGACACCTCAAACATAATTAATATTAGAAACTAACTACACTTACTTTTAATCTGAAAATCTTCACACAATATGCCAAAATACCAACGCATTCAACAAGATATCAAATTATAAGGCAAAAGTAACCTACAAACTAATAAACGCTTTGGTCGAATAAACAGCTGATTCTATTGTTTTCCAAAGTCTAGATCGCAGCGATAAGATTTCGTCACTCCAGTTGGCTGTGGCTGTCACGACATTCTTCCTTTTGATTACTAACATGAGTTAATACGTTGCTAATAAGTGTGATATTATGTACTGTTTGTTTTATATTTAGACAGGTAAATGTATTGCGTTGTATATTTATGATGGCTTTTTGGGTAAATCTTGCATATGGAAAAATATTAAGAATAGTAAATGTGACAAATATTTCGAAAAACGAGAACTTGTTCGGATTGTTGAAAAGGATCATGGAGAAGTAGAGTTGCCCAAACCTCGGATAAACCAATCCTAACATTTTATTCTTTCCAAAAATAGATAAAGACGGGTGTACATCGTCAAGTTATTTACGATCGGTGTAAACCCCGTATGTAAAAACCCCAAAATAAATACGATTATAGTTTTAAAATGTTAAATATTTTATGTTAAATAATTTAGATATTCAGTCAATGGCGTTAGGAAATGAACTACCATTTTGAATTCCTTTTACTTCACTCTCTCTCTTTATCTGTATCTGGATCAAATTTTCAAATCGTTATTAAAATGACTTTCAATCATCCATTCAATTTCCAATACATTTGTCGAAACTCGTAATACAGGCTAATTGATGTCGATATAGTTTTTTTTTAATTCAATAAATAATTTTAATGAAATAATTTTAGTTTTATAGGGGGGATTTTTTCACTAAAAAAGCAAGGAATACAGTATAGCTATTTCGTGCTATTTGGCTTAATTTATAAACACTATATATATATATATATATATATATATATATATATATATATATATATATATATATATATATATATATATATAGTCTATATATAGTATATGGATACGTAGTAGACTACTATGAGTCTACTACTTTCCTCGGTCAGTGATGCTCGATAATGGAGATACTATCAATCTTTAAAACTTAACTAGCATAAATATCAAGTAAGATTCTTGTTTAAGTACATATAGTGTAAGTGATAAGGGAATACCAGAAAAAAAATATAAGTAAAAAAAAATATATATATATATATATATATATATATATATATATATATAAATATATTAAATATATTAAATATGGTGATATGTTTTCTTGTAATATAGTTATTAAAATAAAAACATTTCAAAAACAAGAATACTTTCAATGCATATATTATTCCATAATATATTATCTTATTAATATAGAATAATATATGCATTAAAAGTATTCTTGTTTTTGAAATGTTTTTATTTTATTAATTATATATATATATATATATATATATATATATATATATATATATATATATATATATATATATATATACATTATATACATATATATAAAAATATATTATATAGTAAATACATGAATATATATTATAGGCATATATTATATATTAGTATATTATATATATATATATATATATATATATATATATGTATAAATGTTTGTATGTATGTATATACATGTATGAGCCTTGTGCATTCCTAAACCACTTATCCGATAGCTATGAAACTTTGGGAAATTATTGAGTACATTCCTGGGAAGGTTTCTGGCGACATAACAAGTTTTCTCGTGTAATTTTAAAGTGCTAAATGAGCATGAAATATGTCTTTCTATCTTAACATCAGAAATTTCATCGAATTAATTTCACATTTTGGTTGCTAGGTAACACTCAACAATCTAGATTTATTTTTCAACACATTTGAAACAATATACATAAAATATTGTATATCCAAATGCACTTCAATAAATAACAATCAATCAAGAACTTTTATTGTCACACTTTTCTCGAACGGCTACTATAGGTTCCGATATTATTATGTTAATAAAATACTAAATTAGGTTTAGCTAATGTTAACACGACATTCATTGGGCCTAAACGCTTTTCGGACATATTAAGTATGGTTTCCTAACTTTACGGCAAATCTCAGCTGACTTTATAGATAAAACTACATCATCCAACCAGGATCTAGTAATTAAAAGAGAATTCCATCTCTATGAGAAGCAAGCCTAACTTGTGTTTGTAAGAGATAAGGGGTAGAGCACAAATATAAGGATATAACCAATGTATGTTTCAACAATTATACTCCTTCCGTTCAAGCAATGCAAAAAAAAAATCAAACATAGTTAAAACCATTTAAATCATAAAAACAAGCCCATTCAAAGAATCAAAATTAATTAGACATCAACTTTGCTGAATATATAAAATAATTCAGAAATCACACACATTTGGGAACCAAAACAAAAACTTAAAATTTAGACATTTTACTAAACCAACAATAATTCATAAGAATAAACACGTAAAACGAAATCAAATATCAATCACAAAACAGATAGGCCTATATCGCAAAACATAACAAAAATCTCACATTTTTGAAAAAACAAAAATGAAATCATGAATTGAACACCGTTTTAGAATACACATAATAAACAATCAATTATAAGTTAAAGCAGACAATTATGGTGTCTACATAATATTGAAAAATCATAATCTCTAGCAAAATTAACTTGAATTTGTATCATTTTTTGTTTCTAATTTCTTGCATTTTTAAACTGATATTGAATTTAATTTCTACAACATATTTAGTTATTCATAAAACTATCTCTTTATTAATTAATTCAAAAAATATTCCATGAAACCATACATATATTTCGATACGTGCTTACATTTCTTTTATATACATTTTATGCCCACCATTTTTACTTTGTGTCTAACATGCGTCAAAAAAGTTCTATTCCTGACCTTATCCATATACACTTTATGCAAACTTATTTTAAAAAAATTAAAAATTTCTTATTATTTTAATTTTTTTTAAATTGTTAAATTTAATTTTAACTTACATGGGAAAAAAGCTGTTGTAACCTTTATATTTGTTCACCAGAATTTACCTCGTAGTCTTAACACAGTAAACCTTCTTGCCCACACGTTTGATGCTTTTACTAACAGAAAATTTTATCTACTAACAAATCATGCAGGACACCTGGGGTCTTGGATCAACTTATATTAAGGGACAAGGAGGGGTAATGTCTTACAAATACATTGTTAGTGAATGGCATGAATGCACTTCTTCTACTGTCTACTCGAAACTGAAAAGGCATGGAATCAAATTAGTACTTCCGTTAGGGCTAAGCTGCGACCCTGCGGATGTACCCCTGCCTCACCTGGAACATAACTGTGAAGCAGAATGTGTTGGTATGTATAACTTTTTTTGTATTATGGTTAGAGCTAGGCGGTCAGTAAGGACAGCGGTCGTCTGTTTCTACCCTGTGAGGAAATGAGTGTGGATGTTGTATGTGCTTAAGCCTGTTTGTAGAACGTTGTTGCTATATGTCGGAGATGTTGTTTGATGAAAGGCACTTTCAAGCCAATGTGAGGCAGTGTTAATCTTGTACATCTAGGGGCCTTCGTGATTATTCGCAAAACCTAGTTTTAGAATAGCTGATGTCTGCGAGTACGTGAGTTGTTTGCAAGGCCCTAGATGGAGTAAGCGTAGATGAGTATGCTGCTAAACATAAATACGTATATAGTAGGGGTCTCCCGTAGTGAAAGTGGGCTTGTTTTGTTAAGCATAGGATATATTTGTGTTAATCTAATTGTTGCTTTTTTAACGTGTCGGTAATGTGAGTACTCCAAGTCAAGCCTCTGTTGAGTATGACTCCCAGATATTTGACCTGGTTCCCCCAGTGAAATCTTCGCCTAATAGTTCTAGTAGTGTGTTAAGTTGGAGATAAGCAGAGTCTGGCACTTGGCCACGTTCTTTTTAACTCTCCAGTAGCTCAGCCATGATACTAGTACTGTAAGGTGTACCTATAATTTGAGTGTATTAGATGTGGTTCCCATGACTGAGCAGATACCGCTGTATCATCTGAAAAAATGTCCATTTGTGTGTTAAGTGATGTTGGTATGTCGTAGATGTAGATGTTAAACAATACGGGACTGATAATTGAGCCCTGAGGGACTCCGGCCCGTATAGTCCGTAGTGTGAATTGAGCTTGGTCTACATCAAACGGGGCTAGATCAAGTGAACAACCTTCCAACTAAACAACATTGAAAAACGAGCTTACGCGAGGTTTAATTAACCAACACACACGATTGTCAAACGAACAACATTTACATCAAGTCCAACTAATCAACAGTCTCAACGTGCAACACACGGATTTGTATCGCCTTGCCACTCTGCAGGCGCTCCCGGCTCTCACAGTCCGATTTGAAATGTGTTACATGTTCTATTTACGATTACAGTAATCCTTCAAAGCAATAAAATGTATCTTTTTCAATCCTTTATTTATATCGTAACTACAACAGACTGGTTTGAAAGGTTTTTTACATAATGTTCTATATTTGAGAACGTACTGACCATTAAATAACAAACGAAGAAAGTTCTCGTTTTTTTTTCACGCAATTCTACTATTACTTATACTTGTTAAATATAAATATTGTCAGTAACTATATATTAACTAAATTATAACATATAATTACTTAAATAGACCTAATATTAGAGAAGTTATAGAAATGTCTTTTCTAATTATATAAAAGATAATTTCGTAATTAAATTTTAATATTGCCCTTTGTTAGGCATTTATTCGAGTAAACATGTTTATTTCACTAATTTCCCTTAATACCTATATTTGTAAAACATAATTATTGTCAATAACTAATTATCAATTTAAAAACAATATATAATTACTTAAATAGACCTAATATTTGAAAAAGTTATAGAAATTTATTTTTCAATAATATAAAAGTTAATTTACAAATTACATTTTAATATTGTTCTTTGTTAGGCATTTATTTGAGTAGAAATTTATAAAACCTAATTTCTATAAACTAATATGTATCTTTTGCTCAATGCCTTACTTCTTTAGTAACTGGTAATGCAACTGGTTTAAAAGGTTTTTTACAAATTATTTTAGATTTAACAACGTACTAACAATGAGATACAAGCGAAAAAGTCCTCTTTGATTTTATAGAATCACAAACTATTAGTAAATAAGTAATCTCAGTTTCTACCAAGGCATAATACAATATTATTGTAACTAGTGACACTCTTACTGAAACAAAATACAAGGTAGAAGCTGTGTGAGTGGCTCAAATAACTTAATTAACAGAAAAATCTCGTGTGCTAATTTAGTAAAGAAAAAACGCAATTTTCTATAAACTAAAATGCATCTTTTCGTCAATCCTTTACCTCTTTAGTAGCTGGTAATGCAACTGGTTTTAAAGTTTGTTTACAAATTTTTTTTACATTTTATAACGTAGGCTACTAACAATAAAATAACAAGCGAAATGAGTCCTGTTTGATTTTATAAAATCACAAACTAATTTCAAATAAGTAATCTCAGTTTCTACCAAGACCATAATATAATATTATTGTAAATAGTGACACTCATACTCGAACAAAATTCCAGGTTGAAGCTGTGTGAGTGGCTAAAATAACTTAATTAACAAGAAAATCTCGTGTGCTTATTTTGTATGCAAAAGTCATTTGAAAAAAAAACAAATTTTATATCACTAATGTCAGGACTTATGATTAGAAAAAGAAATACAATTCTGTTACAGAATAAAGAGCCACTTGTTTAAACAATATGCTATATTTGTCTTTGCATTAATTTGTTTCCAACTCAAAATAAAATCTTAAGAGTACTCAAACATATGATTCCAATGCTATACCCGTCCTAAAAACATTGACACGTCGTTATTTAAATTGTAGACGTAACCGTTACTAACCATATGCCGTATCTGTAAATCCATAAGAATATGAAAAAAAATGGTACTCTAGTCATCAATCCCAACATTTTAAATTTTAGATCTTATTTCGTTTAACTGTAGATAAAAGTGTAAACGAAATGGCCTAACCTCTTCGCAAATTTACTTCATAACCGCGATAGCCCATTTTAAAATGTACTTAACACTTCTCATGTCAAGACCTTTACAAATATATTTTTTTCTGGTTTAGGTTCGTTTTCTTCAGACACATAATAATTTGTATCAAATGGTTTAACTATTACTTATAATAAATAAATTTCGTTAAAACGGAATATCAGTGCATCGGCTTACACGATTAATGAAAAGCACAGATGAATGGTTCAGTGAACAGTGTTGAAACTTACTTTCAGTATCCTGGTCGATGATTTTGAAACAGGTATAACTTAAGAAATATCTTCCTATGAGTTATTAAATCAGAATGACAAATCTTACGAATTATATAAATACGTTTATTTGAATAAATTCCTAACAAAGAACAATATGAAATAGGAAATTTACTTTTATATTATTGGAAAATAAATTTCTCTGACTTTTTCTAATGTTAGGTATTTTTAAGTAATTATATATTGCTTTTAAATTGATAGTTAGTTATTGACAATATTTATATTTTACACAAATGGGTAATAATGGTAATGAGTGAAAAACACAATGATTTTTTTTTTTATTTGTTAATTAAGTGTCCGCACGTTTCTAAATCTAAAATAATTCGTAAAAAACCTTTCAAACCAGTTAATAAATGTAGGGATGGAAAGAAAATACATTTTAGGTTATAAAATCTCCGATTTTTCATGTTTACTTAAATGAACGACTAAAAAGGAAAATATTAAAATTTAATTACGAAATTATCTTTTATATAATTAGAAAAGACAGTTCTATAACTTCTCCTCTAATATTAGGTCTATTTAAGTAATTATATATTCTTTTTTAATTAATATATAGGCATTGACAATATTTATATTTTACAAGTATAAGTAAAATAGAATTGAGTGAAAAAAACAACGAGAACTTTCTTCGTTTGTTATTTATTGGTCAGTACGTTCTTAAATTTAGAACAAGTCCGATTTGAAACCGGACTGTGAGCGCCTGCAGAGTGGCAAGGCGATACAAATCCGTGTGTTGCACGTTGGGACTGTTGATTAGTTGGACTTGATGTAAATGTTGTTCGTTTGACAATCGTGTGTGTTGGTGAGTTAAACCTCGCGTAAGCTCGTTTTTCAATGTTGTTTAGTTGGAACGTTGTTCATTTGCTATACACCCCATCAAACGTATACTTACAGTTGGACAGGTATGAGCTAACTATGTGTATAAGCCCGTCTGGAAAGCCATAGGGTCGTAGTTTCACTAAGAGCCCGTTGTGCCAGACCCGGACAAAGGTCATTTCCATGTCCAGGTAGACTAATCCTGTCGAGCAGTAATTGTTGAAACCCTAGTTTGCATGCTCCACCACTCCCATCAGCTGATGCGTGGCCGAGTGGTTTTTCCTAAGGCCAAATTGCTCTGGCCTCAGTATGTTGTGTGTGTGGATATGCTTATTGATACGTTTCAGCAGGATATTTTCAAATACCTTGCACATCCTATTCAACAAACTTAAACTTAAACTCGAGTATCAACACTTTTTGACCCGATAGTAGATAGATTGCAGGGATTTTGGCCGCTGCCCCGGCAGTGTTTGTAATGAGTCGGTCATTGTTGAGTGACGAAATTTTGTGGAGCTCTCTGAGCCTCCGCTCTGGTTACAGCGCCGGCGGTCTTCACATGGTCCACGGTCTTGCGTTTTCCTGGGTTTCAGTCCCGGAGTCGGACAGCCGAATCTGCTTCTTACTATCCTTCCTTACGACGGGCCGAAATCTGCCATCATTGTAGGTGGATTCAGCAGCAGACCCCTCCGTCATAGTGTAATCAGTACCTAGGTCTGATTTGGAGTAGGTGCTAACAGGAGTAGCTGGTTTAGATGGTTCTTTTGGTAAGACTGAATACGAAAACTTATTACTGATTAGCGCTTTGTTGATTAGCGCTATAATTTATTAGCCCAATGTCAGTTTGAACAAACTTTGACTACTCCAAAGGATAAATAATTATTGTAACGAATATTTATATAAAAATTTTAGCTCAAAATTATTCTCTGTAGGCAAATATAAAATTTGTAATAGATAACCTTTGTTGAATGTAGACGTCCTCGATCAGTTTTTCCCCGACCAATAAATGTTCAGAAAATTCAACCAAGTACTCAGTTCTTCGCAAAGAGACTACCCTTTCACCTGAGGTCCTGGAAATCCTTCTTTAGGTCGTGCTAAGCAATTCTGCTCCAGTTTGCCGCTAATGCTTCGGACACAAATGCGACCTATGGCTGTAATAGTGAAACTGATCGGTCAAGTTTAAATTACAGAAAGTAATAACATTTTGTCAATTACTAATTGACCCAACGAACGTCGTACCACTTAAAAGTAAAGAAATGGTTTGTTAACATTAGTTGAACCTAATTTAGTGTTTTATTAAGATAACAATAGCTGATCTTATAGTAGTCGATCGAGAAACGTGTGACAATAATAGTTCTTGTTTGAATGTTATTTATTGAAATGCACTCGGGTATTCAATATTATTGGTTTTTCTTTTTTTTGTGTACACAAAAAAATCAGGTTGTCTGACACGTAAGCAATCCACATGCAGTTGTTAATGTGAAAAGTATGTATTTCCAAAATTAGGTATAAATAATTTTAATTTGTTGAGTGTTACTTAGCAACCAAAATTTGGAATTAATTCAATGAAATGTCTTAAGAAATAGCTGTTTTGGTAACTAAAAAGTGTATATGTTATCTCGTGGGGAAACTGTTTTGCTAAAAACCTAGCACCGTTATATAGGTTAATATTTTTCTGTTGAAAATATTTGGTTTTGGCGCTCAAGTGTCACCCTCTTGGGCTACGCCCCTAAGACCTACTTATCTCAGAAACATTCCCAGGAGAGTACTCAACAATTTCCCAAAGCTGCATGGCGATCGGATTAGTGTTTTAGTAGTGCATAAAGCTCATATATACATACAAACATTCATTTATATATCAGATATAACTCTCCTGGTAGAACGAACTAAAAAGATTAAAATAAATCATACTTCTTAAGAAAGGAGTATTTTCGTTGAATTTCTTTTAAGTGTAACTGAGTTGGAGAAAATGTACTAAATTGTTATTTTGTTTAAAACAGTTGCCAACCAGAATTTGTTAAAATGGCAATTAAAAAATGTCGCCTTTTCACCACGCACTTCTGATTAATTGATTCCGAATCAAATTTTTGTTGGCTTGATAGAATTAATTAATGTTTATATACTACAGTTTCTCGAATGTAACATAATTCGATATATTAAACTTTTAATTACAGATTTGATTTTAAATTATGATCATATAGGGCAAATTGGACTGTTAGCTTATAATACAACCAAGTTGTGTTGTCAAATTCATTTCAATATAATGTCTACAGTAAACATACTAATGGAAAAAAGTCGAGGCGGCCACAACCAACTAGAGTACCAAATTCGTACTCTAGCTTGTAAGACAGCTTGTAGTTTTGCCGAAACATGTATGTAGAGAGAACCATATCCAGTTGTGAGTTTTGTGTTTTTATAATATTACTTATAAATAGATTATAACGATGCTATAAGAAAGATAATGTATTTCTCAGGCGAGATGTTATATTAACTTTATATTTCTTCTGATTAATAAACCCTTGAAGCATTTACCTTATATATATACGCAAAAGGAATTTTGTAGAATTGTAGTGGCATTTGTATTTCATTGATTGTAATACACAGACACACACAAACTTACAGTTACACAGGCACACAGAGACTTACAGTTACACAGGCACACAGGCACACAGAGACTTACAGTTAACACAGTCACACACACAGCAAGCCAGCTGACCTATTATAGGTAATACCATTTTTTTGGGATATAAGAAAATTTAGTTTATGACCTGTTTTATTCCCTAGGTAAAGTTTTTTAAAGTAATAAAAGCAAAAAACCTCATATTAAAGCCGAGATTTGCACAATGTAAAAGTGTTACCTTTGTTGTTAAATTGGCTACTGTTATAGGTTACATATGTGTGAAATGGTTAAATGATAATTGGCTATGATTGCTTTAGGTAAGAAACTTTATGAATTAGGGTTTTGGGAAACCTGAAAAGCAACAACATTGTGTTACAAAATGTATTTAGTTTTGAAGGGCCATTTTGTTTGAAAAGAACTATTTAACACCAATGCAGGACATTTCTCAAAAATCATATGTAACGTAGATGATTGTACGTAGATAACTACGTAATGTAATGTAGATATAAAACGGAGAAGAACAATACAGTGGGTTTTATTTGAAATGTTTACATAATGTGTTATATGCTGGATTTATTTGTGTGGAATATTTAGGAAACGAATGGAATATTGATTTCTTTTGTGTAATTTGAGGTATTTTAATGGGAAAATTTGTAGTTAAAAAATCTAAAGTAAAACATTTAATACCAACGTTCTAGATAAAATCTTATTACAAACAGAAAAACTTTTATCTGCAGAAGTACTTTAACGCCTATACAGTTACACTGGTCTCACAGGCACTAAGGAAAATTTATATATATAATTGTGTACTCTGGGTGAGTTACAGGGCTGACCTTTACAATTGCTACCTCACTCCCCCTCCCCTTTCACATGGTAAATTTTCGTTTAGTTTGGTTTGAGCCGCTGACTTTGACTTATCATTTGTCATAATCTTACCGGCCTGTGGGACCGTGTATTTCTGTTGCTGCATTTCGCTTAGTGGTCTGAGGTACCAGATGTTTTGGTGGTATGAATATGTTTTAGGGGTATGAGACCGGTGTTTCGGGTGACGTATTCTGTATTTTATTTCCTTTTACTATTTATTGTTGATAGTTAAAATGGTAAAATGACTCGCCAGAATGTTTGCGCAAAGGATCCCGAATTTAGCGACATAACTCGTGGACTGACAAACGATGACGATTGTAGTGTTATTGACGATCCAAGTAGTAGTGAAGGAGACGACTCGGACGCTGATACCGATTTTGTGTTGTCTGGACAGGAACGTAGTGATAGTGATCTGGGTAACATGGATGATGATGAAGACCTTCTTTCACGGGAAGTCCATGAAAATAATTTACTAGATAGCGGACGTGATGACTTGCCTGAATATTTCATAGAAAGAAGGAACGTCCTCCCTCTGATTGGGAAAGCAAGCCTACTACAAATTTAGCAAGAACCCCAGCACGCAATATTATTCGTACTGGCTTACCAGGAATAAGAGGCCGTGCAAGGCGATTAGGTAACAACCCTTTAAAAACAGATGTATGGAAGCTTTTGTTTAAAGACGAAATTATGCCGATAATAGTAGAGAATACTAATGTAAAGCTCCAAAAAGTACGGTCATAACTCAGTGATAAAACAAACAAAAGTAATTACAGGGATTCTTGCACTGAAGAGGTAAAAGCTCCTATAGGTCAGTTTGTTTTATCATCGGTGTTACGATCTAATGAAGAAAATATTCAGTCACTGTTTACCAGAGACTCTTGCAGCCGCACAATATTTTCTGCTGCAATGTCTGAAAAGCGTTATAAAATCCTTACGTTTTGCCTGAGATTTGTTGATTGCAACACAAAGGAGGAAAGAAACAAAGATGACAAGGCTGCACCGATTTCACAATTTTTTATAAATTTATATCAAACTGTCAAGATGTATACTATCTCCTCCGCAACGACAGTAGGTGAAATGTTTGCTAAGAGAAAAGTTCATATTTGTTTGTCATGCCATTTACAATTATGTTTGTGTGAAAAACACATCATATTATTTTATATTCTTCTTTTTTAACTTTTAGAATATATTATAGTCTAGTATTTGTATACTCTTTTCATTTTAAGATTGAAAAATCAATTTTTTATATTTCAAAGAGCATACTTGCGCTTTTTATTATTCACGATTTTTGTTTATTTCGTCATTATATAAGTTTATACTATTTATAAATATAATTTATTTAGTGAAAAGCCAATGCCATTTACATAATAAACAATTTCAGACATATCTGGTTGTTATTGCACTTTAAATTGTCAATGTAAACGCACTGGGTAAAATAGCGGTATCTGAGACCTGGTCTTTCCGTTAGTGTTATAAAAATGATGTTTCTGTATAAAAGTTAAAATAGTTAACAGCAAAGGGAACGTTCCATAGTGTAATACAAAGTTGTAGGTGAAATCAATTAATGTTGTTATTGCATTTGCGGACTAATAGTGAGTCAAGCAGAAGATGAGTAGGGAAAGGCACTTCGAATCCCTCCGGAGCCACCAGAACTCCCTCGCATAGTGCACTGCACTAAGGTGAGCTAATGGGTTGCTTATGTTTGCTGTAATGTACGAATAGTTGGGTATTCGGTTGCATTATGATCTGATATGTAAAGATTTTTAAATACAAAGCAGTACAAATATTGGTGAGGATGGGACTAATAAGAGGAAACAAGCAGAGTTAAAATAATCCAATCGTCCTGGTACATAGTCTGGCAAAATGAAATCCATTAACGAAAGGTTTATGCTATTAGTAAATTTAAAATAAGTTACCTATACACAAAGATAAAATAACATTTCATATAGCAGAAAACCTAGATTCCAGGAACAATGAATGTTTTCATGAAAACAATAATGTAACCCCAACGCATGCTACCAAGCAACTATACTTCAGTCATTGTTAATATGTTTACAACAAAATATTCTTGAATTTTGTAGTCCATTACGTTCGGTGATGGACAAAATCACAAAATATTATATAATATATTTACACTAAATAATTTTATATTATTTACCGAAATTAATTTAAAAATATCTATCTAAAAGCATTCACAGTGAATATTTTACTCTTATATTTCGTATAAATACTTTTTTTGCCTCCATAATATTTAATTAACGATTGTTGTAAACTGCACTTTTCCAGCCACAAACCAATAAGGCTTTTACTTAATGTACGAGGTATGGTCTACAAAATGTTTAAGGAATTTCTTATGTATAAATGGTCCATTTATTGTTACTTTGATACTCTACTGTGTGGTTCACAATAGTGCAATAGGCTTCATTTTATGCAGAACAAATATGCATCATGGTATTTCTAACCCCTTTTAAGTGTTTTTATGTTATGAGTGCTTCTCTATGAGTCGGTCGGAAATCTCCTTTCTTTAAAACATGTTTTAAATTATCTTCTTATTAACTTATTCAGACTTATTAGATTAACTTGATTCAAAAATTAAATAATTAATTATTATTATTTTCATGTATACGAGGCTAGGGTGGAGGGGAATCCTAATTAGCTAGAAGCTTTAATGTATGTAAAAACGTATTTAATTCCCTTGGCGGATACATTTTATAGAGACTCGGCACAAATTATACTGAATAATCATTCCAAGAACAAATAGTTCTAAGCTTCAATTATAACAAGGCACACACTAACTATCATGAAGTCTTTTGTCAGAGAAGCCTTGCTATCTCTGGATCTTAGTCCAGCCCCCCACTAAGTGGGTGGCCATCTCTGAGGTTTTAGCTCCCAAAAAGGAGACTCTGAAGTCCTTTTTAGGAGTAAATTAAAACCATTGTAAATGCTTCAGAGAGGGACTTCTTATCGGCCAACCTTTGTCCTTCGTGGTCCTTTCACTCTGAAAGTACATCTATTCGAACCATCAAGGCATACATCTGTGTCTTTGTTTGCCTTATCACCAAGGCTGTTCACATTGAGGTGGTCATTGACCTCTCGACGGATGCGTTCATCGCAGCATTGACTCGATTTGTGTCTAGACGAGGTCTTTGTCAATACATCTATTCCGACTTCGGAAAAAACTTTGTGGGAGTTGGCAATGCTCTGCGATCTCTACTCAGGACCTCAGGACAAGATCTCGTTTGTGAATTTTCATTTCAACGTGGAGTTAATTTCCACTTCAATCCTCCTGCTGCACCTCATCAATGATTGCTATGGGAAAGCGAAATTAAAAGGGCTAAACATCACTTGCGTCGCGTCATAGATGAACACGTTCTAACTCTCTCCGAATTCATGACTCTGACAACTCAAGTCGAGTCAATCCTCAACTCTCAGCCACTCACGCCTTTGTCTAACGATCCTTCCGATCTCACTGCTCTGACCCCAGGGCACTTTTTAATTGGAGCTCCACTCGTCGCCGTACCCGGAAGAAATCTGACTGAAGTTCCTACTAATCGACTTAAGCATTGGCACCTCGTCCATGCTTTTCACCATCGCGTGTAGAAAGGTGGAAGCTGGAATATCTTCACCCTCTACAGCAGCGGACCAAATGGACGGAAACTACAGACAACCTGCGTGTGGGCGACCTAGTCCTAGTGCATCAACCTACTCCGCCTCTCTCTCTTGGCCATTGGCAAGAGTGCCACAAGTGTTCCCTGGCACGGACGGTGTGGTGCGAATTGTTCAGCTCAAGACACCGCAAGGACTTTTAACTCGACCTTCTCATAAGGTTTTCCCCCTCCCCACTAGTTCAGAATAAACTTATTATTTTTCTTCGTGTCTCTAGAAGAAGTAATTTTCATTTTTATTAGTGTATATTTGTTTTTTGTAAAGAACTATCATTTTGTTCATTAATAGTTATTTTTTTTCTCTCATGCTGGGGTAGCTTATATTGTATTCTTCTTTGAATCCTAGGAGTATTAAAGGCCTAAGGTGTGTTACGTACGTTTCTTTAAATTAAGTATAATTTAAAGCCATTGTAAATGCTTCAGAGAGGGACTTCTTATCGGCCAACCTTTGTCCCTTGCCAGGTTCGGTACGACACAGTTCTACTCAAGACGTCGATCAAACGACATCCCTCCCATCACTCTCGACGTGACTTAGTTTCGTACGTCCTAAGCCAGATTCGGTCTTAGACGCATTTTTCTCCCGTTACGCGCAGATGTAACGTAGTTTCGTTACGCCTCTCTCCCGTTACTATACGTGACGCAGTTTTCTTTCGCTTCTCCCGTTGTGTGACGAAGACATTTATTAGCCTATAACAGTGACTATTTTGAATTATCTACTCTTTTTTTAGTGTTAGGTAAGGGATAAGTGCGTGAAAGGTCACCCAAACAAATGTCCGTCATCCGACAGGAAGAACAAGTGGCGGGACTTCGCCCCTCCTCTAGAGGAGAACTATATAAACAGAAGTTACTGTAAGTTACAACATCTTACAGATACGTAATTTGATCTAACCAACTATTTACGTAACAGCTACTATGCTCAATAACCAAATTGTTTTTAAAACACGATTTATAGGAACAACACAAACAATACTATAGCCTAAATAGCTTATACCAGTTGCACAAATTAGAAATAAAATCAGCAAACTCGCAACATTCAATGATACAACCCTTACCAAGGATCTCTAAATCACCCTTCTCTCTTCTCGTATATTTGCGGGCTGTCATAATTCATAATTATTGTAATGTATTGAAATTATACGCAATATTTTCTCATTAACCCCTTTGGTTTATAAAGTCCCAATATTTTATATTGAGTGATATAACAGTTGAAGCGTGTTGGCTCAAACCTCAGGGAAATTTAGCCTAAACATCACTATCACTGAAGATGTTTATAAGTATCAGATCACAGATTCGACTTGTTTGTTTAGACGAAGGAGCCCGTGTAATGTTGTATGAAGGTAAATAGACAGGTAGCCACATAACTTACAGCCTTGTCGACTCATTCCATGGAGTTGGCGGTTATCCAAGTCGCAGTCACCATCCTTATTATCTGCCGGGTTCCTGGGCTGGATCTGTAAAATATAGGCTACAAGTAATTTCATAATATTCACCATCATGTCACCGTTTATGGCAGGTATGAAGGTCATGTAGTTAGTAACGTGACAAAAGGCTATATGATAGTTAGTGATTGCCTTGTTATATGTGAAGCTTAGAACTATATACTATTGGAATGATTATTCAGTGTAATGTGTGCCGAGTCTCTATAAAATGTAACACGGTTTGTGGCTGGAAAAGTGCAGTTTCCAACAATCGTGTCAGCGTGCATTAAATATTATGGAGGCAAAAAAGTATTTATACAAAATATAAGAGTAAAATATTCAATGTAAATGCTTTTAGATAGATATTTTGATATTGATTTCGGGAAATAATATAAAATTACTTAGTGTAAATATATTATATAATATTTTGTGATTTTGTCCATCACCGAACGTAATGAACTACAAAATTCAAGAATATTTTGTTGTAAACATATTAACAATGACTGAAGTATAGTTGCTTGGTAGCATGCGTTGGGGTTACATTATTTTTTTCATGGAAACATTCATTGTTAATGGAATCTAGGTTTTCTGCTATATGAAATGTTATTTTATCTTTGTGTAGGCCTATAGGTAACTTATTTTAAATTTACTAATAGCATAAACCTTTTGTAAATGGATTTCATTTTGCCAGACTATGTACCAGGACGATTGGATTATTTTAACTCTGCTTGTTTCCTCTTATTAGTCCCATCCTCACCAATATTTGTACTGCTTTGTATTTAAAAATCTTTACATATCAGATCATAATGCAACCGAATACCCAACTATTCGTACATTACAGCAAACATAAGCAACCCATTAGCTCACCTTAGTGCAGTGCACTATGCGAGGGAGTTCTGGTGGCTCCGGAGGGATTCGAAGTGCCTTTCCCTACTCATCTTCTGCTTGACTCACTATTAGTCCGCAAATGCAATAACAACATTAATTGATTTCACCTACAACTTTGTATTACACTATGGAACGTTCCCTTTGCTGTTAACTATTTTAACTTTTATACAGAAACATCATTTTTATAACACTAACGGAAAGACCAGGTCTCAGATACCGCTATTTTACCCAGTGCGTTTACATTGACAATTTAAAGTGCAATAACAACCAGATATGTCTGAAATTGTTTATTATGTAAATGGCATTGGCTTTTCACTAAATAAATTATATTTATAAATAGTATAAACTTATATAATGACGAAATAAACAAAAATCGTGAATAATAAAAAGCGCAAGTATGCTCTTTGAAATATAAAAAATTGATTTTTCAATCTTAAAATGAAAAGAGTATACAAATACTAGACTATAATATATTCTAAAAGTTAAAAAAGAAGAATATAAAATAATATGATGTGTTTTTCACACAAACATAATTGTAAATGGCATGACAAACAAATATGAACTTTTCTCTTAGCAAACATTTCACCTACTGTCGTTGCGGAGGAGATAGTATACATCTTGACAGTTTGATATAAATTTATAAAAAATTGTGAAATCGGTGCAGCCTTGTCATCTTTGTTTCTTTCCTCCTTTGTGTTGCAATCAACAAATCTCAGGCAAAACGTAAGGATTTTATAACGCTTTTCAGACATTGCAGCAGAAAATATTGTGCGGCTGCAAGAGTCTCTGGTAAACAGTGACTGAATATTTTCTTCATTAGATCGTAACACCGATGATAAAACAAACTGACCTATAGGAGCTTTTACCTCTTCAGTGCAAGAATCCCTGTAATTACTTTTGTTTGTTTTATCACTGAGTTATGACCGTACTTTTTGGAGCTTTACATTAGTATTCTCTACTATTATCGGCATAATTTCGTCTTTAAACAAAAGCTTCCATACATCTGTTTTTAAAGGGTTGTTACCTAATCGCCTTGCACGGCCTCTTATTCCTGGTAAGCCAGTACGAATAATATTGCGTGCTGGGGTTCTTGCTAAATTTGTAGTAGGCTTGCTTTCAAAATCAGAGGGAGGACGTTCCTTCTTTCTATGAAATATTCAGGCAAGTCATCACGTCCGCTATCTAGTAAATTATTTTCATGGACTTCCCGTGAAAGAAGGTCTTCATCATCATCCATGTTACCCAGATCACTATCACTACGTTCCTGTCCAGACAACACAAAATCGGGATCAGCGTCCTAGTCGTCTCCTTCACTACTACTTGGATCGTCAATAACATTACAGTCGTAATCGTTTGTAAGTCCACTAATTATGTTGCTAAAGTCGGGATCCATTGCGCAAACATTCTGGCGAGCCATTTTACCACTTTAACTATCAACAATAAATAGTAGAAGGAAATAAAATACAGAATACATCAGCCGAAACATTGGCCTCATACCCCTATGTGCGGTAACCGAAACATCTGGTACCTCAGACCACTAAGCGAAATACGGCAACAGATACAAACGGTCTCACAGGCCGCAAGGATTTTAACAAATGACATGTCAAGGTCAGAGGCTCAAACCAAACTAAACGAAAATTTACCATGTGAAAGGGAAGGGGAAATAAGGCAGCTATTGTAAAGGTCAGCACTGCCAAGCACCCGAGTACACAATTATATAAATAAATTTCCCTTAGTGCCTGTGAGACTGGTGTTTCGGTATTGGTTATAAAGTACTTCTGCAGATAAACGTTTTTCTGTTTGTAATAAGATTATATCTAGAACGATGGTATTAAATGTTTTATTTTAGATTTTTTAACTACAAATTTTCCCATTAAAATACCTCAAATTACACAAAAGAAATCAATATTCCATTCGTTTCCTAAATATTACACACAAATAAATCCAGTATAAAACGCAATAAGTAAACATTTCAAATAAAACCCACTGTATTGTTCTTCTCCGTTTTATATTTAAATTACATAGTTTTAGGTTTGTGTTTATTTTTCATAATTTTTATACACTTTTTTAAATAGGATTTTTGAGAAATGTCCTGCATTGGTGTTAAATAGTTCTTTTCAAACAAAGTTACCTTTCAAAACCAAATACATTTTGTAACACAATGTTGTTGCTTTGCATGTTTCCCAAAACCCCAATTCATAAAGTTTCTTACCTAAAGC
>JBAIZL010000002.1:366274081-366329081 GCA_036971475.1 Prosapia bicincta | reverse complement strand
CGTTGTGCCAGACCCGGTCAAAGGCCTTTTCAATGTCCAGGAAGACTACCCCAGTCGAGCAGTAATTGTTGAAACCCTTGGTTGCATGCTCCACCACTCTCATCAGCTGATGCGTAGCCGAGTGTTTTGTCCTGAAGCCAAATTGCTCTGGCCTCAGTATGTTGTGTGTGTGGATATGTTTGTTGATACGTTTGAGCAAAATTTTTTCAAATACCTTGCCCATCGTATTCAACAAGCTTATCGGTCTATATGAATCAGGTTTGTTGTGGTCTTTTCCCGGTTTGGGGAAGACCAAGATCTTGGCCTCCTTCCAAGCGTCCGGGAAGTGTTGTGTCCGGAGTATAGCATTATAGATGTTTGACAGATAAATGATCGCTTTCTCCGTGAGGTTTTTTAGCGTTGTGTTGGTGATGGTGTCTGGTCCAGGAGCTTTCCTGGAGTTTGTTTGTGAGATTGCCCACTTTATCTCTGTAATTGTAGTGTCAGTGTTTGGCTCTAATGTAGGACAGTAGGCAAACTGTGCTGTTTCTAAATCTACTTTAGCTGTAACGGCTGCATCAGCTGGTTGGTCGTTTGGTTGGAACGTGCTCTCAAGTGTGTCAGCAAACAAGTTAACTTTGTCGACCGGGTCGCCCACCTGCCCATTCGGGCCGATGAGTGGGGGATAGCGCAGCGGTTCTCGCGTGAAGTGTTTGACCATCGGCCAGATGGGTGTGTCTGTTGTGTTTAAGGTTGCCAATACCGCGTGGAAGCCATCGACTTTATACTGAATTAGTTCCCGCCTAATTTGCCTCTTAAGGCGATTAAGTGTTGTGTGTGGAACGCATCTGTTTACCCCGTGTTGCAATGCCCGCCGGATCCTATTTCGCCGGGTGATTAGATGTAGTATGTGCCTTGGTATGTGTACATAGTGTCTGGGCTGACATTTAACTGGTACCGCGTTAGTAATCGCAGTACGTATTGCCGTCGTAAGGCTGCCGACGGCTTTGTCTATGTCCAGTGGTGAGTCGACATTTAGGGTGGCAGGTAGAGTGCTGTCCAGCTGGGACTGGAATAACTCCCAGTCAGCCAGTCTGTAGTTCAGCACCTTCCTTAGCTCTTTGCCAGCAGGGCTTCCAGAAACCGCCATTATCACGGGGTAGTGATCTGAATTCAGATCTCTATCGACGTGAAGTTGCGGTGACACTAGCAGACCTTTCGCAATAGCTATATCCAAAATGTCTTCCGTGTGGTAAGTGCTGTGGTGTGTTGGTTCAGGAGGGGCCAGCAGTATAGCTGTTGTGTTTTGTAAGAAGGTTTGGAGTTGCCGGCCTCCTGTGTTTGTAGACTTACAGCCCCAGCATGTGTGTTTAGAATTAAGGTCCCTGTCGACTATTACCCTACTAGAGGTCTGTAGAAGAACTTCTAAATCGCGAGTGTAATCAACAGAACCCGGGGGTTTGTACGCTGATACAAGTGTTGTTGTGCTGCCGTTGAGCTCAAGCCTAATAGCTGTTGCTTCAACGCATGTGAGTGCGGGCAAAAACAATTCAAAATGTTTAATGCGTTTATCTATTATTATAGCCGTACCGCCGCGGCTTCTAGTTGTCCTGTCAGTGCGGTAAACTTTAAAGTTTGGCATTGAGAATTTATCTTGGGGGTTTAGGTGTGTTTCTGTAATAAGCGCTAGTTTATAGTTGTTTCTTTGCATATAGCGAAGAAGCTCTAGTTTTTTATATTAAACGCCGTTGGCATTCCATATCAGGACCGGTAACCTATCCATGGTTGACAGAAGAGACGTACTGGATGAAGGAAGTCAGGAATTCTGAGAAGGTTTTGGGAGGTGAGGATAAGGTCTTGACAATGAAAAGACCCAGTCCGCCCGTGAAGGCTTCCCAGGTCAGAGCAGAGTTAACAACTCTTAGGAGCGGTTCAAAGGTCCCTTTCGCCCAGTCTATAGAAGCGGACGAGGTAGGTATGGTCAGGGGTGGGTTAACGGGGGCTGCAGGAGCCACATGTGGCTCTGGCTGAGGTTGGGAAACCGTCCTGGCCTTTGTGGGCTTGGGGCGTTTATCCTCTCGTTCCTTTTGCGGGGGATTAACCCTGGCTTTAGGAACGGGGGGTGTCGTTGACGACCCTGCCTTAGGGCCAGAAAATTTATTCCCCGCAGTCAACTCATCCAGTAGGTGCTGCTATCTGGTTGTAGAAAAATTAACTATATAAAAGAGAACTCTGTTAGTGCTGCTCCCTAATTGTAGAAATGTAACTATTTATAAGAGAACCTTGTATATGCTGCTATCTCTACTACTGTAATCGAACTTTCAACAGTTGTATTAAGGATTCAATTCTCACCAAATATTCGCAAATATTAAATAATTCATTATGATAGGAAAATACTGTTTTTTACAGTCTGTGTGTGTATGTGAATTACAATCAATGAATTACAAATCCCAACAACAGGCTACAAAATTATTTTTGAGTACATACATAGTCTAAGGTAAATACTTAAAGGGTTTAATAAACAGTAGAAATATAAAGTTAATATAGAGAAATACATTATCTTTCTTATAGCATCGTTATAATCTATTTATAAGAAATATTATAAAAACACAAATCCCACAACAGAATATAAATTCTCTATATACTCTAAACATGTTTCGGCAAAACTACAAGCTGTCTTCTTTGTGCTATTTTAGCGCGACAAAATTACTTGTGAAGTTTACATATTTCTTCCTGTGTGGTTTATGTAAAGTATCTGCCTCTATAGAAAACAATAAAGGGAACCTTTAGCTGCCCAAATAAATATATACTAATCACACTTGACTACAAACTTTTAATTTAAAAACCTTCAGACAAAACTCTAATCGAATAAGAAAAGTTGAAATAAACGCACTGGTCGAATAAACGCAGCTGATGGCCCGATTCCATTGCAGTCCAAAGTCTAGATCACAGCGATAATGATTTGATACTCTAGTTGGCTGTGGCCGTCTCGACATTCCCCTTTAGTTTGTGTACTCTAGACATTACATTGACGTGAATTTGGCAACACAGTTTGGTTGTTTTATAAACTATCAGTTCAAATTATTGTCTTATTTTCATAATAGGAAACTCTAATCTGTAAAAAAAAAGTTTAATATATCGAATTATGTTTCATTCGAGAAACTATAGTATATAGGCCTAAACATTAATTTTTCCACCAAAGCCAACAAAAATTTGATTCGGAATCAATTAATCGAAGTGCGTGTAGAAAAGGCAACATTTTTTGAATGCGATTTTAAATAATTCTGGTTGACAGCTATATTGAACAAAATAACAATTTACTACTTTTTCTTCAATTCAGTTAGGCCCCTATACTTAAAAGAAATTCAACGAAAAAACATTCCATTCTCAAGAAGTATGATTTATTTTAATCTTTCTAGATCGTCCTACCAGGAGTGTTATAATTGATATAAAAATGAATCCATGTATGTATGTATGGGCCTTATGCATTCTAAACCACTAATCAGATCACCATTAAACTATGGGATATTGTTGAGTATTTTCCTGGGAAGGTTTCTGAGATTAATTTTAGCAGAAAAATATTAACCTATAAAACGGTTCTAGGATTTTAACCAAACAGCTTCACAAAGAGATATATAAATTTTTCAAGTACCAAAATAGCATACAATATGATTGTCGATATCATCTTATCTTAACACATTTCAATGAATTCATTCCAAATTTTGGTTGCTAAGCAACACCCAACAAATTAAAATGATTTGGATTTAGTTTTGAAAATACACGCTTCTCAATTTAACAGCTGTATGTGGCTTGCTCAGAAGCCGAAAAACCTTTTAATTTATTTGTGTTTTTCTAACCACATTTATTGGTCAGGAAAGAATGGATCGGGGACGGCTAGATCTTTTCAAAGGTTATCTAATACAAATTTTATATATTCCTATTATATATTATATTAGGCCTATATTATATATTATTATATATATATATATTATAATATTTTTTTTAATATTCGGTAGTATTATTATTTATCCTTTGGAGGGGTCAAAGTTTGTTCAAACTGATATTAGTCATAAAACGATCAGAGCGCCAATCAATAAAATGATTTCGTATTCAAAATCTTATAAATATTACCTATGAAATAATTTTCATTTTAGTAAACCTGGTTAAATTTAATGTATGAGATTATATCAGATTATGACTGTCTTGTAGCAGTCTAAGTAGCCCCAGTCCATTTATTTTACTTTGATTTAGCTCTATTAGTTAGTCTAATAGTAGACAACCACTGCACCTCCAGTAACCCCACTTTATATATACAAGCCGGCCCTGCTTGCTATCTTTACACTTCCCTAGTAATGTCGACTAGAGACGCGCAACGCGAGCCCTCAAGCGGCTGGGCAGAGTCATTGGGGACTAGTTCCTCTCAGGGCAAGTCCACCCCTTGAGGGTGTATGAACCTCCGATGGCGTCTTCCACAGCTACAGCAGCAGCGCTTGGCGGGACTTCCGAGGGACCATCTAGACCAGCTACTCCTGTCAGTACCAACTCCCAATCAGAGCTAGGCACTTATTACAATATGACAGAGGGTTCTGCTGCTGAATCCGTCTACGATAATGCCAGACATTGGACCATCGTAAGGAGGAAGAGGAAGAAGCAGATTCACCAGTCCGACTCCGGGACTACAACCGAGGCGAAACGCAAGACCGTGGACCCTGTAAAGACTGCCGGCGCCGTAGCCAGCGTGGAAGCTCACAGAGCTTCACAAAAGGTCATCACTCACCTTACAAACACAAACACTACCGGGATATCTGGTTTGCAATCTACCCAGATCAACATCGTTTAATAGACATAAGTAAGGAGTTTAAGTACAAAAACAATCCTTACTTTGATATGGAAACCAAGGTGAGGGATGGAGTGAAGCTCCAAACCAGCACCTACGAAGACTATATACTCCTCCAAAGGAACCTTGGGGAAAGGGCGTGCCCCACCATCTATTCCGTCTCGCAAAATGAGGATTTTTAAAGTAGTTGTTAGAGGGGTGGAGGAATCCACCGAAGCAGTGGATGTAGGAAACGTCCTGAATAGCAGGGGTATGGAGGTCCTCAAAGAGTGCCAAATGAAGGAACACTTTACCAAGGAGCCAATGTCCTTGTTCCTTGTGAAGCTAGTGTCCGAAAAAGACTCACGTTAAGCAATGGCGCTCACTAATATTTGTTTAATGAAGGTACGAGTGGAAGCCTACAGGCAGCCCACAGGTCCTGTGCAATGCCAGAGGATAGGCCTCACAACAGTTAGTTGTAGTACCGTTTCCGGGTGCGTTAAATGTGGCGAGGGCCACGATTCCAAGACTTGCACAGAGGATCGAGAGCACTTCAAGTGGATCCTCTGCGGGGCTAACCACACCGCGAACTATCGAGACTGCGCCATTTACAAGCAGTCCACCAAATCCAAGGCCCAAGAAAATAAAAAGGACGACAGGGATAAAACCCCGAATCCGGCCACTTCAGCCAAAACAAACACAGGTGCCTGCTTCAAGCTACAAAACACCGACCATTTCCTACGCCGAAGCATCAACTCCGGCTACCTCTGGGGAGCCAGGCAAAGGCCACATCCTACCACTACCTCAAGCAAACCGGCGGTGCCACCCAAGCCGGCCCTAATTGCTACACCTAATCTGGTGTAGTCTAACCCCGCTTCTGGTCCTAAAGCAGAGTCGTCAGCAACAGCCCCGTTCTTAAAACCAGGGTATATCCCCCGCAAAAGGAACAGGAGGATAGACGTCCCAAGCTAATAAAGGCCATGATGGCCATACAACCCCAGCCGGAGCCCCGATTGGCTCCTGCAGCTCCCGTTTAAACATCCTTGACCGCACCTGTAGACTGGGTGAAACGACCTTTGAACCGCTCCTAAGTGTTATTAAATCTGCTCAGACCTGGCAACCCTTCACGGGTGGCCTAGGTATTTCCTTTGTTAAGATCTTCTCCTTCAAATTTTATTTGTTTGCTGACAGGCTTGAGAGCACGTTCCTACCAAACGACCAACTAGCTAATGCAGCTGTTACAGCTAAAGTAGACTTAGAAACAGCATAGTTAGTCTACTACCCTACATTAGAGATAAACAGTGACACTACATTCCCAGAGATAAAGTGGGCAATCTCACAAACAAACTCCAGGAAAGTTCCTGAACCAGACACCATCTACCACACAACGCTCAAAATCCTCACGGAGAAAGCTATCACTTATCCCCCCAAATCATCTACAATGCTATACTCTGGACACAACAGTTCCCAGACGCTTGGAAGGAGGCCAAGATCTTGGTCTTCCCCAAACCGGGTAAAAACCACAGCAAACCGACTCATACAGACCGATAAGCTTATTGAATACGATGGGCAAGGTATTTGAAAAAATCCTGCTTATACGTATCAACAAGCATACCCAAACACACAACATAATGAGACCAGAGCAATTTGGCTTTAGGACAAAACAAACGGCCATGCATCAGCTGATGAGAGTGGTGGGGTGTGCAACCTCATCTTATGGGTTCTAAGATAAGATTTTTGATAAAGCTACAATATAAATTATAAGTAGTTAATACACTTACAAAACAAAAAAATCATTTGGAGACACTAAATGTATAGTTCCCTCTGCTTGTACTAAGCTTACAAGCACAAACACACACACACACACAGACAAAAACCAAATTCAAGCAAAGTTGTTTTAGAAATTATTAAAATTACTGCATAAGCTTAGTGCAGAGGTCTATTATTAAGTGAAACACAGGTAAACCTATTGTATTGCCTTTTTAGCGCCGTCTAAACTTTTATTTCCACTCAAACCGGGCAAAGAAAAAAACAAACCGATCGAATACTAAGCGATTAGCTTGTTGAATACGATAGGCAAGGTATTTGAAAAAATTCTGCTCAAACGTATCAACAAGCATATCCAAACACACAACATACTGAGGCCAGAGCAATTTGGCTTTAGGACAAAATATCTGATGGGAGTGGTGGGGTGTGCAACCTAGGGTTTCCTCAATTACCGCTCGACTGGGGTAGTCTTCCTGGACATTGATAAGGCCCTTTACCGGGTTTGGCACAACGGGCTGTTAATGAAACTACGACACTATGGCTTTCCAGACGGGCTTATACACCTAGTTATCTGTCCAAGTGTAAGTTTAGGGTTGATGTAGACCAAACTCAATCTACACTTCGGACTACTGACCGGAGTCCCTCAGGGCTTATTTATTGGACCCGTAACATTTACATTAACGACATGCCGACAACACTTAATACACAAGTGGCTATATTTGCAGATGACACCGCGATATCTGCTCAGTCATGGGAACCAGATCTAATACGCTCAAATTAACAGGACCATCTTACAGTACTAGAATCATGGCTCAGCTACTGGAGAGTTTGGGACAACGTGACCAGGTGCCAGGGTTTGCTTCTCTCCAAACGTAGGACAGAAAAACTCAACACACCACTGAATCTGTTAGGCGAGGACATTCATTGTGGGAAGCAGGTCAAATATCTGGGAGTCATACTCGACAGAGGCCTGACTTGGGACCCTCACATTACCAACACGTTAAAGAAAGCAACAGTTAGATTAACACAACTAAATCCTATGTTAAAAGAACAAGCCCACGGACGACCACTACTATACATTTATCTATGTTGTGCTGCATATTCATGTACCCTTCACCCATCTAGGGCCATGCAAAAACTCATGCACACGCATACTCCAATTATTCCAAAACTAGGTTTTCCGAATAATCACTAAAGCACCTAGATTGCTTTCATCAAACAACACCTCCGACACTTAGCAACAAGGTTCTACAAACAGGCTCACGCACATACAACATCCACACTCATTTCCTCATTGGGTAGCTTTGACCCCACCCCTGACACACACAGACAGCCGCAGCCCTTAACGACCGCCCAGCTCTTCCCATAAAATGCAAATAGTATAATATATAAATACTAATACATTCTTCTTCACAGTTATGTTCCAGGTGACGCACGGGCACATCCCCAGGGTCGCAGCTTAGCCCCAACGGAAGTACTAATTTGATTGCTTGCACTTTCAGTTTCGAATAGGCAGCATAAGAAGAGGTGCTTGCCATTCCTGCCATAGACTCATTAACAAGGTTTTTGTAAGGCAATGCTCCTCCTTATCCCTTAACATAATGTGATCCAAGCCCACAGGTGTCCTACATGATCTGTCGCAGAGGTTTTCCTGGCAGAGTTTCTTTCTTGTAAGGTTTTTTCATCCCGCTTTTAGCGCGATACTACCGTACTGTTTCATTTTACTATATCCTGCTTATCCATGTGAAGAGCTTATGAGCTTGGTACATGGGCAATCAATCCCGTTTCCTTCACTCGCGGTAGGGATACTAACCGCATGTGCATTTGAGACGAAGGTAGCTCGTTAGAGGTTTGCTACCACGAGGGCTAGGCCTGTTCTGGGGCCCCAGATCCAGGTTAAAAAAACAATAATTTACTTTCACAAAATGGAAATAACTCAAGGACCATTTTTGTATTTGTCAACAAACGTGTGGGCAAGAAGGTTTACTATGTTACAACTACGAGGGAAATTCTTGTGAAAAAATATAAATCTTACAACTAGCTTTTCCCTTTTCCATGTAAGTTAAAATTAAATTTAACAATTTTCAAAAAAATTAAAATATTAAGAAATTTAATATTTTTTAATAAATTTTCATCAGTGGTAAATGGATAAGATCTGAGATTAAAGCGACTTTTGTGACACCATGTTTGATTTCATCACAGAATCAAACTGATGGACATTCAATAGTAAGTAAACAAATGTAATCACTTATCAAAATGATGTATAATTTCAATGAAAATAGTTTTGTTTAATAATAGAGATAGTTTTATGACTAACTAAATATGTTGTAGAGATTAAACTCAATTTCAGTTTAAATATGCAAGAAATTAGAAACAAAAAATAATCAAATTAAAATTAATTTTGCTACAGTTAATGATTTTCAAATTTCATCTAGGCGCTATAATTGTCTGCTTCAACTTGGAATTGATTGGTTAGTATGACTATTCTAAAACGGTGTTCAATTCACGATTTAATTTTGTTTTTTTTCAAAAATGTGACATTTTTGTTTTGCTTTGCGATATAGGTCCTATCTGTTTTGTGAATGATATTTGATTTCTTTTTACGTGTTTAGTTTTATGAATTAATGTCGATTTAGTAAAATGTCTAGATTTTAGGTTTTTATTTTGGTTCTGAAATGTGTGAGTTTTATGTATTATTTATAACATTCAACAAGGATGATTACTAATTAATTTGTATTCAATGAAATGTGTTTGTTTTTACGATTTAAATGGTTAATCTATGATTGGTTTTATGTTTTTATTTTAATGTGCATGGTGATAAATAATAAATATGCTTGTTGCATTACTTGAACGCAAGGAGTATAATTGTTGAAAGATGCTTTGGTTACATCCCTATATTTGCGCTGTTGCTCCTTATCTCTGACAAACACACGATAGGCTTGCTCCTCCTAGAGATGGAATTCTCTTTAAATTACTAGATCCTGGTTGGATGATGTGATTTATCTATATAGTCATCTGAGATTGCCATAAAATTAGGAAATCATATTTCATATCTTCACAAACAGTTATAACTGGTTAGATGTTAGGAAAATTCTTTTAACAAGTTTTCTAGATAAAAGAGATTGTTTTACATTAAATCTTGAAATGGCAGAGCTAAAACAAGAAGTAAGTGAATCTCCTTTTAAATTTTATGAAAGGGTACAAAAATTATTAAATTTACAAATAGCACATTTTAATAATAAAGAACCAGTTAAAGATATTGATACGATGTGTGAATATGTTCAAAATTTAGCATTAAGAGTTTTGTTAAGAGGTCTTCAAGAACCACTAGGGTCTTTAATGAGAACTAAAAACCCCACAACACTCGCAGAAGCTTTAAATATGCTAACGATTTTCAATTTAAAAATAATAAAATATTTACACAACCGAACAAACAATTAGTTTTTCAGAAAGGTCAAAATTATACCGTAAGAAAACCAATACACCCAGAGACTAAATATCACCAAATACCTAAACAAACTTACTAACAGCCAAATCCTTTCTATAAACCACCTTTTGCTAGCCATGGCCAACCTCAAAGAGGACACTTAATGAATAATAGTAAACCTTATTACCCTCAGAATAAGAGTTATCAACCAACCCCTATGAGCTTATCCACTAGACAGACAGACAGGCCTTCTAGAAAAAGTACTAAACTTTATCAAATGACGGGGCAAAAGAACTGAAGACAGCGAATATTCAATGTAACAAATTAACGAACAAGAAACATTCGCTTCTGACGAAAATTCCGAAAAGGACGAGTATTTCGCTGAGCACCAAAACGTACCTGAAGACTATGATGAAAATGAAGAGACCATTCAAACCGATCAAAACATTTTGTAGGTGGTATAAGCCTCGGAACCAATTTTCCATAATGAATTTGCGGTGTGAAAATAATGAATTACCTTTCATATATGACGCAAATACTAAATTAAAAATATTAATTAATACAAGTAGTACTCGACCACTGCACACGGCACTTCAAAGGAAGAATTTGCTGCAAAATACCTGTTTTCTAAAAGGCAATTAAATTTTACTTATTTGGTTTTCATCAGTATTTCGACCTATTACTGGGTCTGGATGATATAAAAGATTTAGGAATAAGATTAGATATTGTAAACAATAAACTACTACTTTGAGGTGAAGAAATCCCTATTCAGAATTTTAATACAGAAAAAGGAAAGTGTGATAAAACAGACAGCACGCCAGTAAAACGAGAACAATTTAGTTATGTTATACAAGCCCGCACTAGCCCAATAGCCCGCGAGCACACACACACACACACAACACACAAACTGAAACGGTCTGAATCAACGTTTCAATTAGGAAATTAATAACTTCTATTTTTTAAATAACAATTTTAATATTTAAATAATAAGGTTTTAATTTATGGTATAATAAACATAGTAAAGAATCAAGAAGTCAGTAAAATGTTGAATAAGTATTATTAAGACAAATTAAAAATTATAATAGCACGAAACTGTAATAACTAACTAAATTTGACGAACGAGAGTGAAGTGAAAAATTTCTAAGTGCCGAAAAATGCTAACTTGAGAACTAGGCCACGTAGAACTATCATCGACATTTTGAAATGACCAGAAAAATCCACAATAAACAGTAGTGAAAACAGAATTTAAAAAACTCAAATAACAAAAACGTTACAGCCATTTAAAAATAATAGACATTTTTCAGTGTTGTAAAACAGATAACAAAATTATGCAGGTTAAAACTAATACGTTGTCCAACCCGCCCGTACAAGAAACAAGCACGGAGATAGCGACGATCTTAGAGCAGAGGGGAAGTGTGACAGCCGCAATAAATACAGGAACTTATGCACCTGTAAGGCAGTCTGTAAAAATTTTTTAATACGAGGTGCTAACGGCCGTTATGTCGGATCGCGCTAGAACCACCATAAGGCCAGACGGAACAAAACCACCACGTTTCCGCCGTCTACTTCCATCCATGGACGAGGGCTTCAGACTCAGCCTCCGGGACGTAAAAATGGAGAAAGACTTCCATCGACTGACCAGGGATGGCAACTTCCGATGTCCAGGGACCTGGGAATCCAGACGAGAGGACTCCAGGACCGGCAGGGAAATCCTTGGCAAGTCATTTTCTCTATTACATACAAATTAACGTCAAATTTAGTCAGTTAAATTTATTAAATTCAAATCACCAATTAAACTTAAACAATGACTTCATTCTATGTTGAAAAATTAAATAAATCTTAAAAGTAATAAAATTAATTAGTATAACACAATTGTTGAAATAATGAATAATAAATATTAAATTTACAAAGTGGTTTTGACCATAAGCCAATCATTTTCAAGAAAACCGTATTTATTGAATCATATAAACTTTAAAATTATTTATAATAAAATATGAATTTACCAATTCAATCTTGATATAAGAAGATAAAATATTTTGATTACGTTAAATTTGGAAATAATTTTGGTTAAAAATGTGTAAATGTAATTAATGAATTGTATATGAAACGTAGGATTTAAATATGTGAAATTTAACGAACTTTTAATTAATAATTTGTGAAGATAAAGAGAGAGCTAAATATGTTTTATTTGAAAAGAAAGTTAGTTTAATTTAAAATCAGTAATTAAATGCATTATAAAAACTTAAAGTATTTGAATTTATCCTGTGTTGAACAACCAATAAAACCTTTAGTTTTTTCCAACTGATAAATAATGATTATAAAATCAGAGTACAGTTTTAATTAAATTTTATTAATTAATAAATATATGAAATTCAGAACCTAATGTTTCTTCAAACGAGTTCTCTTCTGAGAACAATTTTATTGAGCTATTCTAAAAATTAGTTGGATTTTTGTATTGAAGCCCAGAGACGATATCTACTGGCAGATCATGTTTAAAGAACACAGGAGCCTTTTAAAATAGGTATCTTAAACATGATCATATTTTGCACGTCCCCTTGCTGCGCCTGCAGATCTCATGAAGTGGTAAGATTCTTTGAAAATTTTGTGTGTTCGTATAAATGTTGTTTCTTTCCAGCTGACTATTTTACTGACATGTGTGACTAACCAAGAAACCTGCCAACCAACTTAGGGGAGGTCATACAAACGTTAAGGTAGGAGTCAGCGGGAATAGACTTGCATTTGGGCGTGGTACATTACGCGGGAACACAAAAAAGACAAAATTTAGGGATCTTGACACGGTACACAAAACGGTGTGAGCAGCAGATATATAAATATATAATAAATATAGTATTCTGCAACAACGCGAAGGTGGGGGACGTTGCAACATACGAGCGCCCACACACACACACACACACACACACACACACACACACACACACACACACACACACACACACACACACACACACACACACACACACACACACACACACACACACAAGAGCACGCGCGCATACACATACACACACGAGCGCACACACACACACACACACACACACACACAAGAGCGCGCGCGCATACACATACACACACACACACGAGCGCGCGCGGGCGCGCACACACACACACACACACACACACATATACACACACGAGCGTGCGAGCGCGCGCGCACACACACACACACACTGGACGTCCCTGCCTACAAATCCAGCTGAATTTCGTTATTCATTGATTGTAATTCACAGATACACACAGAGTCACTGTCACACAGGCAAACAGAGACACACGGAGTTTATAGCCTGTTTAATTCCCTGACTTCAGTTTTTTAAATAAAATTGCTTTAAGCTTGAAGCTTTTTGAAATAGGTTTTTTTGGAAAACCTGAAAAAGAATAACATTGAATGTGTTACACAATACATTTGGTTTTGAAAGGCCCTGTTGTGTGAAAAGAGCTATTTAACACTAGTGTAAATACAGGATTTCCTAAACATCCTGTTTAAATAAGTGTATTGAAATTCTTTGAACTATTCTTTGAGCTTAGCTTGTGATGCTATGTTGACACAAATAAACGAAACCAAAATAAATAACTATAATAAATACACAATAATAAATAAACGACACAAATAAAGACATACACAAAACCCACAAATTATTTACTTAGTTTTAAGTTAGAGTTTGTAGTTGCAACACTCACTGATGATGATGAATTTGTTATTAAAAGGCGTATGAGGTAATAAATGATTAAATTGTTAGTTTTGTGTATGTCTTTTATTTGATATAAAAATTATAATTTAAATTAAAGAACTAAATCCACTAAATCTAACTTATACCAAATTAAACCAAAGTATTGAATAACTGGACTAATTGTAAATTAACGACACAAGTAAGGTTATTCTGAATCAGTAATGGCAAATAATGGTTTCTGTATAAAAACTTTCCTACTGTAGTAGTCTACTGTTGGGAGAAAATGTTATCAGCGGGAATGCGATAACGTGGTCTAAGTGTTTACACTTCAGTATAGTTACACCGCATTACTTTTCTAAGCAGAAAATAAACACTGCTCAAATTATCACATGATAATCCCGACGAGCCGGTATCTGATTTTATGTACAGTAATAGATACATTATTATGGGTATCGTAATATAATTTTCAAAACTTCTCCCGACACTAATAATTTTTTTACCCCTAAAATATGTTTACAGGATCAAAAAGAGTTTTCAATTAAATTAAATTTTTGTCCCTGAGTTTACTTCTCCGATTGGAGATACAATCAATGACGTATATTACCGCCAATTTGTATTAGGATATACGGTAATTTGATTTAAACTATTTTAAAGTCTAAAAACAAGACAGAGTATTCTTAAATTCGTTCAAAAAATAAAGATCATCTTTTATCATGTGAAAAAATTAGGACTGAGTGAAAATGTGAACTTACTTGTAATATTAAATACCGAAACACTAAACAATCAGATGAAAAACTAAGAAAACTTTTTGTTCTAATCAAGGTAAAAAATGCCCCAAAATCCAACCAGACATCGTGGCGACCAGCCTACGTCTCACATGCGCATGCAGTTAGAATCCTACCGGAAATAAAGGGTTCAGGAAAGATTGATTGTCCAAGTACCAAGCTGTTCAACTCATTCTATGGTTAATAGGAAAGTAGTAAAAAGAAACTTAACTGCAAATGTCACGTGAAGAGAGAGGAGAAAGCAGGCAAAAAACCCCCGCGATATATCATGCAGGAACCCTGGTTGATAGAGTGTGCACATGGGAGAGTGTAGGGAAGGAATACATTAACACCTTGTTAGTGAGACTTCTGCGGCCTATTCTAAATACGAATAGAACATGCAAAATTAAATTAGTAATTAATGTGGAACTGCGCTACAGCACAAGTTTTTGTCATTGCTTAACCTGAAACAGGTAGTTAGTAATTGTCAATTAGGTTACAGTGCGAGATAATAGCTAGGAAAGACAGGGTTACTGTACAATAAAGTCTAAAACAGCTCAGTCAAAAAGTATACCTATAATGCGATTAGTCCTTACTAACGATAAGTAAACAAATAATATCAAGGTAACCAAACAAATTAAAATATATTTTTACAAACATTTAAAAGTCTTTGGGTTTAAAGCTGTTAACCTTAACCATTTCATTAATTCCAATGAATATACTTATGGTAAAGAAATCAACACTCATAGCGCATAGTCAAATTAAAAGAGTTGTATTTCAGCACTTGTGAGAAAGAAAGTTTATGCTGGTATATAAGGAGCCGTTGTATGTTGGGCAGGTAGAGTTAGTTAATATACGGTAAAACATTTATGATGAGCCTTTCGTAAATGATGAGATATCCTTGATGATGAACCGTTATAGTTAATTGAGCAGATGTACGACATATGCAATGAGACTTTCTTCATGAAAGGTCGTTGTTATTAATAAGACAAGTGGAGGTATTTACGATGACTCGTTATTGGTGGTGGACTGTTGTTCGATATTGTCCGAGGTAGATACGGTGAGCGCCCTGGCTAGCTATCATGACTTGCAGCTGATGTAATATTGATTTCCAAATATTGCAGCAGTGTTAGTTCCAAAGTTACATGTATGCGTAACACGAATGGAAAGAAATATGTGGTTGTGGTTATCATTTTCAAATCTGTGTAGCTACTAAACGAGAGGTAGATATGGTGAGCGCCCGGGCTAGCTATCATGGCTTGTAGCTAATGTAATATTGACATCCAAATATTGCAGCAGTAATAGTTCCAAAGTTACAGGTATGCGTAACACGAATGCAAAGAAATATGTGGTTGTGGTTATCATTTTCAAACCTGTGGAACTGCTAAACGAGAGGTAGATTATGATGAGCGCCCGGGCTAGCTATCATGGCTTGCAGCTGATGTAATACTGACATCCAAATATTTTAACAGTGTTAATTATAATGTACCATTTGTTTGTAACACGCCTGCAAAGAAAGAATGTGATTAGATTTTTTTTATAACTTTTAGAACAGTTTAACGATTGCTGGGTACAGTTTTCTTCCGGGCTTCATGGTCTGTAGTTAATTTTTTTTTCTAATTTAAATATTGTGGTATAATTAGTTCTGTAGCTAAATGTGTACGTAACACGCTTGCAAAAAATATGTTGGCAGGATTTTCATGTTATATCCTTACAACCGCTTAACGTTAGGTACGTTTGGTCAGTATGTTGTTGCGTCAGTGAATATACGAGCATGACTAATTAAATAAAATGTTTGAAGTGTAGTAACAACTTTGTAGGTAATCCTAAATATATTTAAATCACATTTGTACAAGAAATACAATTTTTTAATATTCAGAAGAGAGTAAACAGAGGCTTGTTTTTCGCTCGAAAATATTCTATGTTTGCTCGGTCTCACCACCAGCCAGCGTTAACGCTAACTTCCTGGAAGCTACGCCGGCACCTTCACACAAGTCATCCAAATACATAGACAAACTTATCAGGCACAAAGTCTAACAACCACACATACATATGCAATAACACACACCTGATCCAAAAAATTAAAGACATCTGTATACCACACAACTCCACCATAACGTCATTCTACATAAAAACCTTTACACCAAATTAAAAAAAAAAAATCAAGCGTAAATGGAAATGGAAACAACGTATTAACCTTCAACCGTTACCAACAGTCATTTGGATCGCCTTACCGGTCTAACTTCAGTCCGTTTAACAAGACTGAGGCAGTCGCCAGCGTGTTGGTCCGTACTGGTTACTCCTTGGCCGGAAGATCCGCTTCGAGTATGAATGAATGCAGTATATCCCAATTGTGTTACCTATACTAGGCTCCGCGCGGGCAAGAATATATAATCCCATATAACATTCTGACTACATCCCGAACATCTGAACACTTTTAAAGTTTACAATTCAAGTTTAGAACTTTTCCACTTTACTACACCTTGTCGATTTCTGAACCCAAACATTGATTTTCTAATCACCTTAAATACTCTATGAAACAAAGTAGAAAATAGTTCAGCAGCAGATTGTAATTATACTCGATGTTTAAGAACATTAAATATCGCTACAGCTGTTGTGTTTGTATTCCCTCTTTGTAGTGTTAAATTTAGTGTTTTTTTGTATATTGTGCCATAGTTTGTTTATTATTGTGGTGTTGTATCCATTTGTAAACGCTAAATATTTAATGGTGTCTAGACAAAGAACTAGTCACATCAAAACATCACAATACCGTACATAAACAGAACATCAAATAATATAGCCAACAAATTTCAAAAAAACGCAATTGAAAATAGCATACAAAACTAATAACAATTTACAACACAAAATACAACACGACCCCAACTATACAAACTAAACTGCGACAAGTGCAAAAATTTCTACATAGGACCAACAGGTCGCAGCTTTAAACAAAGAGTCGAGGAACACAAACAGAACATCAACTCATCATTTTACAATCACATAAAAGAAACAGGACACAAATACACTGATGTTTACCATAACATACAAATCCTACACATCAACAAAAAAGGACCGCTTCTCAACACACTAGAACAATATGAATTTTACAAACAAACAAAATCACAAAGTAAAAACATATTAAACGAACAAACCCAATAAAAATCACAGATACCCTTTGATACTATCGAAAACCTGTCTTTAAGACCGTCACCGCTCAACCTAACAACTCCAAGCAGAAAACACTGATGGAGAAAGCCACATAGCGATCAAAAACGTTTTGTCTCAGTGAGTATTTACAAATTTGCAAAACTCTGTTCGGATAGTTATAAACTAATTAATAGTGCTTAATTAAGTTTCACCAAATGTATTGGACTAACAAATTTAAGAGTTTAATTTTAGAGTTTTCAACGTCACTATTCAATGAAAAATATATAGTTTTCTTCATATCTTAGTAGGTCGATTTACTGATTCCTTCACACAAAGAACTGTGAACGAAATCACCTTTGGCTATATATTTAAAAACTTTGATGTCCTGTTCTGTAGTAAATTACTCAGTCCACAGCAAACAATTCTGAACACACTAATGCTTGGTACTAACAAATTAGAGTCAAAACATTAAGTGATGAAATACCAAGCAATAAACTGTTTGAGCGAGTGAGGGAAATAAATTTCCAATAGCTCATATCCTTTCTAGGGATGGGCCGATTCCAAAAATTTTCGATTCCGATTCCGATTCTAAAATTTTCCGTTCGATTCTCGATGCTGTAGTCGATTCTCGATTTTTTATATTAGCTTATATCCTAGTTCTCTAATAATTAATTTAGTTAACATCTTGGTCATATGGCAAAACCTTTTAAAAGTTCTGTTTTAATGTAATAGGCTATACAAAACCTTCAACCTTGATTTATCAATAGGAATTTTTAAAAGCATAAAAACATATCAGATAAAAGTAATGACTTATTTTAAAGTTAAATATGTGAACATTAGCCTACTTATTTTATGATGTTTGAAAAAATATCTAAGCCTATTTACATTGTCTCTCAAAACAAAACAAAAATTAAAAACAAACGAACAACATAAAAAGTAAAAATTTAATACAAATAGGATAGTTTTTAATATTTAAAAGTCTGGCAGGTAATGTACATTTCTGTTCAAAAACACAAGCATTTGAACACGTTGTGAGTCAAGCTAGTTTCATCGCTTGTCATATATATAACTCCTGAAGTTGAGAAAGGTTTTTCAGAAAACACTGTCGCGAGTGGGCAGACAGGTATTTTATTGCCTTTGCATTTAAATGAGGGTATTTGGCACTTTGTAATGCCCAATACTTCCCAACATCACAATCTGGACTGGCTAATGGTTCCCCCAGATAATTGTTTACTTCTTCTTCTACTGTCTATACCCTTGGGGTACCTTCTTCCTAAACATTCTGGATTAGTGCATTAAACTTTTTTCTGCAGGTGTCTGGAACAAGTGCAACTGATTCAGGCCTATTTTGTATTTATTACTCAATCCCAGTTGATTTCTAACCGACTATAACTTGTAGGTCTAGTGTCTGAGGATAAAGTTTCTTCAAGTATAGATCTTTTTTGTTGATAAATTTGGTCAAAATGAATGTTGTTAAGTGCTTTTTCATATTTGATATATTATGTGGTTTTTCACCGTCAGTTTCTGTTAACCGTTATCGAATTGACGCGACTGCCAGTACCCTGAACCGAATACCGTCGGGTCTCTAACGCTTTATGTTCATTAGTACTACTCAGCTGGTGTTGCTACTTTTGGAAAAATTAAGGCACAGTATTTAACAACAAGGTTCACACTACTTACAGATGTAATTCAATGGTTTTTGTTTGATAGATAAACGCCGACGGGATTAAAAACATGATGTTATTCTAAGAGCTTTTTGTCCGTAGTTACGGGCCGACACACATATTTGTTATAACGTATTGTAATGATTTTCACTACTGCTTTCAAAATTTCACAAAACCTTAAAAGTAAGTCGGAAATATTGACTAAATATTTAGTTGTAAAATAATCCTTAAAAACGGACTTTGGGAAAGTTAAGTACAAACATTGATACACTTAGATAAACTCATCCTTACTAGGAAGTAAATTATAACGTAAATTCCTTAACAAGTAAATTATTTGGTGTTAAAACTTTTACTTAATATGAATCTTGGATAGTATTTACTGAACCTGTAGCATTACTTATCAGAGAGAGAATATGTTACACTTTAGTTCTATGTTCAAAATATTTATAAACTCACAAATCAATCGCATGTGACACGTTTACGTGTCTTAGTGATAGGCGGCAAAACACTTTTATCACCAGTCAGTTTATTATTTGGGTAACCGGGACATGAAATTATGGTTTTGTTGTTTCTTGCTAACACAAAACACAAAAAATATCAAATCAGTGTTGCACAGATAATAAAATTTAATTAAATCAAAAACAATGTCGGGTCAATTGGTCCGACGGAGTTTATTTACGTTTCATTTACGGTAGGAAAACACTATGTTGGGCCAGTTGGTCCGACACGTATTTTTATAAATATTATGATAAGAAACGTATATTCATACTTAGATATGATAGGGGAACAAAGTATAAGAACACATTATTTAAAAATGAGCTTAAAATATTTTTACAATTCTCTATGAAAACGCCGATATTGTGGCCGGCAGCTAAAGTATTAAGGTGCAGTGACGCGTTCGCTTTGTTTGTTAAACTACACGACCTATTTCACCTGTAAGTTTATATAACTGTACATTATTTTGCTACATTTGTAGCTACTATGCGGATCTGTTTATCATTAATTAATAGTTTCATTTGCTATTACAATCGTGTTTATTTTCTTTTCGCTCCCAAATATATTACATTACTGTGAGAGTGATATCTGTCTATAATATAATTTATTGAGGTTAAGTTTCGGAGGAATAATACAGTGTTTCTGTCATCCGTCTATTCGCTCAACCATCATGGCCACGGTTAATCGAGTTTTTACTGTACTTTTTTGTGTTTTGTTCTGACATCTATAAATCAGTGGCAGTAAGACACGTGGGGGGGAGAGAGAGAGAGAGAGAGAGAGAGAGAGAGAGAGTATCGAACCCGCTCTAGTGAGAGAGAGAGAGAGAGAGAGAGAGAGAGACGAGCGATGTCAAACGACCAGAAATGGTTACGATCTTGACTGCTGTTGCTTCATAAATAATAATATTTTCGTTATATTTTCGTTTACTTTTATCATTTAATTCATTCAAATCAACTAATACATAAATAAGACATAGTTGGTAATTAATTATTTTTCCAATAAATTACTCCACACACATATTTTAATAGTTAACAAAATAGGAATCGGAATCGACACTTTTATGATCGACGATTCCTGATCGACGTTTTAGAATCGACGAATCCTGGAATCGAGAATCGGAATCGGCTCATCCCTAATCCTTTCATTAGAATATTACTAAACACAAATATATTGGTAACACATATGAGTTTCCATTAATCTGAAATATTACAATTTTGCCACTTTTGCTACCCCGCCCACATTATGGTAGATCTGAATAAATAAAGTCTGAATTAGCGTGGTTTTATTGCTTCTATCCCTCCCAAACCCTCTATAGATGCTTTCTATCCTAATCCATAACTTTAGCTTAACTATCTGTTACAGTCTCATTCATGAACTCTTTCGTAAGGTTTTTAAATTCTTTTTCTTCATTCAGTCAAGGCTTTTTTGTTTTTCTGTCCATTTTTTGATTAATAAATAGCCTTTAAATACTTTTTAGTACTATTAAGTTTTTAAAAATAACATTTAATTGTGTTTTTTAATTTCCCTTTTTTCAGGTATCTAGTTCTTGTTACATGTGCCAACGTCTATTTTAGCTCTTCTGCATATCTGATATCTCATGTCCATCTTAATGTTAGCTTTTAAACTTATCATTATTGAAGTATTTTATTTACAAACTCTTGATCAAAAGCCCTCCATATCTCCCATATAAGTGTCTTAGCACTTCCACTTTTAATTTGGTCTACTTCTACGTTATTTTTAGTATACATTCTGACATTCATCTATGCCTCTCTTTTCAAGGCTGGTAAAAGTGAAAATAATTGTCATTTCGAACTGTATTCAGAAATAAAGAATGTGTAATACCTAAAGAGATATGTGCTGATAAAAAGTATAATATTCTGAATTTGGTATTAAATATGGAATTAAATCTCATTGTTGGAACAAAAAACAGTGTTATTAACTTGCTTTAAATTTCACATAAATTGTTGTAAGAGATGGTAAAAATACAATTTATAAAAAACAATACAAAATAATTTGCTCTTGATACGTTAGTTTTTCAACTTTATAAAATATAAGGCAAATTTATCCGTATTTTATACCTTAATCCGTGTAATTGTATCCCGAATATCTCTCCTGACCGAATTGTGTTTTTTTAATTTAAAAAATTAACATTTTTTAACTCTTTGGATTTGTAATTATATTTAGTACATTTGTTTAGAATAAATTTTATTAAAATATTTTAACACAATGATGTACAATTGTGATGTATGTTTTTACTTACCATTAATTCTGTTTTCTAACTTTTTCTGTCACTTTGACTTCGTGTGTTCACTTTGCTTATGCCCAGTTCACCATGGTAAATTCTCATAACCCTTTAGAGTTTTCAGTCTGATATATGAGAACTGCATAAATGAAAGTAAGAAAAAACACATTTCACTAGAATTAAAACTCTCAAGATCTACCCCCCCTCATCATTTTGTTAAACTCACTAATTTTCAAATGGTTTAGTGTTGTCCAACAGAACCACAGATGCTTTTATTTCAGAATGTAACAGATTATCTTGAAAACCTTATCTGTCATGCTTTTCTGTTCAATATAAAAATCCAATGGTAAAAATTAAAACAGTTAACTCTAAATCTCACTACACACCAGTTTATTAAAACAACAAACAGACTATTTTCGATGAGGATGTCGCCTTCATCAGTGCTTTGGTATTACTTAATCACTGCTTGGCTATTAACCTAATACAAATCAAACGTCGTACAAACAGCTCCTTTATCTATATTTAATTATAGCTCTAACATAACAATCCTTCATTGCAGTGCCATTTATCTATTTCTACGAACCTTCCTACCCGTTTTTTTGTCAATAAACTGATTTATTATACCTAACAAAACCTAGGAATAATACAGCTTTATATCTGTTTTTATTCATGAAAATCACAACTGTTTCGATCACTTTTCAACAAGGTTCAAATTTCAGCACCATATAAAGATAGGTATATATAGCACATATGCCTGCACACTGATTTTTGTAGATATTTTTCTAAATACTATAATTGTTTATTTAATATGAACTGTCTTTCTTTAAAACAAAAACTCACAAATTAGTCATTTATTAACTCAAACGCGATTTAATGACAAAGTTATCATCCTCAGTGAGTGCAGCTACTACAAAGTCTAACTTACAACAAGTTGTAATTGAAACACTCACTGACGATGATTACTTTGTCATTGAAATGCGTACGAGTAAATAAATGATTAATTTGTGAGTTTTGTGTATAGCTTTTATTTGTTTGAACATAACCTAACAAGATAAGCTCAAAGAATAGTTGTATTTCTTTCTCTAATCATAAATCTCCTTTAGGTTTGAAAAGAATCTGTCCTCTAACATGAGTTCGTGCATTATTCTTTGGAATATTGAGTTGATGACAATTGGTACCATTCTCTGATGTTCGTCTACCTCAAGATCCATCTACAACCTAACATATGTATCCCTACGTCTAGCTATGTACATTGTGACTGCCCAAAGTGCCTTTCATCCTACAAATTAACCTTTGGCTTACCACTAAATTAGATTGATCTTAATTCCAAACAAACAAAGGTCTAAAATTCCTATCCAAAATATTCCTCTACGCAACACTATAATTTCTAAGAATACCCAATTAGAGTATGTCAGACTTAAACATCCCACAATTAAAAAATGATGTTTTGATGTCTCCCCAAAGATGGATCTCGATTTTTCTCCAGGGAAATTCAAGATGGATATTAACTTATAGGGATGCTAAAGTTATTAACTCTACTTAAAAATGTCAAATGAAGTTTAACATTACAATAATAATATTCTCAAAACCCCAATGCCTGATAAAAAAATAAAAATAACTAATATTATAAGTTACCTAAGATTAAACTCTTATGTACTTTTCGATGACCATGTCGTCATCATCAGAGGGTCTTATTACAAAATTACAACCTAGAAAACTATAATTTATTTATAATTATTGTATTATAGACTGTAATTTTGTAATTGGATTGTCTGATGACAACATGGTCATTGAAAAGTACATAAGGGTTTAATCTTAGGTAACTTGTAATATTAGCTATTTTTGTAGTATTGGTTTCTTGCCAATATTTTTGCTGTAACATATTGTACCATTGAGCTCTTGACATTGTATAAAATTTAGCATAATTTAGTTATGTAGCAAACATTTATATGACAATAAATATTTATAGTTTAGGAAATAATGTTTTTTTCAATATGAACTGAAATTATTTCAATCCAAATTATTCTACAAATTATCAATGTTCCTTTGTTTTGATTTTTCAAATAAATTTATGACATTCTCCCCAATATTATGAATAACAGCAAGACCTTTAAATAGGGCTGTTATTCATCCTCGATCTCGACATGTTTTTATTCTCCTCATTGAAGAATAACTCTTACAGATTCTTAGCTGTAAAAAGAGTTGATTACAGCATAAACAAATCCTTTAAAAAAGGATAGTGTGTTTCATGCCCTATGTTCACCTTCAATTGCACTTTATTTTCTTGTACTCTAGATAAAACTTAATAATGCACAGTATTTTGTTTAAAAGTTCAACTTGTTTTGTTTAAGTTTTTAACTAAGAAGAGTATTGTATTATTATACAAAACCGATAAGCTTGTTGAATACGATGGTCAAAGTATTTGAAAAAAATTTTGCTCAAACGTATCAACAAGCATTTCCACACACACAACATACTGAGGCTAGAGCAATTTGGCTTTAGGACAAAACACTCCGCTACGCATCAGCTGACGAGAGTGGTGGAGTATGGAACCAAAGGTTTCAACATTTACTGCTCGACTGGGGTAGTCTTCCTGGACATTGAAAAGGCCTTTAACCGGGTCTGGCACAACGGGCTTTTAGTGAAACTACGTCACTATGGCTTTCCAGACGGGCTTATACATCTAGTTAGCTCATACCTGTCCGACCATAAGTTTAGGGTTGATGTAGATCAAACTCAATCTACACTACGGACTATACGGGCCGGAGTCCCTAAGGGCTCAATTATTGGGCCCGTATTGTTCAACATCTACATCAACGACATACGCACAACACTCAACACACAAGTGGCCATATTTCCAGATAACACCGTGTTATCCGCTCAGTCATAGAAACCACATCTAATACACTTATATTTACTGGACCACCTTACAGTACTAGAATCATGACTGAGCTACTGGAGAGTTAGGGTGAACGTGGCCAAGTGCCAGGCTCTGCTTCTCTCTAAACGTAGAACACACCAACTCAACACACCACTAAAAGTATTAGGCGAGGACTTTCACTGGGGGAACTAGGTCAAATCTCTGGGAGTCATACTCGACAGAGGCCTGACTTGAAACCCTCACATTACCAACACGTTAAAGAAAGCAACAGTTAGATTAACACAACTATATTCTATGCTTAACAGAACAAGCCCACTTTCACTAAGGGCGACCACTACTACATACCTATCTATGTTGCGTAGCATACTCACGTACGCTTCACCAGTCTGGGGGCATGCAGGCAACTCACGCACACGCCGACTCTAGTTCTTTCAAAAAGAGGTTTTGCGAATAATCACGAAGGCACCTAGATGTTCAAGATTAACACTCCTTCACACTGACGTGAAAGTGTCTTTCATCAAGCAACACCTCCGACACTTGGCAACAAGGTTCTACAAACAGGCTCATGCACTTACAATATCTACATTCATTTCCTCACTGGGTAAGTAGGACCCCACCCACGGCACACAGAGACGGCCGCTGTCTTTACTGACTACCTAGCTCTAAGCATAATACACAAAACAAATCTACATATTAATAGATTCTGCTTCACAGTTATATTCCAGGTGACGCAAGGGCATATCTCCAAGGTCGTAGCTTAGACCCAACAGAAATACTAATTTGATTGCTTGCCTTTTCAGTTTCAAGTAGATAGCAGAAGAAGAGGTGCATGTCAAAAAATCACTAACAAGGTATTTTTAAGATAATACCCCTCCTTATTCCTTAGCATAAGGTGATGCAAGCCCCTAGGACTCCTGCATAATCTGTCGCGGAATTGTTCCTGTCAGGGTTTCTTACTTACCAGGTTTTTTCAACCCGCTCTTAACGTGACATTTATCGTACAGTTTCATTTCACTATCTCCCAATTCTCCATGGAAAGAGCTTATGAGTTTGGTATATGGGCAATCAATCCAGTTTCCTTCACTCGCGGTAAGGATACTAACCGCATGCGCATGTGAGAGGGAGGTAGCTCGCTAGAGGTTGGCTGCCACGAGGTCTGGGCGGGTTTTGGGGGCTCAGAACCGGGTTGAAACAAAAATAATAATTTTCAACTCCAAGAAATCTTATGGACCAAAACCCATCACCAACACAACGCTTTTACCTCTCAAACATCTACAATGCTATACTCCGGACACAACTCATCCCGTACGCTTGGAAGGAGGCCAATGGAAATAGGACGAAATAATATACAGTATACCTTGCCACTTTAGTGAAACATTTACCCCCATATAAAACTAAAATAATTCATTAACATTATTTATATTATTATTATTTCAAAAATCTGTATTGGCAACAATTATCCTCCATTACAAGTTTCGAAAAATGTATTTGATTTTGAATGGATGAATGATAGTCATTTTATTAACGATTTGAAAATTGTATCGATACATATAAAGAGAAAGTGAAGTAAAAGAATTAATTGAAAACTGTAGTTCATTTCCTAACGCCATTAAATGAATATCTAAAGTATGTAACAACATTTTAAAACTAAAATCGTATTTTTATTGGGGCGGTTTAATAAGAGGTATTAAAAACTTTGGCGGTGTACATCCGTTTTTTTTAATTTTTGGAAAGAATACAATATTAGGATTGGTTATCCGAAGTTTGAGCAACTCCACGAGGGGGGGTCCATAATCCTTCTCAGCAATCCGGATACGTTCACGTTTTTCGAAATATTTGTCACATTTACTCATCTCAATTTATTTCCATATGCAAAATTTACCGAAAATGCCAGCATAAATATACATCGCATTAAATTTAACTGTCTAAATATAAAACAAACCGTTCATGCTGTCACACTCATTGCCAACGTATTAACTTATATTAGTAATCAAAAGGAGGAATGTCGAGACGGCCACAGCCAACTGGAGTGACGAATTCTTATCGCCGTGATCTAGACTTTGGACAACAATAGGATCAGCTGTTTATTTGACCAGGGCGTTTGTTAGCTTGTAGGTTTTTTCTAATTAGTTTAAAGCTTGGGTGAATGCGTTGGTATTTTGGCATTTTCTGTGAAGGTTTTCATAATAAAAGTAAGTGTAATTAGTTTCTAACAATAGTTATCTTTGACGTTTCGATTATTCTTTTGTAAAATTGTTTTTATCAAACCAAAGATTTTACATTAGCTATAAAGAAGAAGATTTAAATTACACAAATAATTTTATCACGCCCTAATCACATTTATGTAGCCTAATTATATATTAAATGTTATGTATGCTGTAGGTAAGATACTGCATTTGATAAGTATTATTTGATATTACTTATAATTTTTACTATGTATGCTTAGCAATTAGGCCTACTTTATACGTGCTTTAAGGTTGGTGAGGTTATTTTTTTCCAAATTACAAATAATTATAAATATTCTAACATGTGTGCAAAGTATGTTTGGAGCAATGTAACTTACAACTGTTCTGATCCATTGATATCATCGGTTTTAATTTCCGATCAAATTAAACTGTAGATTCTTTAAAACCGAATTGAAATTTCTCGTATTCTCATCGCGGTTTGTATTTATTAATGACAAAAACTAAGGTATTCATCTAACCCAAATGACTTGCTTTGAAACATTTGATTTCTTGGGGCGAAAATTCTTAGAATAAATAATTCTGAAAAACCATCATTAGAAACTAAACGAATATTTAGTTTAACATTCTTGTGGTTTTCCCTTTTACTTAAATGCTCACACATGATTAGGTTAGGCCTGTATTTTAAAAACATAATTCTTGATATTATTTATGAAGTTTTATTATTTGATTTTAATAACACCAAGATTTTACATTTTGCATAATAAATCGAAGAATATTTAAATAAGATTATGCATAAATATAAATGTGAGGAATTTTATCACAAAAAGTATTTTAAAAAATTTATAAAAAAACTAAAATCAACATAAATTCGAAACGTTTTCTGGGAAATTGAACAATTTTGTTTTTATTTTAAATTTTTGTTACGTGTTTATGTTATAAATATTGTATAACATTATAGGAATTTTGTGAAATTTGAGTGATATTAATAATAAATATGAAAACGTGTGAGTAAATTGGACAATTCACTACTAAAATCTTAATGAATATTTTTCGCAAAAGAGAAATATTGTTATTTTCAAAGGCCTATTCAAGTAATAGGGTAATGTGGCCTATAAGTAGTTGCTGTAATGACAGAGACAACATAGTGAACATAAGCCTCATGTAAAGAGGATTATAGAGGAGACTGTAAAATATTATTGAAATTTGCAGTGCAAACCGATGGTGAGCCAAGCAGAGGATGATTTGAAAAAGCACCACCAGATGCCCTCAGAGCTCCCCAGAGCCCTCCGTATCGTGGAGTGCGCAAAGGTGGGTAGATGGGTTGCTGTAATGTATAAGTTGTTGGTATTTGGTTGCATTGTGTTCTGCTATGTAAAGGCTTTTAATGAAATGACACAACTAGGTCAGAAAGTTTTATTACAAGACTCCAATTATTTTGAAATATTTTTTTTGTTACGCCCGCTTTCACCCCTGTAACACAATAACTCTAGGCTCTAGGCTATGCCATGAGAATGTAACATACCGTAAGTTTTGTAAAAGATACTTTTATATCCAGCCAAAAATTAAAATGTTAAAATAACGCGTTCTATAAAAAATGCATTTAAATACATAAAAAAGAAATTTAGTTTAAAAATTGTAAGCAACTGAAAAGTGTTTACCTTAGCTATATTACGCCCACACGATAAGGCGTTTTGGTTTTCTTTGTCAATTTGCAGCAGTGGCCCATGTTGTGCTTGCCGAGGTAAACATAATGCACTTGCTTCAGGATTAGCGGCGAGTGGTGTTAGCGCACTGTTCGAATTAACTTTTTATTTCCTGAGCATAGACATGCCAGAAAGGTTTTATCCATTTTCCAGTGTTCCTGAATACATTGACAGGAGAATCAAGTCCTAATTGCACCAAGCGGCTTGGGGTTGAGTTGGATATAGATTCTAAATGAACTATTGTGTTAAATTGAAACCTCTAGAAAGGCGCCTATCCTGAAAGCATTTGCAAGTAAGCGGTAGAAGTAACTTACGACGGTAGTTGCGCTACATTTATCTGTCAATAACCTCTCATTCTCAGCAAATTTACAATGGAGCCCAATGGGCGTTTGCCTTCACTTTATGCTACCCAGCATCCTCCAAACCACGTGCAGGTAGTAGTCATGCATTGTCAAGGAACCGGGGCAAGAATACAAAAAATTTTAAGCACAATAAAAGTTACACCTAATATGCCCGCCATATCCAATATCTATTGAAGCACAATTACGTTAGTGCAAAGGGTTGCTAATGGGGAATCGTCAAAGCGCCTCCGGAGTTCCTGTATGTAATATTTTGTCAAAACATTTATGTAAATATTTATATAAATATGTAAATATATACATATATACATACATACATATATATATATAAAGTATAACAGTCTTGTTATGTTAATACTAATTGAAATAAACAAATTCAGAAATAAACACTGCCTGTATGTTTTTTGGTAAGGTAAAACATTGAAATGAAATGGTTTTATTATTATTGAGCACGGAAATGTCATTTACATTACCACAAAGGCTTTCATCATCTGCATCGCTTTCACATCCATAATAACAACTACTACTTCCAGATTTACGTTTCCTCACAACATCCTGTTCAAAGCTGGACACTTAAACCTACTATAGTTTGTCCAAATATATTGTCTAGTGATCTAGACTTTGGACAGCAAGATAATCGAAGAGTCAGCTGTGTCTATTCAACTAGTGCGTTGATTTTATCATTTATTGTTTCATTAGAATTGTGATGAATTAAAGTTTTTGTATTTTGTCTGAATGCTTTTAAATTAAAAGATTATGTCAAATTTTACATTAACCATATATAGAAACCAATATTTAATTTTCACAAGTAACTATGGTACGCTATAATCGCACAAAGAAGACAGCTTGTAGTTTTCCCGAAATATGTTATATATAGGGAATTATATACTGTTGTTTTCTTTAATATTATTTGTAAATAGATTATACCCTATAGTGGTGCTATAGAAAAGATAATGTCTTTGTTGAAAGTTATTTTATATTAACCTATTACATTATAGTGTTTATTAAGCACTTCAAGCATTTACCTTATGCAGTCTATGTACGCAGAAGTAATTTCGTAGTCTGGTGTTACCATTTATAATTCAGTGACTTAGATTTACGCAAAGCGTAAATTGCGAATTTTATAATATAAAATATCGGGCATCCATTTCTATAATCTAAGCAATATATTCCAACAGTTTTGGAGCAGTTTTACTCAACTGTGATTAATTACCCTACATTAGGTATTGAAGGTGTTAGAGAATTGATTGACATTTTATACGAAATTTTGAAAAACTAAAACAGTAGTATTAAATTGGGGACGCTAAATTTTAAAATGTAAAATTGTGTGTGATTGTGGGTGCGTAAGTGTGGTGACGTGAAATGGTTGGTGGTTGTGTGAGTGTGTGACGTCATGAGGGGTGTGAGGGGAGGTAGTTGAGTAAAAAGTGCGTTTAAGTTTTTATAGTAAAAGTAGTATTTGGATCTGAGTGTATTTAATTAAGTATGTTTAATAGAATACGAATTTAGTGGCCCCAATTAATACTGGGGAATTAGGGGAGAAAATGCATTTTATATTTGGGTGATAGTATGCGATTCTTTGTGGTAAAAGCACTTTATTGAAAAGTGTATTTATTTTTATTAAATGCACTTTAAGAAAAGTGTATTTATAGGTATTGGAGTTAATCTGATATTTAGGATATGATTGTTTTGGAACAATAAAATGCTCTTATGAAAAAGTCACTTTTCGGTGATACGTTAATCTTTATTAATACTTTTCATTGTTTCCATTATTGACGAGCGTTCATCAACGCACATGTTACCTTCTCAGCTGACTGTTAACGTCAAGTACTCATATTTATAAATTAATATTTGGTGGGGGGTATAATAATAAATACTTTAGTGGTTGGGGGTTACCTTTCTTATACTAATGTTAGCTTAGGAGAGTGTCTGGAAGTAAACGTACTTTATAAAAATTGTCTTTTTAAATGCATATCTTCAAAATGTGCATGAATCTACTTTTTCGTTATTTATCAACTAAGGACTCATATTGTCATTTGATACTTTAACTTTTTTGAGAATGGTGAAATATAGAACTCACATTAACTGGTAAGACATATATTTATTATTATGAAAAGAGCATTTACATTTTTTCAAGGTCAAACAAATGGCGTTTTAAAAAATAAATGCGTTTTTACAGTACCGCTCACAACTATTGTAAAAGTTACATTTTTCTACAACACATAACTGTTCGTTAAATTACAAGTTATAATAATTATATCACTAAACAGATATTGCGGTTCTACAGTAATGAATCCCGTCTGTGGAATGTAGCCATGCTAAAAACCTCATCCGTACATGTGGTCAGGAACTTGAGTCATGTTTTTATTTAAAAGACTAGACGAGTTTAGTCCTTGAAACTGCAACCGTTTTAGACTCTCTTACTAAAACGTTTTATGGACATGTGAATAAATTGGTTATGTTCATTCACTCTATCTCTCCAGACAGTAATTAATTCCGTAGCAGGAGTCACATTGTAAATGAAAAGACATTGCTCTTTAAATTATTGCACAGAACTTAACCAATCATATTTTTTTTTAATAAATAGAATACAAACAATTTTAAATATCTAAATTTTTTTAAAAATCGTTTAAAGCTTGTCATATTTACATTATGCATTATTGGTGTCGTAAATGTAAAATAAATCTGTCAATATGTCAAGGGAATATTAGATAAAAGTGATTTTTAAACCATGTAAGTATAAAGTGAATTTTTTTTTTAGTTGGTTTTCTCACCACAGTAAGTTTAAATATATATATATATATATATGTGTGTGTGTGTGTGTGTGTGTGTGTGTGTGTGTGTGTGTGTGTGTGTGTGTGTGTGTGTGTGTGTGTGTGTGTGTGTGTGTGTGTGTGTGTGTGTGTGTGTGTGTGTGTGTGTGTGTGTGTGTGTGTGTGTATTGACCTGTTATACACAATAATACATATATATAAATCTACTAGGCTGTACAACTCAATGGCGCGTTAAGAATTTTTTTTTATGTGGAACTCTTTCCCCACTAGGCCTATAAACCACTAATAACAGTAATTTATTTTAAAATTTTGAAAAACAAAAAATATACTCTAATTATTTTTAGGGTTTCGTACCCAAGTAGGAAGTCCCCTTTTATTTCTTTCATTCTCAAGATACCAGTCTCCATCCGTAATGTCTGGAAACTGGAACTATTGACGAATACAAATTTTATTTCTAATTCTTCCTTTAAAAGAAAAAATTCCATACGATCCCTCTTTATATTCAAATTTATAAGAGATCTTTGGATCCAACCTCGTAGTCTGACCAATCTAGGTTCACTTTTCGATGTTGGATCCTTGAATATTTTTTCTTTTAGAGGAACAATTGTTTTTTTGGAAGGTTTATCATTAAGAACAGCAGTGCAAGTACTTTGTTTCGTTTCTTTAACACTTCCTACTTTAGTTAATTTTGGTTTATGTTTTGCACAAACTCCAGATTCATGAGAGGTTTTTACAATGCACCGTATACTCCCCCCCCCCTGTTACCAATGTACTTGCACTGCTTTCTTATTTTAAGATGGTGTGGTTCAGAGGTCATAATTTTAGATAGAGGTATTTTGGGAATTTGGTTTTTTAAAGGTTCTGAGGCTGTGTTTGGGTTGTTGGAAAGTTGATTTTTCAAAAGATTGGTATTTATAGGAAAATTCAAAGTAGGTTTATTAGGAAAAAGTTCTCTTATGAAATGAGGTTTTTGCGGAAAGGGAAGGGACGGTTTAGGGGGGAATGTTGGTGAAAGTCCAGCGATGGGCAGCGAAGGTCCTGACTGCTTTGCCGTCTTACCAATGGGGAGCGATGGTCTTGTAGCTTTCCTCACCCATGGTCCTAGAGCGACTTCAGGCAGTTCCAACACACACACTGGTTCTCCACTCCTTGATGCAATTTCTTCAAATGTTTAAAAAGAACTGCTCTACGAACAAAGTAGCAATGTAAAGCATATAGTAATCTATCTCAATTTATATGCAAAAGTTATTCTTTACTCGAACCAATCAACGAGCTGGTTTTCTTAGCCAATCAGAAACACAGTATAAGTTGTGTGTGACTGTGTAAGTATCTGATTTTTTAAGGTTGTCTGAGTGTTTCTTAGCTGAAGGTTGTCTACGCATCTGTTGCAGCTGCAAGTTTAGCTGAGGTCGTTTGCATCAAATGCAGCTATTGCGGTTACATTAAGAATTCACAGTTTGCGTTATAGATGCAATTTCTATTGGCTAACAGCTTCTGCAATCCTATTGGCTAGGAAAAGAAGCTTCTCCTATGCTGTAGGCTTAGAAAACGTATATATACGGCTGCGTTAGGGCTTCACTTTTCAGACGACTTCCAGATCTCCGCAGAGTGGTTTCTTTCCAGATGTTGGCCACTTCTAAAGTATTGTGCTTGGAATAAACATTTGAATTAGAAAAAGTATATCTCCGGCCGGGACAGCTTTATTCGAAAAACATCAAATGTTTATACAAGTGCAACCTTTGAAGCGGTAACTTTAGCTGCCTAAGAGTCTTCAACACGCCATGAGAAGAACGGAACCGATGGCAAGGCAACAACCCGAGGAGGAGCCCTTGAAGTCCGCCATGGGAAGAATGGAACCAATGGCATATGAACGCGCTTCGAGATCAAGGCAGACAACGCCGACGAAGTCCTGGAGAACATTGATTGTTTCGCTAGAAGTAAGTGAGTCTCAACATATCTTTTAACTATCTTCTGAAAACTCTCTTGCGGTTTAGTTACCAACGTTCTATATTTTGGGAAAAGTGTTGAAAACTATCTTTTTTGGGAAGTTCTATACATACTTTTGCCGGTTGAAAACTTGGCTTTAACACTTGGGTCCTTGTATACGGATATAGTTACTTGAGTTGAGGTACGCTCTCTTATTTTAAAGCGTAACAATTGTAGCAGATGATAAAGAAGAAGATGTCGTTAAAGAATTGACATCCAAAGTTCTTTAACCATTTATCCACTTCAATAAAAAGTTTCATTTTGTATTACTTTAATCTTGTCCCATCCTTTCTTGGTAAGGTAAGAAATACTGTTCTTTTCAGAGCAGTATTTCATTTTGCTCTTTTTAGAGCAACTTACTTTCAATTCTGGGTTACGGCAAAAGATCAACTTCATTGTATATGGTACCATACAATGAAGTGGGTTTTTGAGGTTGTTACACCTCGTTGGGGATAGACGTAAGCATAGTAAGAATTAGTAATGAAAACGTTTTTATTACTAATTCCATACTATGTTTACATCTATCCCAAAAATTTTATTAAATTGAATGACCTTGAAACATTTTAGATGTTTCGATTTTTCTCTCACGTGTAACTCAATTGCATACTTTACCCATTGAACAACAATAAATTGCCCTTTAACAACAACCGTTCATTCTGGTAATAAGACATTTAAAACATATCTCTACAGACAGACTTCCTTTCTTTGCTACTCGCATTAAAGCCTGTTATGGCTCAAGTTCAGTATAAAAAACCTGTATTGGAATGCCAGCCTCTGTCTGCTTTATTCGAACGCAGCGCGAGCGCGCGTGTATGTATGTTTGTGTGTGTGTGTGTGTGTGTGTGTGTGCGTGTGCGCGCGCGCGCGCGTGTGTGTGTGTGCGCGCGCGCGTGTGTGTGTGTGTGTGTGTGTGTGTGTGTGTGTGTGTGTGTGTGTGTGAGTGTGTGTGTGTGTGTGTGTGTGTGTGTGTGTGTGTGTGTGTGTGTGTGTGTGTGTGTGTGTGAGTGTGTGGGGTGTGTGTGTGTGTAATATAATAAAATCTTTTGACATAATACTCTAAAGTTATTTATTACAATGTCATTAAAACACACGGATTTAGTGTTGAAAATAGCGAGACTTTGCCAACGAATAAAAAATAAACATTTTCGTTTACGTTGCGGCTCTGCAGAAACTCAACGGCTGTTAGACATACAATATTCTCATTTAATGAAATCAGCTCAGAGAATTGTGCCTGAAGTTAAGAACGAATTAAACCATTTAAATGTAAATAATACTAGGTTTGAAAACTTACGTAGTACAGATTTAATTCCCATTAGTATAGCAGATACTTCTCCACTCAATAAAGTGGACTTTGTCGGTACAAATGTTATCGCAGAGACTCCAGATCCTAAATTACCAAGTGTTAGTGAGTTAGTAGCCACACCAAAAGGTCAAACAGAATCTGAACAATGGATAAAGGAAACATTCCATAATCCTCTGACACGGAAGTATATGTTAAAAATGAATAAAGATACTGTTATAAATAAATCGATAGATCATACATTTGGGCCCAGAATTGAAAACCACTCCATCATGATCGGTAACAAAATGATACAATTTGGGTCTGAGGGAGAAATCGTCATTGACGGAATAAACTATAAAGCAACGCCTGGACTTTATGAATTAATTTTCAAAAGGCTACCAGACGAGGAACTTTTTACTGAATCTGACTTGATGGCTTACAAAAACATCTGTTTGCAAACAAGCGCTCACCTGCTGAAACAATAAATAGGAATAACTCTTTGAAATAAAGACATATTATAGCAGCACTGTTTCCACAAAAAAAAAAAACCCCTCATACAATAGATGATTTCTTGTAATATATATATATATATATATATATATATATATATGCGTGTGTGTGTGTTAAATATCGGTCAAGGTCACGAGGAATCTAAAGCTCTATTTAAAATAAATATATGTGAATATTGTGTAAACTTGAACTGTTTACAACAATATTGTTTCTTTTTATTTTAAATTTAGCTTTGCTCACAATCGAGCCTCTCTACGAATGAGTAGGGTCTATATATATATATATATATATATATATATATATATATATATATATATATATATATATATATATATAATCGTACTAAGAGATTTATTATGATTCACTGTCCTCATTGTCGCTTTCAAAAACCAATCGTCTCCTTGCGTCACCTCCATCGAACCCTATAGGCGTGGTGTTTAAGCCTGAAGACATCGGTGACGAAAATGGAGTAAATATTGATGGTAAAGGAGTGTTGGAAGAAGATGGAGTTGGCGAGTTGTCCTCCAAAAAGTTTAACATCTCATCTACATCCATTTCTTCTTCGTCCAACTGTTGGGAGTCAGAATATGAATCCTCGTCAGTCTTCTCCTTTTCCTGTAGACGTCTTGGTATGTCGGCAATCATTTTCTAAGTGTACGGCTATGTAGCAAATTGTTTATATTTATAACAATATTTGTTTCGTCTCAGCTTATGATTGGTTTTACACGTAGACTAATAGGAAATTAGGAGTTTTTCTTATTGGACTAAACATTACACCAATAGGAAAGAAGAACTGAAAGTGTTGTGTATATAACGAGTTTAATTCTAGTAAAATTTATTCTTCTGCTAAAAGTTTCCAAGAGGTGAACTACAACAACAGATAGGAATATGATTGAACAACACTTGTGTGATGTATGTGGGTTGACATTTGATCATTGGCTAATATATCGTATCCATCAAATGACACACCGTACAATTAAGATTAATTCTAACATTTCAACAGAAGTCGGTGAACAGCCTGCAAGAAGTGACACCGATCATGAGCCTTCTATAATGCAAACTATGTGCAATATGTCAATCCCACACCAATCAAGAAGTGACAACAATAGTGTACATTACAAATACACAAATGAAGAGAATAGCCTACAACATCAATTTTCTGCAGCCCAAACAAGTTCCTACGTGTCTAATGGAAATCTGGAAAAACATTTAAGAAGTAACCAATAGAATCGAAAACGCATCCAACAAACAAGGCCAAGCGTAATTCATTACGCCCCACCAGCTAAAATAAGAAGAGAGTGTACATCAGATAATCCGCTGGTTTCGGAAGAAGTACATCAAATAACACCAAGCGTTATTAGATATGCTCAGTCTACAACAAAAAATGATCAAGATGTAATTAAAGACTCTTTGGTTGTTGAAGAATTTAAACGAGCATTTAGAAATTCTATTGTGCGTCTTTTTTATATTGTCAATAAATACAAAGAAAATATGGACAATTTCTTCTTCTTGTTAAAACCCATGTTAGAGAAGTTATTATTACAAGAAATGAAAAGGCTGCCCCTTATTAAATTTAATTTTGTGTTAGAAACATTATTCACTAACGTAGAAAATGAAATTTCTCCCCGATGTTTTATAACTAAAAGCAGACTATGTATGACGTCTGATAATATCAGTGAAATTATTACAGAGTGTATTCAGGAATTGATTCTGAAAATTACCGAACATGAAGGTCGTGGGTCAGGATGGTCCTTACTCTCTATTGAAAAAATGAATGTTCGTGTTCATTATGGTTGTCGTGGTAGTAGTTCTTTACCGCTTCCGAAAAAAATCTCAACGACAAGATCCTGTACCAACGTCCGTAACATGGACAATCAATGTTTTCGTTATGCTATTCTTACAAAATTTATTACTGGTAATGTTCATGAAAAGTTGTATAATGGTGGATTCGACGCGGTATCAAACCGTTATGATTTCAGTTGTATCAAGTACCCTGTTTCATTATCAGACATAAAAAAGTTTGAAAAACGAAATTCAGGTGTTTCAGTTAATGTTTACGGATTAGATGAAACTCAAAGTGTATTTCCACTGAAGGTAGTTGAGAATGAGCTGCAAGATCACACAGACCTGCTTTTGATTACAAGAGGCGAAATTTCACACTACGTCCATATAAACGATTGCAACAGGTTAGTTAAACGACAGTTAACCAAGCACAGAGAGTCCATAACTGCCTGCAAAAGAATTTCTTTCAAGAATAACTCTAACTGCAATTCAAGTTGGCTGGAAACCCATAAACGACAATGTTGGCAACATGACCCCACCTCTATAAAATTGCCAAAACCTGATAAGGCGCATATTTCTTTTAACAAAACAGAACATCAGTATCCCATTCCCATAGTAATATATGCGGATTTCGAATCATCTCTTGTCCCTGTTCAATCAGTCACTAATATAAATGTTGATGATTCATTCACAGATCGGTACCAAAGGCACGAACCAAACAGCTACTGTCTAATGATTAAGTCTACCCTATCGGAAGACCATTTGAAAGTATACGGGCTTACATCAACTCCACAGTTATACAGAGGTGAACATGCGACAAAACATTTTATTGACGCACTATACGACATAACAAAGAGAGTTGAAAATATGTACAAGAGCAAAGTACCTATGTTTAAACTTAGTCAAAAAGAATCTGGAGACTTCAACCACACAGAACAATGTTACCTATGTAAAGAGTGTTTCACTTCAATCAATCATAAAGTACGCGACCACGAACACCTAACAGGTAAATATAGAGGAGCAGCGTGTAATCGATGTAATATTAACTACAAAGTTCCGTCTTTTATACCAGTTGTCATGCATAACTTAACAGGTTACGATGCTCATTTGATTGTGCCACAATTGGGGCGTGATAAAGCTCCTATAGACGTTCTTGCTACAAGTATGGAAAAGTTTATAAGTTTTTCAAAGACAATCGGGAAAATGAAGTTTCGATTTCTAGACTCATTCAGATTTATGCCTTCAAGTTTGAAGAAACTAACAGAAAACCTCCAAAGGAGTGATATAATAGAAACACAGAAAATTGTACCTTCTAATAAAATCGACCTTGTTCTACGCAAATCAGTATCTCTGATTCATTAAAAAAGTTTGAAGATACATCTCTTCCACCTAAAGCATGTTTCTATAACCGTTTAGACCAAGCAGATATATCAGATGAAGATTACAATCATGTCTGCGTACATGGAAGGAACTTGGTATAAGGACGTTGGGAGAATACAGCGATTTTTATGTAAAGCTGGATGTAACACTACTTTGCTATATAATGTAACAGTTTAGAGCTTCCTGCATGTCCGCATATGGCTTAGACCCTTTACATTCTTATACAGCTCCTGGATTAGCATGGCAAGCAATGCTTAAAGAAACTCGCTGCAAGCTAGAATTACTAACAGACATTGACATGGTACTTATGGTGGTATCAGCTATTAGAGGCGGAATAACTCAGTGTGTGACAAGACATGTCAAAGCGAACAACAAATACCTTCCCGATTACAACCCAGGGGAAGAAAGTGTTTACTTAGCCTATTTTGACGCAAATAATTTGTACTCAAAACCTAGTTTAGAGCACCTCCCATATGGTGATTTTAAATGGGTTGATTCAGAAGCAATTGGTGACATTACATCTATTCCTAAAGATGGTGAGAAAGGATACATTTTGGAATGTTATATTATCTACCCAGAAACTTTGCACGACTTCCATTACGACTTACCTCTTTTACCATCAACAGAAGCCCCCCCCCCAACAGTAAGACAAAAAAACTATTGACCACATTGTTGGACAAGCGCTATTATGTTGCACATTTCAGGACCATACAACAAGCTATTCAATTGGGCCTCAAAGTTACAAAAGTCCATAGAGTGTTGGAATTTTCACAGTCCCGTTGGACGGAGCCGTATATTAGATCTAATACTGCAAGAAGAGCCGTTGCGCAAACAGCGTTTCAAAAGGACTTTTTTAAATTAATGAATAATGCTGTATTCGGAAAAACTTTAGAGAATAAAAGAAAGCATAAAAATATTCAACTTGTTTCGAATGCTACCAAATTAAAAAAATTAACACAAAAACTAATTTTAAAACTACTGTAATCATTGATGATAACTTAGTCGCAGTGTCTATGGGTAAGACAAGTGTGGTTATGGACAAACCATTATATGTCGGGATGTCCATACTCAACATCTCGAAAGTCCATATGTACGAGTTCCACTATGACAAAATGGTGCAATACTATGACAGGGATAATATTGGTTCCTGTTACTTAGATACTGACGCTTTTATCTATTGGATCAAAACAAATGATTTATATTTAGATTTAAAAACATTTCCATACAGGAACGATTTTGATTTTTCTGATTATTCTACAAATCACATGACGTACGAACAAGGAATAAATAAAAAAGTAATTGGTAAATTCAAAGACGAGTTGAATTCCATACCAATGTGTGAAATAGTTGCTTTGAGACCCAAAATGTACGCATTCACGTGCAATGAAAGAGGATCAAACAGAGAACATAAGAAAATTATAAAGAAATTGAAAGTCATAAAAAAGTCATACCTTACAAAACACATATCATTCGAAAATTATAAGGAATGTTTATTTGAAAAGAAAACTTTCACGGCTGGATTTAACACCATAAGGAGTTACAATCACAGAATGTTTAGCATAACCCAAAATAAAAAGTCTCTATCTGCTAATGATGATAAATGGGTTATTCTTGAAGACGGTGTAAGAACTTTGCCTTATGGACATTATTCCTTGGCTAAAATAGATAGTTAAATACACAATTGTATTAAGAAAAACTGTGTATTAAAAAACATAATCAAATGCCAACCTATATACTTCACATAAGTGTGTGGTCTCTGAATAGGCCTATTGGGGAAGAGGTGGACCCCGTAAAAAAAAATTTCCTCTAACGCGCCATCTAGTTGTACAGCTTAGTATAAAAATTATACAATATATTTATACTTTCTGTGGTGCGGAAATCAGCTAAATACAAAATTATACTACATTTCAAAGAATTTATGACTAAGTAAATTAGTTGATACATGATAAGATGAAAAACGTTTAAATTACCAGATCAACATAATAATTATTTGATAATATTTCAAGTTACCTTACTGAAATTTTACCGCGATGGATGAGAAATCTAAAATAGTGCAAGAATTGCACAAACCTGTGAGAAAACATTTCCCGAGTAGAAACTCTGTAGTAAAAGGAATTGAAGATCATTATTATCAAGCAGATCTCGTAGAAATGATTCCCTATAATCGTTTTAATAAGGGGTACAAATATATTTTGTTTATTATAAATTGTCTCACAAAGTTTGCTTATGGTACACCTTTAAAAGATAAATCAGCTAAAACTGTAACCAATGCAATGGAACAATTTTTAAAAGAAAACAAAATGAAGCATTTACAAACCAACGATGGTTTAAAATACTTTAACAAATTATTTAAATTTTGATGAAAAAATATAATATAAACCATTATTCTATAAAAAGTGAAATGAAAGCTACTATTATAGAACGTTTCAACAGAACAATTAAAGGAATTATGTACAAAACTTTCTCAAAAAGAGGATCATACGTATGGTATGACATACTACAAAAACATATTCACGATTACAATAACAGTAATCATAGGACAATAGGGATGAAACCAATACAAGTGAGCAAGATGATTGAAAAGTTAGTGTTGAAACGTATGCGCAAGAACACAATGCCAATGATGGAGGCAAGACCACCGCGGAAATTTAAAGAAGGAGAAACAGTACGCATTAGTAAACAAAAAAAGCATTTTTCAAAAAGCTACATTCCGAATTGGACGACAGAGATATTTACAGTTTATAGAGTTCAACCAACCGTACCAGAGACGTAGGCCTATATATTGAAAGATCACCATGGAGAACTACTACATGGAGGCTTTTATGGTGACGAGATGTTGAAGTCAAAGTCTGGTAATGTGTATTTAGTTGAAAAGATATTAAAAACAAGAGAAGATAAAGTTTTAGTACGTTGGTTAGGATATGACCGTAATCAGGATTCCTGGATACCTAAAAAAGATTTAATTTAATTGCTAAGAAACATAAAGTTTTTTGCTAAGCAATGAAACACATATAGGAATTAATTTTGGAAGTTGTAAAGCAAAAAGAAAAACTAAAAGTTTCAAATATTGATGTTTTTACTGATGAAGTTTGTTACAAAAGTAGCAAACTACTTTTAATATGCGGTCCTTCAAACTGTGGAAAAACAAACGTTGTATTTAATTTGTTAACTGATGTCAATGGGCTTAAACTCAACAATGTGTACATATTTTCGAAGTCATTGAATCAACCAAAGTATCAGTTATTGGAAAAGATGTTTTCACAATTATCGTGTATAGGGTATCACAAGTTTAAAGATAACGAGGCGATCATTCACCCGAATGAAGTGAAACCTTATTCCGTATTTATATTTGACGACGTTTCTTGTGAAAAACAGGCAAAAATTAGAACCTACTTCTATATGGGTCGTCATAATCTGGTTGACTCTCTCTCTCTCTCTCTCTCTCTCTATATATATATATATATATATATATATATATATATATATATATATATATATATATATATATATAACACAGACATATAGTAAAATTCCAAAACAATTAATTAGGGATAAAACAAACCTGTTAATTTTATTCAAACAGGATGAAACAAATTTGAGACATGCATATACTGATCATGTTAACACTGACATGCCTTTTGAGACTTTTAAATAACTCTGCAGCTAGGCTTGGGTAAATAGACACGTGTTTTCAGTAATAGATAAAGATAGGGGAATCAATAATGGACGTTACAGAATCGGTTTCGATGAATTCATTTTATTACATCAATAATACAGACAGCAATTTCCTTATTTCTAAATTGATCGTGTTATTAAAAATATCTTATTAATATTATGGAGGAAAATGGGAAATTGATTACCGATTTAAAAAAACTAACTGATTCCATAAGGAAAAAAAACCAGGCGTTGAAGTTAGGTATTATTGAACGAGATAATTTATCGGAAACTACGCCGGAGCCTACACAACAGACTATAAACCCAATTTCTATTACTCAAAAACCAGAAATGCAATTGGAAGAAAGTAATGAGACAAATAGCATTGTTGAAAACGCACAAGGTAATAACGATGACTTATCTGAAGACTGTCATTTAATACAAGATGATGAACGAAAAAAGAAATATAATAGAGCTGTGGGAGAAAACGTCCGTAACAATGCAGTTCTTGACAGAAAATATGAAACAAAATTATATTTTCATGGAGGAAATAGGAAAAAAAATCATGTATATGGAGGGAGGCTTGAAGGTAAGAGAATAATGATCGGAGACTCTACACTCATGATTGATAAACACGATAATACTATTATCAATAGTAAAGTTTTTAGAAGCACGCCTGGTCTTTTAGAATTGTCATTTTCAAAGAATCCAACGTCTTATTCGAAAAAGCATCTAGCAGCATTTAAAGTTATTTGTAAAGAAACAAACACACACAGAAAGAATTACTCGCACACTAACTCGATATATCGAAACAAATCTGATAAGTATAAAAATGTAATAGCAAAGTTATTTCCATCAAGAAGACAAAATAAAAGAAACTGGAATGCCACTCAAGAATGTGAAACCAGATATTTTATATTACAATAACATTAACGTCTTAGTGGATCGAATGCGTTTATTACATGATGCTAGACTCTCAGGGCGTACAGGACTGGATAACGAAATGATTGCTTTGACTGAAGAATTAAAAAGGCAAAATATTATACTTTAGCAAGCCACTTTAGTTATGAGTGTCGACAAGTTCGTACGTCATGAAAATTCCTTATTAAGGGAGTCTATGATAGGACCTCGAGGAGAAGGATATAAGTTGACCGACGAAGGTGATTACGATGTACAAAATAAACTTAGACGTAATGTCGCCAATCCAAAAGCTGAAACTGATGTCGCTACAAAAATGTATGTCGATACGAAAACACCATCGCAGGGAAGTTTAAATTGGAATTTCAATGCTAAACGATTAAGCAATATTGGTGACGCTTTATACGAAGGTGAGGCAATAAATATTAGGGTGCTTAAACAGTTAGCAATTACTTCAAATGATCAAAAATTTTTTTACAATGCTAGGAATCTTAGAATTACGAACGTAGCGAGCTCTGAAGAAAACAATGATGCTGTGTGTCTCAAGGATGTAAAAACGATGTTTGACTTAGCACGTTCCAAGCAAAAGGAGACATTGCTAAGGTTCGGAAATAAACTGTTTTACTATATTCATAAATTTACTCTACGCTATCCACAAGGAAAGATGAGTATTGAAGAAAACGAAAACAACTTTATAAATTGGAGCGAAATATTTGACTCTTCAGACGGAGAGGAAGAACTTGATAAATAACTATTGACGATAAAATAAATTAAGACAAGCACTTATAAACTATTTAATAGGAATCAAAAATTTGATAAAGGAGGAGGTGGTTTAGCGACATCGGCATTATCCGTTTTGAGTAAACCCGCCAAGAGCGTACCTGTAGGAACGTTACTGAACAAAACAATCGACGCATTACCCATTGAGCTACATCTACCCGGCGGATATAGATATTGCGGTCCTGGGACAAAGCTTAAAGAACGACTAGCTCGTGGAGATCCTGGAATTAATAAATTGGACGAATTGTGTAAAATACACGATATTGCTTATTCGAATTACTTCAGACGCGGAACACAGATCTATAGCTGATAGAGCATTAGCAGAGAGAGCGTGGCAGAGATTTAAATCAAGTGATTCAAGTATTGGTGAGAGAGCTGCAGCATTAGCGGTCGCTGCTGCAATGAAGGCAAAAACAGCAATTGGAGGTGGTTCAAAACGACGAAGAGGAACGGGTGGGAAAAGAGGAGCTGGAAGAAGAAAAAGAATTAGAAAGAGAAATCATAAAAAAAGAAATTAAAAAAAAATCAAAAACACGGTCGAGGTCTGTACCTAAAACCATATCGTGTTTAATAAATAAATTTAAGAAACTTGTTTTACCTAATACACCGCTCAACACGAGTCAGTTGATACATTACGCCTCTTGTTTAAAAATACCGTACTTCAGAGGTGTATTTATGAGAGATGAGTTGCCGGAAAAAGTAAAGAAATACGAAACGGGGATTGTCAACCTCGATAACTCCTTTGGTGAAGGAACGCACTGGGTCTGTTATAAGAAAATAGACAACACAGTCTACTACTTTGACAGTTTAGGAAATTTGCAACCGCCTAGAGAACTTATGGTTTACTTCAAGTCAGCAAGTAATATATTGTACAATTACAACAGACGACAGGGTGAGAATACTTCTATTTGTGGACATTTATGTTTAGAGTTTCTAGCTTCTGATGTTAGTATTCTTTGAAATGTCGTCTTACACGGTTTCCATTAGTAGAACGTCATCTAATCTTCACAGTTCCCTGTTTCCACCGTTACAACTTAGAGAGGATAAAGAATGGGAGGTATCGCTTCTAGATTTTACAACATACAATTAAATTCCTAATGTCATTGAAGGAGAAAATAATATATTCTATTATAAAGAAAACGACGAACAAAATGATTTCAAAACAGTACAACTGCAGACAGATTCGTATGAAATCGAAGATATTTCTGAGGTTCTTCAAGACAAATTAGGTAAAGACACAATTACATTAAAAGCAAATAACAGTTTATTAAGAAGCGAACTCTCTTGTGCTTATTTCGTTGATTTTTCAAAGGAACACAGCTTAGGTCCGTTACTTGGCTTTTCAAGTCTTAATAGTCCACTATCTCCGAATGTTAATCACGTAGGTGATGAAACAGTCGATATGATCAAAGTCAACGTTATAAACATTACTTGCAATATAGTTCATGGTGCTTATAAGGATGGTGTAAATGGACACATATTGCATTCAATTTATTCTACAGTAGCACCGGGTTTTAAGATAGTTGAAAAACCTCATAATCTTGTTTATTTACCTTTAAATGTTAGTCATATTTCAGAAACTAATTTAAACGTATTGGATGAAGACGGAGATTTTGTAGATTTTAGAGGAGATACTATTACTTCAAGACTTCATATAAAAGAGCGCTAAAGTAAACTAGTACATCTACTACACATGGGTTTAACTTTTAAATCAATCTTTGGTAACGAAAACGTTAATAGTTGTCAGTCTGTTCAAAAGTTAACTAACGAGAACATACGTTTTCTAGAACAAATTGGTTTCACTGTTAATAAAAATGGATATTCTGAACATAAAGAATGGACCTATATTCGACGAGACAATATGGGAGAAGGAGTATCAAACTCACAACCCCTACGCTTCATCGAGATTGGGAAATAACGACGAAATACGCATTCCTATACAACATCAAGACGCGTACACTTTACCGTGTGAAAGTTATATATACATCGAAGGGATTGTTACGGAAAAAGATGGAACACTGGGAATGACAGTTCCATTTATCAATAACCCAATGTCATTTTTGTTTGAAGAAATAGGATACGAGATTTCAGGAATAACTGTAGATTCTACGAAACGTGTCGGTGTGACTAGCACTTTAAAGACACTTATTTCTCAACCACCACATGAAATAAACAAACTGCGAACATCGGGTTGGGTGTTGGGAATTCTCTACACCGCTCCGTTTACTATTAGGGTTTGCAGAAGACTATGGGAAACTCATTATAAATTGTAAACAATAATTATTCTTGCTTCGGTCTTCAAGGGATAATGACTCGATTATAGCCTCCCCATCCACTACAGAAGCAAATATGGATTGGAAATTAAACATAAACAAAATAACGTGGAGGGTGCCGCACGTACGACTTGCCGACGAACACCGGCTTTCACTGTTGAAACAGTTAGAGTCGGTTAGAGACATCGTTTTACCTTTTAGGAACTGGGAAATGCATCAGTATCCTATCTTATCTTCAACTTAACGACAGTCTTGGAATATCAAAACCTCCACTCAATTAGAAAAGCCTAGATATATCATATTTGCATTGCAGACAAACAAAAGGAATAATATAACAGCCAACGCCGGGACGTTTGACCACTGTAAACTTACTAATATTAAACTTTATTTAAATTCTCAGTTTTCCCCTACGATAAATCAAATGTATCGTTTTCGAAGGACAGATATGGCATACTTTACGATATGTACGCTAGATTTTAGTCATCATACTATGGCAGGTCAGACACGCCTTTAATATCGCCTGACACGTTTAAAGAGCACGCGCCTATTGTTGTCATAGATTGTTCAAAGCAGAACGAATCCGTAAAGTCTTCCACTGTAGATATACGGTTGGAATTTGAAACTGAAGAGAATATTCCAGATGATACTTCAGCTTACTGTTTAATACCGCATGATACTGTTGATACGTACACTCCGTTAACAGGGGTGGTCAGAACGGTTGTGTAGGATATGTATCGATTAAAAAAAGAGTGGGGGGATAAAAACACACTTCCCTGCACCATTTTCCGACTATATAAGGACTGACGATTTCTGTTAGTGCTCATTTATAAGCTGTTCTGCTACCTCAACTTTGCTACAGTGTAATAGCGAAATGTCACTTTCACAAGAAGGTAATGAAGATATGAAAATCAATACTGAAAATAAAAATACGTCTTCTAACGTTGCATCATATGGAACTTCTGAAGTACCGATGGAGCTACAGATGACTCTGAAAATATCATAAAAAATTCAGAAGATGTTTGCGGCATTTATGAAGATATGTATAATCCTATGACGAGATCAATGACTTTTACAAAAAAAAAGAAACGAAGGAGAACTGATTGAAATTTTAACTGGTATATTTTTACGTATATTTTATCCACTTACAGCATGCATGGGCAAAAATATTACAGTTGGAATATTTGAAGTTTTGGGATATACGCCAGGAGTTTTGTTGAACCACTATGACAAACATATATTATTTAATATAACTTCCTGGTCACATTTTCTTCATAATATTAGTAGTTTTGAACAACATATAGTAGGCAAACACAGCGGTAAGAAGACAAAGCTAATGATTAGAGAATCTGACATCGAAGTGGATAGTCTTAAAATTTATGGAAAACAGTATATATGAATAAAGGACTTTTCAAAACACCATGAAAAAGTTTTGCTAACGACTAATGAATTCTATACGTTAATCGTTGTTTCGGTCGCAGTTGACAGATATTTGGAACAGTTGGTATTAAACCAGACCTTTATAAAGGAATATTTAATGAGTGCAGTTCAACAGGACAAGACAGTGTCATACGTACAACCTGATTCTACGATTATTAACCGATTCGCTCAAAACATATCTTCATACAGGTATATAAACACACTCAAAGCTCTACCTGATTATGACACAAAACAACCTTGTGCTTCTGACTATGCACAAAATTAAAAACAGGCAAAAATTAAATAAGCAAATAACTACAGAAGTTGAAATTGAGAATAGTGGTGTGTAGGCTTAAAGGGGAGTTGACCACTTTAAAAAATCACCAACGCGCCTAGAATCATACAGCCTAACTATAAATGTTTACTGTGGTGGGGAAAATGGTTCATTGACAAACAAATAATTAAAGACGAAATGTCTCGTACAACTCGTTTCAGCAGTTTCACGGATATATACGCACTTTCTGATGAAGAAGAAGATAGGAGAAACAATGATTACTTAGGTCACATACGATTCAAAAGTAGGATTTTTCAAGCTGAAGTTATATTAAGAATAATTTTAGAGAAACACTTATTAAAGGCTACAGAGATGGATGAAACGAAACGCGAAGGAATGTGTTGTCGAGTTTTAAGCTTTTCGAGGAAATTACGATGAATTTTTGATCAAGGAGTTGGTTATACATGATATTTCATCTCTAGAGACAGATTACTTTCTATTCAAACCCCCTTACGATTACGATTTCAATCACCTAAACCAAAAGTCGGCTAGAACCAACAATTGGTTAAGTAAACGATATCATTTCATTAAGTGGTCTGATGGTTTCACTACTTTCAATGATGTTTTCACTATTATTAAACAGTATACTAAAAACTATGATATCATATATAATTCCGGTTCTGAAAAGACTAAATTGATAGATACATACACTACAGCCAAAGTTATAGACTATCCTATTAAAATTAGACAGAATTATAATTGACATAATATCTGCACCGTTATTAAAGATCACCGACATCAAAACGGAAATTGTGCTCTACGTAATGCGCTAAATCTAAGCGTTTGTTTAAGAGCTGGAAACGTAGAGGTGGAAAAGGATGAGAGGGGTTAGGCGCTCGTCAATTCTAAAAAAAAAATGAAATTAAAAAACCTTCAATATTTCATCATAAACGAAAATAACATCTATAGCAATATCAGTTATAAAGTTCAATATATTTCCGTAAATATGTAACTTTTAGAAAAGTGAATTTTTAACAAAAAAAAAAAAACACTCTCCTAAAATCGACATATCCTTCTGCATCTTCAACTTACAACAAAGTCAATAAATGCACTTTTACTAAAAAGTGCATTAATGACACATATTTTTGATGAGCTGGAAAATTGTAGAGGGGGAAATAGAGAGGGTGGTGGTAGGGTAGTATGGGAGGGGGCATAAAACAAGGGGGGATAGGATCTATAAATTAAACTGCAAGAAGTCCTAATCATCATTAACACCGCAAACATCAAAATAGAAACATCGTGATGGCAGATAATCAAGAACAATCCCTTGTAGAAAAATTCAACCAGAGATCAAAAGCTAAAACAATTGTAACGAAAAAGTGTTCAGATTTAAAGCCGTTAAAAAATTATGCTGTGCATTACTTCTGTAAAAAAGAGACGGTAAATGGAAGTGCTGTGATTGCAGTACTTGGAAACTTTCCTTACATAGAAGAAAATGTTCCGAAACTGCAAGTATTTTTACCGAAGAGGTTTGTTTATTTATTAATGAATGAAGACTTAGATTCAATACGTCCTGGGCAGTATTTCATTGTTTCACATGGACCTTCAGGAGAGAAATCAACTGAACTAAAACTGCATTTGTCTACTGAATAATAGTTATAGAAAGTGATTTTAATTCAAATGTAACAATATATTCATTATTATAGTTGTAAAAGTAGATTTGAAAACAGCCTTTTTTTTAAAGTGATTTTAATTTATATGTAGCAATATATTCCTTGTTATAGTTGTAAAAGTAGTTTTGAAAACAGCTTTTATTTTTAAAAAACTCATTTGTTTGACCTTGAATGTAATTATTGTTCACCCCCACCCCTACAGTTAACTTTAAAAAGGAGCGTATTTAAACTGCAAGAGCAATCAAAAAGGTACCATTTATCCTTCAGATTGACTAGCGATGGACATTGTACAAGTTAGAAAATTGCACTACCCACAATACGTAACCATGGAGTCCAGAATAAAAACGTTTGATAACGGACCACCTTTGTTGAGAGAGAGAAAAAAAAGAGTTGAGTGCTGCTGGCTTGTTCTATATAAATCATTCTGACCATACTCATTGTTACTGCTGCGGAGGCGGCCTTAAGGACTGGACGGACAAAGATGACCCATGGATTGAACACGCAATATGGCATGGTACAAGTTCATTCGTATTACTAGTAAAAGGCAAGGCATTCGTTGATAGGATCAGAGAGAAAGCTGAAGTTACGAAGAAGACCACCAAGTTGCCCTCATTGACAGCAGATATACTTCCTGCAGAATATAAAATCTGTAGAGTAGAAGAAGTTCAAGTGGTCTACTTACCCTGCAGACACGTTATTGCTTGTGCGTTTTGTGGATTAGCTTGCAAAACTTGTGGTGTTTGTAGAGAGACTGTACACTCTGTTATGAGAATTTATCTTTCTTAACATTTGTAATAAGTTTTTTGTTTAACCGCATTATTTCTTTTTAATAATATAATTAATATAACTTATGATTTAAAAAAATATATTATGTCTTGTACAAAAAATGTAACTTTTAGAATAGTTGTGAGCGGTACTGTAGAACCGCATTTATTTTTTAAAACGCCATTTTTTTTACCTTGAAAAAAATGTAAATGTTCTTTTCTAAATAATAAAAATAGTCTATGTGTTACAACTGAATGTGTGTTTTATATTTCACCATACATTCCACAGACGGGATTCATTACTGAAACCGCAATATCTGTTTAGTGATATAATTATTATAACTTGTAATTTAACGTACAGTTATGTGTTGTAGAAAAATGTAACTTTTACAATAGTTGTGAGCGGTACTGTAAAAAGGCATTTATTTTTTAAAACGCCAATTGTTTGACCTTGTAACAGTTGAGCCCTTTTTCCTGTGGTAAGTATTTATCAGGGCTTTATTAAAAATGTGTGTTAATTACTAATTACAAATTAATTAACCTTACTTACCAGGGGCTCCTAGTTCTCCGTTTCAGCCAGGCATAATAATGTCTTTCTGTAAACGATCTTCTGATATCATCGGAAGGTAGAACTTGGTTACTTGGGAAATGAAAATATAAAGTTTGTAACGTTCTAGGTTACTTGTGAAATAATAATTTAAATTTTTAAAATACAAAGTCATACAATTTATTAATCAGTGATAAATTACAGTAGAACAAAAGACAGCAATGTGTCGAGTAATTATCTTTTAATTACTGCTAATTATTCCATACATTTTAATTACTTATTAACCTTTAAAATTTATATATATCGACAAGAAAGCAACTTAAGTTTTCCAAATTAATTCTGAAATGAATATTCAAGGGACAATTTCTACCGTTCATGTGTTAACCGTTTATCAATTAAAATTCTTCAACTTAATTAACATTAAAATACATTTTCTTTATTATTATCTAAAACGTACCAGGTTGTGCACATTACTTATAAAACACTTAAACACATATTAAACATTGCCCATGACTTTTGGAATCACTATTCACTGCACATCGCTCCTGGAATCACAGCGCTCTAATACAAAATGATATAAACGTTTACTTATTTGGAACACGTAAATAATCGTTAATAAAATTTGGTTCCGGCCTTGACATCTTAAATTTTGAATACTGGAAGCTTATAAATTTTTAGGTTACGTCCGAAAATGCCATCACGTCTGTTCTGTTCAAGAACCTCTGGAGAAGTGGGGCTTCTGCAAGGGCACGCCAACGGAATTTCCCACCCTTGGTTATTATTGCGATTTTTTTTGATTAGTCCATCAGATCAGGTGATATCAGACCATGCTTACGTCACATGAGGTGATGTCAGTTAATAACCCTGAGTTACTAACTCGTACGATATTTTACATTTTTACCCGCTAGGGGCGCTACTATCTATGCTAGCTTCACAATGTGCACCAATAAAACAAAATTTTCTTTTATATTGGAACGATATAATTATTAAATAAAAATCAAATATATAAATGAATTTATATGTAACACCTTATTTTTAGGAGTGTTACATTTTCTCTTGTCGACATGAAAAGAAAATTTTAGTCCAACATTACATCTTTTTTCTACTTCAACATTTTTTACATGAGTGTGTGTGCAGTGTGTGTGCAGTCCCCTTTTACAATTGAACAAAATTTTATACGTACTATAGTAAAAGTACTAACATTGACTGGCCTACGGATGTTTTTGTTCACCTGCATTCTCAACTATGAAATGCTTGGTATTCCTTTCGCTTTACAAGTTGTACAACAACGGAAGCATATCCGCTTTCTCACACATAGGCTCTTTTAAAAAAACTACCGGTTTCACAGCGTTATATTGCAAAGACATTCTATACATTTCATATCTAAAAACTATTTAAAAATATTACACACTTCAATTACTTTCATTAAAATTTGTTTCTTGTGAACATTCTGTTTCATAAACTTTTATGAATACAAATTTATATCTTTTCAATTTTTAAATTCTTTACTCTTTCAATTTCTTATTAATTTTCAAACAAATTATTTCTTTATTAAAAAAATCTTTCAAATTATTTATTAATTAAATTTTCTTGAAAATTGTCTCTTTTTGTGTCAACAAACCTAACCTATCGTCTAGCTGTATTTATTACAGTCCACTGCCTGGGATCTGCAAAACTGCTTACTCCCTATAAGCCACAAATTCCCATATTCAAACGACGCTATGTATCTTTTCTCAAAAATTCTCTCTCAATTTACAAACTAAGACTGTACCATTGCTTTATAACTTCTCTCTGTTATTTTTACAACATTCGTACAGCTTATACAAAAACCCTGGATTTCAAAACCCATATTTTGAATCCAAATACCTTATTCTTAAATCAAATCCCATGCTTTGATTTAAAAACCATACAGCTTTTTGTTGACACAACAAGGACTTTATTCACTTCATTATTCTTATAATTTCTTTCAAACATTGCTATAATACTTTGATTTTAAAACTATGGGTAAGCTCTTGCATTTATAAAATAAGAAATGAAACTAAACAGAAACTAGGACTGTACTTTCATATACAATTATTGGTCAAATGTTTTAGTCTCTTCGTGTAGTATTGTGTATTTTGAGATTTTTGTCGTCTATCTCGTGTAGTAGTGTAATTGCATGTCATTGGGCCCTTTCGGCACGCAATTATGTAAATGTGTCGTCATGATTTTGTAAAATTGCATATAATGGCACCTCGCATTTTCCTTATCAATCAATTCCCTTTTTAAAAATTAAACAATAGCTTGAATTTCTTCCAACATACTTTTAATACTCTTTTATTCGTCTAATAAATAATTTACCCGTTTCAGAATGTCCCTGCTTCAATTTTAATCGATTTATATGGGCTTTTCTATATTATTAAAATTATTACCTTGTTGGAACAGTACAGACTTATGATTAAAATAATTTACAATATTTTATATGGACCTTCTAATTTTATAGCCAATTTACTTTAATATTCACTTGAGGTTAAATTATTAACCATACAACTTTTTTATACTATTTAATGCTACATTAACATTTGGTTTAAAAATTAAAATTACAAGAGTTCTTTGAAATATCTTTTACTTAAATTTTCTTTGAATTTGTCTTATATTATGTGAACAATCCTAACCTCTCATCTAGCTGTATAAACCTGCTCACTTCTTGTAAGCCACCTAATTACCATATTTGCCCCTGAGCACATTGTTTCAGAACACTGTTTGTCTATACAATTTTTTCTCTCATTTGGCAAAATTTTAAGCCTGTACCATTGTCTTATAACATCTTTGTTATCTTATACATCTTCAGTACATCTTAACCCTTTTTGAATTTCAAATGCCATACTTTGAAAATCCACTAACTTTATTCTTAAATTAAATCCCATACTTTAATTTAGGAATTACGTACAGCTAATTGTTCACAACAAAAAAAGACTTTATTCAAATAATTATTATTAAAACTTTTTTAAAATTTTTCAACCTTTTTTTTAAAAAAAATCATTTAGGTTGTCTGACATTTTACAATCCAAACTTTCAGCTATTAAAAAACTTTACTTGACATGATAAAATATTTTTTTTTGTTTAACTTACTTTAATTTTGACAGTGCAATTAGCTTTTATTTTTATCTCTGTATTATTAGCTGCTGAAACTTTATCCTGTATGTTTACAATTTTCTTAACTAACACATTACAATTTATTTGACTACTTAATTCAACATTTATTGTAGGTAATACAACAATTTTTATTTCATTCTGTAACTTATCATGATTTCTAAACATTTTCTTTGAATTTCTCTGAAAAACACTAATTTATCAAATACATTAAATTAACAGGATCGGCTTTACAATTTTTATCTTTGGCTATTTTTCTTATTACATATACTGTACTGTCCGTTCTAAAATTTACATTTATAATTTTTAGTTCGAAAATTAACACGTCTTTTACCAACTTATTTATTTTTAAATCGCTAGACATTTTATTTATTTGAAAAAACTTTACTACACACTGACGAGTATTTTTAAGGAGGGCTGCACATCTTACCTAAGTAACACATGAATGGCATTAATCTTTAGAATTCGTTAGCATTAATCATTATTTAAATTTAAATTAATTTAAATTAAGCAGCAATTATCATTCAACTTCTTAAATAATAAATGTTTAGAAAACTAGCAAAGTCGCGCATATGTAACAGTTGAGCCCTTTTTCCTGCGGTAAGTATTTATCAGGGCTTTATTAAAAATGTGTGTTAATTACTAATTACCAAATTAATTAACCTTACTTACCAGGAGATCCTAGTTCTCCGTTTCAGCCAGGCATAATAATGTATTTCTGTAAACGATCTTCTGATAT
>JBAIZL010000002.1:366041581-366269081 GCA_036971475.1 Prosapia bicincta | reverse complement strand
ACTGAAAAATGTCTATTTTATTTAAACTGCTGTAACTTTTTTGTTTTTTAGGTTTTTCAAATTTTGTTTTCTCTAATGTTCATTGTGGCTTATTCTGGTTCTTTCAAAATGTCGATGAAAGTTCTACGTGGTTTGGTTCTAAAGATAGCTTTTTTAAGCACTTAGAAAGTTTTCGCCTCACTCCCGATGTTAAAATTTAGCTAGTTATTACAAATTTATTCTTTAATATGTTTTAATTTAGCTTAATTATTCTATTTAAGGTTTTATGTAATTTTTCACTCTTTATTATTTGTATAACTCCCAACTTGATTAATTTAAAAATCAACTTTATTTCTTAAAAACAGGAAATTATTTATTTCCTATTTGTCACGGTGTCCCAGACCGTTACAACACACACACACACTCTCAGACTATCACACGAACAATTTGTTTATTGTTGTGGTGTTGTAGCCATTTGTGTATGCTAAATATTTCATTGTGTCTAGTTCGTTGTTTATGTTTTCTGTGGTCATTGGAACTTCTTTAAGTATATGTAGCATGGATCTGAAGGCAGTGAGTTTGTGTTGGATACGGTGGATTGATATGTTGTTGGTAATTGTGTCTGTCGGTATGGGTTTCCTGTAGATGTTGAAGCTGTGATTTTGTTTGTATATATCTCAGTTGGATCTGTATGTAGTTTTATATATTATTATTTATTATGTATTACTATTGATTTTACCGTTTAGGCTGATTGTAATAATAATTACTGTGGTGTTCCCTTTGTCTGTTGTGGCGAGTGTGATGTTTAGTTGAGAATTTGCTTGTATGTTTGCAGCAATTTTAATTTCTTTGTTCAAGTTTTGTTGTTTATGTTTTTGTGTTTGTTTAGTTTTTTTGTGTCATGTCGAAGTAAGTCTTGGTCGTTTTTGACGGTTTTATGTAGGGTTGTTTCAGTTACTCCGTGGCCGGAAGATCCGCTTCGAGTATGAATGAATGCAGTATATCCAAATTGTGTTACCTATACTAGGCTCGGCGCGGTCAAAATTATATAATCCCATATAATGTTACGACGGCCTGCCCGCTCTCACAAAATTGAATTAATGACTTATTTACCTCACTATGCGGTTTATTACGTTAACATTAAATAGTGTTTTCGTTTATGGACGATGAGTGATGCAATAGGCTTAATAGGTGAAAATATGATAGGATTTTCATCCTAGGAATCTGTTTGATACGCATTTTATTAAAGGGGTCCCCACATTTCATTTCACAAGGGGGCTCCATATTACTTACCGCTGGACCCATTGAACAAACACTGCAAATACTAAAAAACTTGCTCACAACAAACAAAACTCTACAAAAACCCATCCAAGAGATCATTACTATCACCAAACTTATAACACAAATTCTACACACAAAACGATGGCCTGCCTGCCAAGGGTTTCCCAATCTCAGGTACCTAGCTGAAATATTGCTGTACCAGATCGAACAATAATACGTCCTGTAGAACAACAATCATACAGATAAAATAATATACTACCATAGATATGTAGAAGACCTTTTACTATTAAACAACGGCAACAAACGGCAAATCCAAAAAAATACACAGTTATATCAACACCACATACCAAAGCCTTATATTTGTCCTCGAATTAAAAGACAACAATAAAACAAAATATTATTTCAATTATAAAAATAAAGTAATAAGATTATACAGGATTGCAGATGTGCGACGCCAACTTGTATTGGCTCTAGAATAATTGAAATTTATATTTATTATTCGTCATAACGACAATAATTAGAGCAAGCAGAAATTATTTAATTCGTAGAATAACCAATTCCCCACCTCCACGGCCAGTGCAATATCTTTCTGTTGTCACCTAAATTACGTCGTCAGATAAATGTCGCAAGAATAATGTGAGCAAATGGTACAGAAGGTTAAATGATAATTCTAGTACAAATTTCCTTTCGATTACGCGCTCCAAAAAAATAAATTTAAGGTCACTCTAACCAAAGTAGAAGAGCCAGATAACCCATGTAAAATATTTGTTTTTGTTGGTTATGTTTTTGTGTCATGTCGAGGTGGTCTTCGTTTTTGCTTTTTTGTATGGCCGTTTCAGTTTGTAGTATAATGTTTCTATTTGATGTATTATTTGTGTTATAATGTAGGTTCTATTTCAGGTTGTTGTTTATTAAATTAAAATCGTGTAGTGTTGTTATTGAGGTTAACAATACGAAGGTAGAACTTTTGTGTGCTTTGAGAGTATGTTGTGTTTTTTGTTTTACATAATAGTTGATTAAACTTTTTGTTGTTTTTATTTTTAATGTTTATTAGTTTGCTTGTTGCCCAATTATTAGTGTCTATTATGTTTTGTTGTGAGTTCGTGTCCGATGGTTTTGGCGAGATTTAGGTGAATTTGGTATAACTTTCAATTCAATGAGTGTTTATTTTTTTGTATAGTCTTAATGCAACAGACTAGAATATGTTTAGTCTATCTTCTTTTATGTAAACTAAACATTTACACAATATGAAATATACAGACACACAAAAACACAAAGCAAAAACATATTAAACAAACAAACCCAATACAAATCACACATACTCTTTGATTTTATCGGAAACCTGCTTTTAAAACCGTCATCGCCTAACCAAACATCTCCAAGCGGAAGACACTGATGAACATCGCCACATAGCGATCGAAAACGTTCTGTCCCAGTTTTTACAAATTTACAATATTTAAAGTTGGATGGTCATAAGCTAATATTAAAGCGATTAATTAAATATTACAATATTAAGTGGCAAAATAGAAAGAAAATTTCCTTTGAATTTTTGAGATGGACTATTTTGTTTGTTTGTTATTATTTATTCGCTTTTTTTCGTTTCTAATTATTGTATTTTATTGTGGTATATAACTTCTCATTATATAAGGCGTGAAGCGACTGGCGCTAGCTAAAATTTAGAAGAAAGCGAGGTTCGAGAAAGATCCGAAATAATACAATAGAAATGTTCAGTAATAAGAAGTGGCGGCAAAATGTGTCTTACTTTAATCGCTAAGCACGCAATTACGAACGTTTGAAAGCAATAGTTAGTTCCGTACAAACACATTTAATAACAAAATAATTCGCACTGAATTTACACATAAATAAATCATAAGTACTTAAGCTTAGGCAGCACTTACCCTCGTGAAGAAAGAAAGGGCAAAATTGCAGCGTGCGTAGATCTCGTGGCGGCAGAAGTCCTGGGTACCCAGTTTGTAGGAATCCGATCCAGGCGAGGTATAAACTAGAACTTAAACGGGAAATCAATAGGCTGCATTTTAAAAGGCATAAAGTCATTTATAACTATGGCGCGTAACTGAACAAAGAGTCCTACTAAACGGCGATCGTAGCTTAAAGTCTAAGCAAATAACGTCTATAACAACGCGTTTACACGAACACACAATAATACGAATAGTTTTAACACTTGTACGAGGTTTTACGGTCAAACGGCACTTTACACGCGTGGTGCAACTTTGCGCACGAGGTATTTCAATAAGGCTGTTAACTGCACGACGGTTTCAAGACAACGAACCAACTAACTTACGGAAATGCTAGCTAAGGGAGGGGGATCAGAGGCCACACAGAAAAATCAATACGCAATCCATACATCGATTGGTAGGTCAGACGTCACGTGACCATTACTGTCCAGGCCAGCTGAGCGTTTTGAATATAGGTCGCGGTAACACGTTCAAACTTCGAGCGCTGACTCGAACATACCGCCCACCAAAACGAATGTTTTTAATCCGCCAGGTGGGTAGTGGGCGAAGAACTATTAAAGCACCGGAAACCGAGGGTGCCGAAGAAAATAGCAGGGGGAAACGAAGGAAAAACAAGAGAAACAAAAAGAAGGGGCAAGAATGCCGAAGAAACCAAAGGTGAAAACTCAATGCTGCAGCGGAAAGCCAACAAGCTTGTGGACAGGTCGCTTCAGCTGGCCGTGCGAGGTTTTGACAGTAGCTACACGGGATACCTGGTCGTGTCCAGGATGTAGACGTATGATCCGACCCATAGGCCAATGAAGGGGGCTCGGATGCTCTCCAGTGATAAAGACGAGTTGATCCTCCTGAAGCGGTGAGGAGTTCTTGTGCCACTTGCGGCGTTGAATCTGCGAATGCAGGTACTGAGTAGACCAAGTCTTCCAGAAACGGTTGGTCATTTGCTGAATCAGGGACCAACGAGATTTAAGAGGCGGTTCGGGGTAACATCTCTCCGGAAGTGCAAGGAGCGGACGTCCAATAAGAAAATGTCCGGGAGTGAGGAAAGACGATCCTTCGCTGGGGTCAGGCGAAACCTCGAAAATAGGGCGACTGTTAAGAATAGCCTCTATCCGGGTAAACAACGTAGACAATTCCTCAGGGTTTAATACCGTATTACCAATCGTGCGGTGCATAAGTCCTTTAGCGGATTTGACGGCAGCCTCCCAAAGTCCGCCGAAATGTGGTGCGGCTGGAGGGTTGAAGTGCCATTCAATGCGTTGGTCGGCGAGTTTGCGCTTGATAAGCGATTTCGAGTGGTCAAGCAGTTGATAGACCTCACTCAGGCGGTTCGCGGCTCCAACAAAATTCGTGCCGTTGTCAGAATAAATATCAGAGGGTAGCCCTCGTCTTGACGTGAAACGGTGTAAAGCTGCGAGAAAGGCATCGGTGGATAGGTCGGATACCATCTCCAAGTGCACAGCCTTAGTAGCCATGCAGACAAATAGACAAAGATAAGATTTTAAAAGCTTCGAGGTACGCAAATGATTTGCCTTTGTGTCAAATGGTCCAGCGAAATCAATTCCCACCCTGCAGAAAGGCGGCGATGGAGTGACTCTAGATGATGGTAAAGCAGCCATCATAGGTGGACGAGGCTTAGATTGCAGACGGAAACACCGCATGCACGCATGAATGCGTTGTCGAAGTAAGGAGCGTAACGCAATAATCCAAAATTCGCCGTTAATCAGCGCTTGAGTGGTGCGCGGTCCGGCATGTAAGGCTAACTTGTGGTAATGATCGCAGATCAAGTTGACGTACTGATGATGTTTAGGAAGCAGAAGGGGGTGCTTAGATTCATACGACATCTCAGAATGATTAAGTCTTCCGCCCACCCTGAGTAAGCCCTGGGCGTCGACAAATGGCGTTAGGCTGCGGAGCGGATCGATGATTTGAGCGCCACGACGGAGCCGTTGCAATGTTGCGCTGAAGGCCAGCTCTTGTATGAGCTTGACGCAGAGATCTCTGGCGTTACTTAACTCCTGCACCGAAGGCGTAGTAAATGAAGTTTTACTCAAGGCGACTTTGGCCTTGTAGCGGGTGTTATGACCGTGGTTAGTAGTCTGGCCTTTACGACGGCAATTATTCACAAACCGCAGGACGTAAGCGAAAACATGGTGAAGAGTAATTAAGTTCGAATGTCGTTCTATAGTTGTCAATAGTCGATTAGGCTCTTGAACGGCCGTACATAGCAGTCTAGGTTCAGATTTATGTTCGGTCTGGTCCGGGTTAAGGCCGGTCGGCTTAGACATATGCCACGCAGTAGGACATTGTAGCGCCCATGGTGGGCCGTGCCACCACAGCGGATGTTCAGCAAGCTGGTTAGGTAGACACCCACGGGAAGCAACGTCCGCGGGGTTATCAGCAGTCGAGACATGGAACCAACGGTCCATGGAGGTATTTGAAACGATTTCAGTGACGCGGTTGGCAGCAAAAGTCTTCAATAAATAAGGCGGGGTGTTGATCCAATACAACACAATTTCAGAATCGGTGAAGAAAAACGTCTCGGCGTCAGACACAAAATTCAAAACGGGCTGAACGGACTTATAGAGTTTGGCCAGCAAGACTGCGCCACAAAGCTCCATGCGAGGTATGGTGATCGGTTTAACTGGAGCTACCCTGCTCTTAGCCTTCAGAACGCTAACAGTAACGACTCCATTCCATTCGGTTCTCAAATATATAGCTGCTGCGTATCCAGCTTCGGAAGCATCGCAAAACCCTAACAGGTGATGCTTGGCAGCTCGTGTTCCAACGTGTCGAGGTATTTGGATAGAAGACAAACTGGCGAATTGAACAATGAAGCTGTCCCATTGTTTTAGAAGCGGGGCTGGCAAAGTTTGATCCCAAGATAACTTTTCGAGCCACAAACGTTTAAGAAAGCATTTGATCCAGAAAGTAATAGGTGTTAAGAAACCAAGCGGGTCGAAAGTCCGAGCGACATAAGATAATATGGTGCATTTCGTCGGCACCGAAACGAAATTCTGACTCTGGTAGGAGAACGAGTCCGAGGTAGGATTCCATTGCAGTCCCAGTATTTTGATGGCGGTAGAATCGTCCTGGAACAGTAGCGGGTTCTCCAGATGAGCGGAAGGTAGTGTTGACAATAGTGCAGGATCGCTTGATGACCATTTCCTGAGTTCCAGGCCGGCGAGTGCGAAAATGTTAATGAGCTGCTGTATCAATTCCTTGGCATCTTCGGGCTTATCGGCGCCAGTGACAACATCATCAACATAGGTCTGCTGAAGTATTGCTTGCGACGCGGCAGGGTATCGGCTACCTTCGTCCTTTACGAGTTGTTCAAGCGTCCGCAACGCTAAATACGCAGACGGGGTTAGTCCGTACGTGACAGTAGCTAACTCGTATTCCACAAGCGGAGATTGAGGCGTCGGTCGGTATAGTATGTGCTGATGACAGCGATCAGCTGGGCGCACGGCAATTTGTCGGTACATCATTTTAAGATCAGCACAAACGGCGTGAACATACAGGCGAAAGGAAATGATGACGTTAGACAGGTCCTTCTGAAGTTTAGGACCGGAAAGCAGTTGCTGATTTAAAGAATTCGCGCTACAATCAGGCGAGGATGCGTTGAATACTACTCATAACTTAGTAGTAGAACTGGTGGTCTTAAAAACACAATGATGCGGGATCAAATAGTTAGAAGTATTAAGTGCGGGGTACATATGACCCAGAGTCATATATTCTGTCATGAATTGATGATATTGCCGAGCTACCTCCGGCTGACGACTTAAACGTCGTTCTAAAGCATGATAACTGGCGAGGACAATGTTGCGGTTTGACTTAAGTGTTACAGCGTCAGGTTTGAAGGGGAGGGCGACAACATATCTCCCGACTTCATCGCGTTCAGTAGTTGTAGTAAACAGGCTTTCACAAAGCTGTTCGTCAGGGCTCAAAGATTTAGCCTCATTTACTTCTTCGACTTCCCAAAACCGTCGAATATTGTCATCAATAGACTGTAGCGAGGTAATGAACACTCTAGGTTGATGGGGCATACTATACGGTACGGATCCCATAATGACCCAACCTAATCGAGTGTTAAGCGCAGAGGGCTGGCCATGAATGATAGTGCAAGGCCCATTAGTGAGTATTTGGGTGAAAACATCTGCCCCCAGTATAATGTCAACACCGGCAGGCGAGTCGAAATGAGGGTCAGCTAAAGGTAGATGCTGGTATTGAGCACTTATTTGAGAGGCTAACCTACTAGCCGGCAGCGGGTCAGTAATGTGGTTAAGCACGGTGGCTTCAGTAGTTAGCATTACACCAGGGTCATGCCTCGAGAATAAAATCAACGTAACGTACTCGTGGATACGTGTGGTCTTGGCGGCGACACCAATCAAAGACATATTTGAACTCCGAGTACGTAGGCTCAACAGGACGCTTGCTTTCTTAGTAATGGCAGATATCTGACTGCCGGGGTCAATAATAGCTCTAAAGGAACGAGGTTGACCGTAATGGTCTTGGATGACGATTTGTGCGGTGCCTAACAAAACGAGAGGAGCTTCAATATTACAAGAAAGAGCATGCGGTACCGATTGAGTAACGAGGTCAGGTCTAGCTGTTGAACGAGGGTGGCGCGGTGAAAATAGTCGTTGTTGTGCAGGAGAGTTGTTATGTAACAAAGTATGGTGTGCCTCGTTGCACTGCTTGCAGCGTTGGCTGGACTTACATTTAGCTTGGAAATGGGAGCCAAGACAATTGAAGCAACGTCGTAATTTCCTGATGGCATCCTGGCGTGCCACAGAAGTCAGTTCGAGAGAGGATTGACAGTCAATGATGCGATGTCCTTCTCCGCAATAATAACACATGCCTGCGTGTGTCGTAGAAACATGGGATTGATTCATGTGAAGCGGTGGTAATCGGTGACGGAATACTGACATCCTAGGAGTGTTCATAACAGGAGGTATATTTACGGGGCGCGGCCCGTTGAATGGCCGTGTAGGGCCTGACGCAGCACGTCTAGGCTCGTATACATATTGCGTAGCCTTAGGTGTAATAGAATTGTCGGGCGAAACCGAAGGCTGGACAATTGTACTATGTGCCGTGTTAAGGTTAGGTTCCATTCGGTCAAAATTTAAATCACGGGCCCCTTGCGAATTCGACTCATTCACTGACGACACCAGTATGCGGGGTTGTTGAGCAGCTCTCGCGTTCGTAGAAGCTGCGACAGGCGGTTGATCCAACAACTCTAGAGCCCTGGCCTGTTCCGTTATAAAATCATTCAACAGTTTGTACGTAGGCATACGATTTGTGCCTAGCCTCGTTTCAAAACTTAATCTAGTCTGGGGGTCCAAGTTATTAATGGACATCTGAAAAAGCAGGAAATCAGCCAAATCATCTAGTTGGATAACCTTCAACGCACACACAGCGTTTGAATGCGCGGTCAAGAAGCGGTTTAATTCAGTTTGCGAAGCATTCTTAATTTGTTTAAAGTCTTGAATAATTTTGAAATAGTGGTCAGCCAAACGGCGTGGGTTGGCGTACCGATTGCGCAAAGCTCGATATGCAATGCTGTAATTTTGGTCAGATATTATCAAGCCTGTGACAATTGCTAAAGCGTCGCCTTTAAGTACAGATTTTAGATATTGGAATTTCTGTATATTACTAAGACTGTCGTTGCAATGGACCATTGAATCGTACATTGTTATAAAGTCAGTCCAGTCATTGTTGTTTCCTGAAAAACTAGGCAACGCAAGACTAGGGAGGTTAGGTGAACCTACAGCTGATTTGACGGGCGAGGTTGATGTCACCTCTGTCTTGATAAGGTTAGGATATTTCGCTAACATGGGCAAATACGCGTCCTGAAATTGTCTTTTGATATTAAACGCACTTTCAGCTAAACTTGCCACCTGGGTGGCGAACGTTTGCTCTAATATTTCATACGTATGGACGAAATTGGCCTGAATGCGTCTTATTTCGCGAGCGATGCCTTCCGGCATCTCTTTATCGTCAAGAAGGGCTTTTACTTGCTCTAAATCATTCAATATATTTTTCAATTTAGCGAGGTAGTATTCGGTGTTAATCGCCATCATAAATAATTTAATAAAGTTCTAAATGAAAACACAACACAAATTAATTTTCACAAATTTTTAAATAGCGGTAGAGTGGACTGTATAGTTTAATGAAACGCAAAATGTTTCCTTATTCGTATTTACGAGACTGCATCTTATCTTCTGATTGACACGTAAACATTTCCTCATAACACAGAGCAAATCAAAATCAAGTTACGTATACCTATGACGTCACGTATGACTAACTTCCCGCGCGTGTGACTCGCACAAAGGAATATCAAATCAGAAATCAAAAGTTGCACAACACTTGGTGAGATTGTCATAAACCAAATGAATTTGAATTTAATCTATCCGGCCCGAGGGGGACCAATGAAGCGACTGGCGCTAGCTAAAATTTAGAAGAAAGCGAGGTTCGAGAAAGATCCGAAATAATACAATAGAAATGTTCAGTAATAAGAAGTGGCGGCAAAATGTGTCTTACTTTAATCGCTAAGCACGCAATTACGAACGTTTGAAAGCAATAGTTAGTTCCGTACAAACACATTTAATAACAAAATAATTCGCACTGAATTTACACATAAATAAATCATAAGTACTTAAGCTTAGGCAGCACTTACCCTCGTGAAGAAAGAAAGGGCAAAATTGCAGCGTGCGTAGATCTCGTGGCGGCAGAAGTCCTGGGTACCCAGTTTGTAGGAATCCGATCCAGGCGAGGTATAAACTAGAACTTAAACGGGAAATCAATAGGCTGCATTTTAAAAGGCATAAAGTCATTTATAACTATGGCGCGTAACTGAACAAAGAGTCCTACTAAACGGCGATCGTAGCTTAAAGTCTAAGCAAATAACGTCTATAACAACGCGTTTACACGAACACACAATAATACGAATAGTTTTAACACTTGTACGAGGTTTTACGGTCAAACGGCACTTTACACGCGTGGTGCAACTTTGCGCACGAGGTATTTCAATAAGGCTGTTAACTGCACGACGGTTTCAAGACAACGAACCAACTAACTTACGGAAATGCTAGCTAAGGGAGGGGGATCAGAGGCCACACAGAAAAATCAATACGCAATCCATACATCGATTGGTAGGTCAGACGTCACGTGACCATTACTGTCCAGGCCAGCTGAGCGTTTTGAATATAGGTCGCGGTAACACGTTCAAACTTCGAGCGCTGACTCGAACAAGGCGTTTAGGGTCTGCTCTTGATTTGTATTGCATAAATAATGTATTGTAAAGTTTGTGTTTTATCACCAATTGTTTTTAATTATAGTAAAAAAGGTGTGGTTTTTCGTACGAGAATAGAAACGGATCTTTATTATCATTGCAATGTTTGATAATGTTCTTTTATAATTAACAATATGATTGAAATTATAAAAAAAACATTTTCCTGACTACAGATGCAGACGTCGGGAACAGGCTTCTGAAAGGAAAACATGTGACAACTTCTGGAATATTAAAGTCATATTTTAAAAAGTAGACCTACCAAAAGTTGACTAATAAATGTAAGTTTTATACTATAAGCAGATTTGTCAGTTATTATTTTATCAAAAAAAGAGGTTTTCACAATAAAATAGTCACACATTGTTAACATTGATAATTTTCTAATTTTGTCATTATTTTCCATTCAATATGCATTCTAACTAACTCTAATATTTGTTTACCTAAAGCACAGAGGAACCTTAAAATATTTCTTTAATAACAAACGTTGACCCTGCTATTGCTTCGTAAACTATTTGTTTGGTGGCTTGTGTATCTTAATTTTAATTGCAGGGGCTGAAACTACCATGACATGTAAAACTAGCTAATATTCGATTTATTTATTATAAAACAGGTTTCACATGAACAAATTTCTGTTACCAGATTTGTAATACAAGACTTTACAAGGCACTAACTAATAATCCTTTTTTATTATTGGTCAAAATATAAATCTTCATCTCATAGTTTTGCAACTCATAAAACTTTCTTTTATAAATAACAATATGATTCAAATTATAAACACAATTTTACAGGTTACAGAGGCAGACGTCAGGAGCAGGCTTCTATAAAAAAACCATGCGACAAATTCTAGAGCCGGAAAATCATATTTTATAAATGACCGAAATTGTTTATAAAGGTAAGTCTTTCACTATTTGTAAGATTGTACAACTATCCCTAATAAGTACAGCAGAGATCATAAATCTAAAGTTGTGGACATTTTGGTCCCCAAACGGACTAGCTATGGACTTTACAAATTGTAGGATCTCCTGTGGAATCAAACATCTCGCCTATATAATCCAATATAGAATGAGGGATCTAGAATATCTGCGAAAAGTAAAACACATTTAACACTTTTACCGAACCCCGGTCTGTCAGACCCATGGGGAATTTTACCGTGTTTATATTGGCTGAACTGGTGAATTCAGGAATGTCACCTACCTAGTACCTTCCTCCCTTCTATAGCCATACACAAACAACCATTGTTTGTTCATTTTGAGGGAAGCGTGTGACCTTGACAGCCCCTTTGTCAAATACGAACCTGTCTCAGAGGTCCAGGGTTTCGGTTAGCGCTCTTTCTGGTGTAGTCTCTCAGGCCCACGGTTTCGCATAGTCTCGAAGACAGTTTTCAGTGAGTTTTTATTATTTATTATTTGTGTATATATTGAACTATTTTTGTATATCTTGTGACTTTGTACGTGAAAATAGTATGGAGGGCTCCAGTGTTCAATGTGGACCATCAGGTGAATCAGGAAGAACACGACAACATGTTACGAGAGTAAATATCTCTGATCCTGACTTTAGGGACACTATACGTGATCTCCTTCAAGAAGAGGACGATTTTAATGAAGGCAGTGAAGTTGATGACTCGGATGCTGACCCCTTTTTTATTCTAGCAGTTGACGCACATTGTGAAGGAGATAGTGGAGACGAAAATCGTCACTCTACATCTGAGGATGAACACAATGAATCACATTTGTTAGAAATTGAAAATTGTGGTCAAACTTAACCACATAATATACCTCAAGAAAACTTACCGAATATGTAATTTTTAGAAAGAAGGAAAAAACTGAGGCTAGCGAGCCAAATGCATGGTGCAGTCGTCCACCACCCAAAAATGAAAGAGTGCCAGCCAGAAATATTATTCGCTCATTACCCGGAATTTAAGGAAGAGCTAGGAATTTGGGAAGGAAACCAACAAAACGAGAGGTTAGGAACTGCTGTTTGACAACAATATTTGATAAAAATACCATATTTTAAAAATAAAATTTTTGTATTCGTTGAAAAGGCAAATTTTTAATTGTTTGCAATAGTTAGCGATAGTAGTAGTTTGACACTTTTAAATAAACAGTTTAAAGTAATTTAAATGTAAATATAAACCAGTAAATTTTGCTTCCTTGTGTGCATTTTACGATTGTATCTAATTTTATATTACAATATCGCTTAAAAATTGTGTCCTTTTGTAGTTAAGTTCTACTAAATGCATATAAATGTAGACTATTTAAGTGTAAATAAATTTTGTCAAGAGTATTGGAGTTATTTATTTATTAGCTTACCCCTGATATTAGGTTTGAAAAATCACTATAGGACAAAATAGGGTAGGCTACTAATACCAAATGGGTCTCTCAGGCCCAGGGTTTCGGTAAGAGTGTTAAGACTATATTAATAGCTTGTCTTAGATATTTTTTCTGTCATTCCCCAACGAAATGAACGCGTGACTCGTTTATTAAATACTTATGAATAAATATAAAATTTAGGGTTGGAATAGAACTTAATACTTGTTTAAGGTTTTCATAGATGTATGTTTTAATGGATAAGGGTAGGTATATTATTGATAATTGGTATAGGGAGAACAATTTTACAGGGTGATATATTAATTAACGGTTTAAGAATTATACGCGATTTTAGTCATAAAATATTGCCTGATTTTACATTTTGCAGGTCAGCAGAATGCAAGGTTTTTATTTTTAAACCGTCATATATCTGTAAATATTCAACCCAACAAGATGTTTCTTATAAGAAACTAAAGACGAAAGCTTGTATTTCCATGCACTGCTTTCATTTTAAAAATATCTTCTATAGTTTAACAATCTTTGAGTAATTATTCCGAGAAAACTAGTAATGTTCGACTTTTGCTTAATTTGAACAAGGAAATATTTTACTGTCAGATTTTAAATTTTTGCATTTTGTACAGGGTTTAGTGTATTAAACTATTGCTTCTTTTTACCCGGGTCTGGACCCTCAGAAACCCAACCAGCACTGGTGGCAGCCAACCTCTAGCGAGTTACCACCGTCTCACACGCTCACCCGGTTAGTATCCCTACCGCGAGTGAAGGCAACTGGATTGATTGTCCATGTACCAAGCTCATAAACTCTTTCATGGAGAATCAGGAGATAATGAAATGAAACAGTACGATAAGAGTCGTGCTAAAAGCGGAATGAAAAAACTTGACAAGAATGAAAACCGGAGAGAAAAATCCCTGCAGATCATGCAGGTACCCTGGGAGCTAGGATATCCTTATGCTAAGGGATAAGGAGGGGTATTACCTTACAAATACCTTGTTAGTGAGTCTAGGGCAGGAATGACATGCACCTCTTCTTCTGCTGCTTACTTGAAACTGAAAAGGCAAGCAATCAAATACAACTTCCGTTGGAGCTAAGCTGCGAACCTGAAACATAACTGTGAAGCAGAATCTATTAGTATGTATATTTTTATTGTTTTTATTACGGTTAAAGCTAGGCGGTAAGTCGAGACTGCGGCCGTCTGTGTGTGTCGTGGGAGGGGTCCTATCTACCCAGTGAGGAAAGGAGTATGGATGTTGTATGTTTGTAGAATCTTGTTGTTAAGTGTCGGAGGTGTTGTTTGTTGAAAGCCACTTTCAAGTCAGTGTGAAACAGTGTTAATCTTGTACGTCTAGGTGCCCTAGTAGTAATCTATTTTTGGAATAACTGTAGTCTGTGCGTGAGTTTCCAGCATGACCCCAGACGTGTGAAACGTATATGAGTATGCTGCACAACATAGAGACGTATATAGTAGTGGCCGCTCGTAGTGAAAGTGGGCTTGTCTGTTAAGCATGGGATATAGTTGTGTTAATCTAATTGGTGCTTTCTTTAACGTGTTGGTAATGTGAGGGTCCCAAGTCAGGCTTCTGTCGAGAGTATGACCAGATATTTGACCTGGTTCCCCCAGTAAATGTTCTCGCCTAATAGTTTTAGTGGTGTGTTTTACGTTTGGAGAGAAGCAGAGCCTGGCACTTGGCCACATTCACCCTAACTCTGCAGTAGCTCACCCATTATTCTAGTACTGTAAGGTGGTCCTGTAAATTTGAATGTATTAGATGTCGTTGCCATGGCGGAGAGGATAACACTGTGTGATCTGAAAATATGGCCACTTGTCAGTTGAGTGTTGTCGGTATACCATTGATGTAGATCATGAACAATACGGACACAATAATTGAGCCCTAAGCAAATTATTGATAAAAGTAATCGCCATGTGCTGCCCTCGATGGACTTATTCGTGAACCATTACAAACAAGAATACTTTATGTAGCACGAAGACGAACACTAATAGTTTTTTATCCAATTACTCAAAAACAAAAAAAAATATTTTTTTAAATTTAAGTCAGCTAACACTAATATTGACTTTTCTCCTTCACATGGTATAACACTCATATAACTCTCCTCTTTTTCTCGCAACACTCAATACCCATCTTTATTAAAAAGTGACTTTCATCACTAAAGCTTTCAGTGGCTCATATGGTATAAGAAAAAGTTTGTAGGCCTTAGTGTTAAATATCTGTAGAAATATCACTAAAAGTTCCTATAGAAACAAATCGATATCAGTCCCGGTTTATAAATTTTTACACGTTTGAAGTGATAAAAACACAGCCTGATTTTACATTTCCTGGTTTCATGATGCAAGGAATTCTTAAAACAGCCATATCTCTGCGCTTATTCAATCAAACAAGATGCTATGTACACTGAATGAAAGGAGAAAGTCTGTATATTCCACTGTTTTTATTCCTACATTTTCCTTGAACTGTTTTAAGTAGCATAATGTTTTCAGGAGTAGTTAAATCCAAACCGGTTCTCGCTGATTTACAAGGAAAGCCACTGAATCTCTACAACACCAGGCATCTTGGCTGTCCTCTGTTATGTAAGATTCAAGATATAGTAACTTAGATTTTAGTAACGAAATAAGAAGGGTACGGGGTAAGTAAGCGATGCGTCAACATGCACTCAGACCGCTTCTCAACTTACCCCGTCACGCCATCTTGGGTTGGGACTAGTCTCGCTCTCTACCAAAGTAAGCAGAAGTATGACACGGCGGCTTGTTTTGTAGCTTGATAGAAGGCAAATGAAATGGTTTGTGCTTAAAAACTTAGAAGTTATAAAATAATACTTGTGGTGTCAAATGTTTACTTAATATTATAAAACAAACAATCCCAAACACTCACGAGACAACTAAGAATCTAGGTCTCAGATTAGGTCCACACTATTGTGGTGCGTGAGCATACATCATCGAGCGGCCAGTGTTGTGAACTCATTAACATAGAATTTGAAGCCACTGCAACAACTTACCCGTGGGACAACTAGCCCTGGTCTCCCTTACTTATAGGTTCTGCAACAATAACAAAGCCATTATGGTTACAAAATAAGATAAGGATAGGGGGCCTAAGTCCCTATCGTTATTTATAAGGTCAGGAATATATTAAACATGGAGAAGGTTTATGTGATACATCCCACCTTGCTTTGATCTATAAAATATTTTTATAATGAAAACATTATAACATTATTAAATATAAAATAATATTATAATTAAAACATTATATAGTAAGTCTAATGCAAAAAATCGAGGTTTATTTAGGGTCTAAGTATTGTTTATAAGGGGCGTTGTACAACTTGCACGAAGACGATTTGCCTGTAAGGATTAAACTATCTAATATAAATATACCTACGTCCTTCATAGAAAATTATGTAAGGATTGCGTAATACCATAAACTTCTATTAGGGATGGTTGGCAGCTTAGATCTAGAGCTGATGGCATTTTGGACCCCAATGAGTATTATTTCTCATTCCTTGATATGACATCTTTATTCAGTAAAAAAAAAACTCACAAAGTTTTTTCATTTATACTCATTATCACTCTAAGTTTTTAATTTTTCCTAAATTTTAATGAAAAATTTACCGGTTGCTCCCCACGTTTTTTCTCTTCAAGTATGAGAAATATATCCATAAACTCTAACAATTGTACCTCAAAATTGTAGGAGGCCATGAAAAACTATTTTATACTTTTATCCCGTCCTAAAAGAGCGAAAACATTTAAAAAAAATTAATTTATGATTTTCTGTTGTTAATTCTTATATCCGGGTAAAAATGTCAATCAGTTTTGAATATATAGATGAGACTCTGTCAGGGCCATGTATACGAGTAGTAGGCCTACATGTGGCGAGCATCAATAGCAAGGCGAGTTCTACGCGCCTCGGGAGTCTCGTTGGCTCTCTGACTGAGCAAGTCGATGCACTCCATCTGCAAGGCAAGAATTTGCGTCCCCATAACACGTGACCACGCTTGAGTCTTTCGTTTCTTATTATTTTCAAAGTCGATCTTGCGCTGTTCTTCGGATATTTTATAGCTCGCTTACGGCGTTAGACTAATAGTGCAACCTTACCTGCTTCAGGTTCCTCTTACAGCCCAACCTGCCGTGTTTGGCTCTTCTCGTTGTGTAGCCGTCTCTTCAACCATTGTAGCGATTGGCACAAACGCATCGTTCACTCACACACTTTGCACAAAATTAAATGCACGTTTGAAGGAAAACAACCAGGCCACTATTCACTATCACCTATCATGTGGTCATGATGGAAATACAAAATTTAAAGTTGGAATAAAACTTAATAGTTTCATCCGCAGTTGTCATTCTAAAAATATCTTTTACAGTTTTTGATTAAAGATGAAAAGAAGTAAATAAATAGACAATTCCATAGTAAAATCGCAATGAATACTTTTCGTGAAAGAGAAATATAGTTATTTTCAAAGGGTAATTCAAGTAATAGGGTAATGTCGCCTATAAGTTGTTTTAATGACAGACAGCATTGTCAACATAAACCTAATGTAAAAAAGGGTTTTAGAGGCGAACATAAATTATTTTTTCATCCCGATTCAGGGCTCCCAAAACCCGCTGTGCCCTCGTGGCTACCAACCTCTAGCGAGCTACCTCCATCTCACATGCACATGTGGTTAGTATCCATACCGTAAGTGGTGGTGAACCAAGCAGAGGATAACTTGGGGAAAGCTCCCTAGAGCGCACTGTGCAATGCGCTAAGGTGGGTTGATGGGTGTTTATTTTTGCTGTAATGTACGAATAGTTGGTTGTTTGGCAAAGTCAGAAAGTGACTAAGTTTCGTCTCTAATCGGAGCTTCAGTTGAGTAGCCATCACTTTATCCTTTGTAACGATTGTTACAACATTCCCTCACACACTTAGCCTACTATTAAATGCAAGTTTGACGAGGGGAAGCCAGGGCATTATTCGTTAATCACCAAACGCACGTGAGGCGTGATGTTTCCACTGGAAAATAGAATTATACGTTAATCAGGGACGCGAAACCCGACACGCGCACACAAGTACATGTGCACACGTGAGACACAAGTTCTGCTACTACACAAGTCCACACTAGCAAATCTAATGTGTTGCGAACCCATTGTTTTCAAAGAAATTAAAAGAAAGATACAAAGAACATTTAAACGCTTATATCAAACCAAACATATACAAATCAAATTTAGCTACGTATTGTATTAATAATGGACACGAGTTTCCGGAAATAGAAAATATGAAATTAATAAAAGAATTAAATAAAGGATTAAAAATTAATATATTTGAAACATTGGAAATTTATAAGCATAAAGTTAGAGACAAATTAATTGATGAACAAATTCAAGTGAGATCAAGGCACCAAACTATTGATAAAGTCCTTGACGTTATAGAAAAATCTAAATAAAGTGCAATACTTATAAACATATGGTTGTTTGTAGCACATGATTTAATTTTGTAAAAATATTTTATTAGATAATTATTTTCCTGAAGATGCTGGTACTATTTTATCGGCGAAAAGCTTTGAATAAATATATTCATTAAAAGTATTCTTGTTTTTGAAATATCTTTAATTTGTTATATATATATATGATTGCTTTATCCAGTAAAAAGTGGAAAATTACTCGTTTTCTATTTTCCAATTACTCAAAAGCTGTTAGTTATATATTTAAAAATTGAAGGCAATAACTAAAAATATAAAGTTTCTTCTTTTAATTGGTATAAGGAAAATCTTGTGTTGAATATTGGCAGACTGTTTTAAAACGCTTTGCAAGTGTAAACTGAAAATGTAGTCTCGCTGTTTTTATCACTTTAAACACGTACATCTCTTATCGCCCTTAAACTTTCACAACTTGTTTCTTTATTGATTTTCATCTTTTTAGTTTCATAAAAGTAAAACAAAAAAAAATTAATACTACTTTATCTTGGACCTTTTATTTTTTCATAAATAAGTTTATATGTTCATCAGAAGATGATAGAAGAATAAAGTAATGATTTATCAAATTTTAAGCTCGCCATCATGAACAGGTTAGGAATTATATGCGTTCAAAGTGATAAAAACATGATTTTCATCGGATTTAACATTTCTAGATTCGCACGATGCAAACCTTTTTTTAAACTGTAACACACTTTAGATGGTGTTACATAATAAATTGGAAATTTCAGAAAACAAACGAGAATGTATTCAAAAATTGTAACAATATACAACAACATAAAAATTGTGATGTATTAGAAATATTTTTAATGAGATCTCTGGTTGATAGTGACATCTGTCGGAGAGTTTAAAAACAAGTAAATTAAAGTACGTCTGCACAAATGCGATGCGCGTTAGCGGGGAAGGTTGCTTCCAACGATAGTTTAAGGCCTCTTTTAGCCAAGATGTAAAAAGCAACGGATGTGTCCGAGAGCGAGGAAATTTTATTTTGTTTTAAAAAAGTTAATGTAATATTCTTTTTCTTAAATATGTTATAATCGTGGTGCAGAAGACAGCGTACGTAGCCAAGCACAAAGATGGGACGCTGAAGTTACTGATAATATTTCCTGAGACTTTTCCACTAGAAGGATGCGAGGCTACGACATGTGAATACAGCTAAGTGGACGATTTCAAACTTTAGAGATTTATTACAAGATTTAAAATGTTAGACAGTTTAACTCAAAATAATGAACCTTGAACGTTTCAACCAATATATATAAATGTAATTTACGCATCATTTGGTGCACTTGTGTTCACCTTGAATTATAAAATTTTATTATGCAAAAAGCAAGTAAACTCGAGTACAGATCCATTTTCAGCCATTGATTGATTTATTGATAGATTGCTATACGTAAAAATTCAAAAGTCAAATATTAAATGTTCAATAATCCGTAACTGAAGCAATGTCTAGAAATTTGTATCATGATTGTAATTTGTTATTTTTTTGTTAAATAAAATGAGTGTAATTTGCTTTAATTGAATTTAAAAGAGTATTTATTTAACGAGCACACAATTCCATGCATTTCAACTTAATAAGCCTTAAAAATTAATTTAATGAGACTCCGCTAGTTTAAATAATTTAACTTTGTATTTTAAAGTATTTTAATGTAACGGAGCTCTACCTTCAAGTTTTGAAGAGCGTTACAGACAGACGATTATTATTACGTCTGAACTGTAAGCTAGAACTTAAAACTAAAACTTAAACATAAAATTTAAACTAAATAAATAATAAATACTAAAAACGTTACAAAACCGCCATATCTCTGTTTATAATCAGCCCTACAAGATGTCTCCTATAAATGAAAGATTGAGGTTTGTATTATTACCCTTTTTTAAAGTTTTAAAACCTGCATTGCCACCGAGGAGCTGGTAGACAGCATTTTCCCCCGGATGTGAGCAGCTCTACTTGGGGTAGGCAACCCTGTCTAATTGGTGATATAATGTCCTCCATATTTCTTCTAGCGAGGGAAAACTATCGCATGTCCCTAGTTAAACCCACCCTCCCTTATCTTTCCTTCTACAAGGGTCATCGGGGTAAACACCCTTTAATACCTCAATAAAGTAGTGGGCTTTTGTCAAGTGATACCAATAAAAGTAAATTAAAAATCCTCAAGATGTACAACACGTAAACTGCAAACCTCAATAAAGAGTTCATCTATTTCAGATACGCACCGCGGCGACATGATATAATGATCTCCATATGTCCTGTACCAAGGCCAGTCTAGTCAGTCTTTTGTGAAAGCTTTAACTTGAAACAGTTTTTTAATATTAAAACCCGCAAATGTTAACTTGACAAGTAATATAAACAAAAATATTTTTGGACGACCAAGACCAATTTAATTTTAGTTACTTTTTATGAAATAACTACCTGACCCGGCGAACTTTGTATCGCCTAAAAGTCAATGAATATTAGCTAAACTAAAATTTAGAGTTTTATTAACATAACAATAGCTGAACTTATAGTAGCCGATCGAGAAAAGTGTGACAATAAAAGTTCTTGATTGGATGTTACTTATTGAAGTGCACTCGAATTTACATTATTTTTGGTTGTTTTGTATATTGTTTGAAATGTGTTGGAAAATAATTTTAGATTTTTGGGTGTTGCCTAGCAACCATAATTTGCAATTATTTAATGAAATGTTTTAAGATAAGATAAGATTGAAAGTCATATTTTTTACTATTTTGGCACTTTAATATTACATGTTGGATGTAAATGTTGTGTCGCCAAAAACCTTCCCAAGAATGTACTCAACAATTTCCCAAATTTCATGGCGATCGGATCAGTGGTTTAATAACGTATAAGGCTCATACATTCATACCGGCATACATACATACATTAATTCATTTTTGTATATATATATATATATCAGACCACAATTAATATAAATAAAGTTACATAGTCTATGCGTTTATACAACTGATCTACCACATAACCTGTAACTTATGTTTTATGAAAATATATGTTAGGTCTATCATTTATTTTAAGGCAAATAGGACGAAATAACTATATTGCATAGCTTGCTCCTTTTGTGAAAATATTTCCCCCATATAAAGCTAATATGCATCCATTTAAATTAATTAACGAATTAATATTTTTAAAAACCGTACAAAAATTAATCGACATGCGCTACAAGTTTCAAAAAATGTATTTGAATTTGGATGGATGGATAAAAAGTATTTTAGTAACGATTGAAAGTTGTACAAGATGTGTATAAGGAGAGTGAAGTAATAGGAAAAATTGAAAAAGATAATTCCGCTACTAACGCCATTTACTGGACATCTTAAAAATCTAATTTAAAATGATTAAATTTTAAAACTAAAATCATATTATAATTTGACATGGTTTAAAAAGAGATTTACACTCGTCATGAAATATTTGGGGTGTACACCCGTCTTTTTTCATTTTTGGAAAGTTTAAAAAATTAGGACAGATTATCCGAGGTTTGGGAAGTCCACTAGGGGGGAGGGGAGTGAAGGGGCCCATGATTTTTCTGAACAATCGGGACATGTTCATTTTTTTGAAATATTTGTCATTTTTACTCTTCTTAATTTTTTTCCATATGCAATATTTTCCAAAAAAGCCAGCATAAATATATAACGCAATAAATTTAACTGTCTAAATATAAAACAAAACATTCATGCTGTCACAATCATTCCAACGTATTACTTATTTCAGTAATCAAGAGGAAGAATCTCGAGACGGCCACAGCCAACTCGAGTGAATAATTCTTATCGCCGCGATCTAGACTTTGGACAACAATAGAATCAGCTGTTTATTCGACCATTGTGTTTTATGGTTTGTAGGTTATATTTTCTTAATAGTTGTGGGGATTTATTTTGTGTTTCTGAACATAAATATGCCAGAAAAGTTTTATTAATTTCCCAGTGTTCCTGAATACATTGACAGGAGATGCAGGTCTTTATTGCACCATCGGTAGACCGTGGGGTCGAGCTGGATATAGAATCTAAAGGAGCCATTGTGTTGAATTGAAACCTTTGTGAAGGCGCCTAAAATGAAACCATTTGCAAGTAAGCCGTAGAAGTAACTTACAAAGGTAGTTGCACTCCATTTATCTGTCAAAAATCTCTCATTCTCAGCAAATTTGCAATGGAGTCCAAGGGATCTGTGGCCTCTCTTTATGCTAGCCAGCATCCTCCAAACCACGTTCAGGTAGTAGTCATCCATTGTCGAGGAACTGGGACAAGAATGAAAAAATTGTAGCCACTGTAAAAGTTACACCTAATATGCCCGCCATATCCAATATTTATTGAAGCACAAGTACGTTAGTGCAAAGGGCTGCTAATGGGGAATCGTCAAAGCGCCTCCGAAGTTCCTGTATATAATATTTTGTCAAAACATTTATGTAAATATTTATATAAATATGTAAATATAAACACGTATATATTATAACATAAAGTACGAGGCTTTAGATTAAATTCAGTTAGTTTTATCCTGAAATAAATATCTATAGGATTTAGCAAAGAAAGACACAAATAGTTTTCTAGTGCGGACAAAGCAGGTACCATGTCATTATCCTTTTCCAGGAAAGCTATAAGTTGAGTCCGGCAACCATAGCCAATAGAGAAGGGTACATAGTGGTTAAGACGGGAAATCCAGCGGCCGATATAGCCTGGGAAAATAACCGTGTACCGTTAGGTTTAGCTAATTGTAGAACTGTGGGAAACTTACTTAGAACGTATTGTTGGTAGTGAGAAAGATTAGACTTTAAATAAAAACTAAATGATCAGGAGCCCAAAGGGAAGTTTGAGGAGAGTCGCAGAGGAACACGGATTGGTGGGGACTAGGATGGAAGTGTTGTAAAGGGAGAAATTGATTAAATTAAGTAAAGAGTTCTTTTTATAAGTAAAATTTAAAAAGTGCGACGTCAAAGTTTTTTTTTTGAAATATAAAGTAATTTTTTTTGTGTGTCAAGTGTAAGTGCAGAAGGTAATAACCAAGGCCAGGATTCCAGGGACTCTTCAGAACAATAAGTATTATTTGAATATAAGTGTAGCAAACAGACATCTATCTTTCAGTTCAAAACAAATTTTAATTTCATCAAAATTTATAAAAGATATTCTAGTTTCACCATTTCTAATTTAAAAGCAAAGTTCCCTAATAGCGACCCGAGACCAAGAATAAAATTTGAATACGGTTTTTTTTGTTATGTTATGTTATTAGAAATCTAAAGCCTCAGAAGTCCACCTTTCATCAATGTAATATTAGTTAAGATATCAATACTGTCGCTGCAAAATATTAATATAAATTTGGAATAATGTGTAGAGTTAATTTAAGAGAATAATTGCAAGTGATGTTTAAAAATTGATTAGATTGTTAATTCTTTATAAACTTGAAGGTGTGACATTAATAGGTAAGGTAATAAATAACATTTAAATATAAATTTAATTATAACAAAAGTTAAGTTATAATATATATATATAAATATATATATATATATATATATATATATATATATATATATATATATATATATATATATATTAAATATAACAGTCTTGGTATGTTAACACTAATTGAAATAAACAAATTCAGAAATAAACACTGCCTGTATTGTTTGTGGTAAGGCAAAACATTGAAATGAAATGGTTTTATTATTATTGAGCACGGAAATGGCATTTACATTATCTCAAAGGTTTTCATCATCTTCATCGCTTTCACATCCATAATCACAACTCCTACTTCCAGATTCACGTTTCCTCACAACATCCTGTTCAAAGCTGGACACTTAAAGCTACTATAGTTTGTCCAAATATATTGTCTAGTGATCTAGACTTTGGACAGTAAGAGAATCGAAGAGTCAGCTGTGTCTATTCAACCAGTGCGTTGATTTTATCATTTATTGTTTCATTAGAATTGTGATGAATTAAAGTTTTTGTATTTTGTCTGAATGTTTTTATAATTAAAGATTGTGTCAAATTTTACATTAAATTTATATAGGAACCAATATTTAAATTTCACTATAGACACGCTATAATCGCACAAAGAAGACAGCTTGTAGTTTTCCCGAAATATGTTATATATGGAGAATTATATACTGTTGTTTTCTTTAATATTATTTATAAAAAGATTATACCCCATAGTGGTGCTATACGAAAGATAATGTCTTTGTTGAAAGTTATTTTATATTAACCTATTACATTATAGTGTTTATTAAGCACTTCAAGCATTTACCTTATGCAGTCTATGTACGCAGAAGTAATTTCGTAGTCTGGTGTTACCATTTGTAATTCAGTGACTTAGATTTACGCAAAGCGTAAATTGCGAATTTTATAATATAAATATCGGGCTTCCATTTCTATAATCTAAGCAATACATTCCAACAGTTTCGGAGCAGTTTTACTCAATTGTGATTAATTATCATACATTAAGTGTTGAAGGTATTAAGGAATTTAATGACATTTTATAAAAATATTTGGTTAACGTAAAACCAATGGTAAAAACGTGAGTCGTTCTTAAATGAGTGAGAAATTATGGATGGCACTGTCTTGGGGCATAGGTTTATTTGTGTGTTGTATTAGTGGTGGATATATAGCAAGGATGTGTACAATTACATGAGTATCCCGAGTTACTTAGTGTTACGGTCTGTAATGGGAGAGCCTTTCTACAGTACTTCATATTATACATCAAATATGTAATGGAGTTAGTGAAGTCTTCTGAACGTTATGCTATACTGTATTCAACTTCTTCTTTTTCTCCTTCTTTCAGATATCTTACAAATAAATGATCTCAGCAAGACCACGATGTAAACATTTTCTTATTTCCATTTTAGCCAAATTAAACTCCTTAAAGCTAAATTTTGTATAATAATAGTAAAAAAATACAGTTCAATGCTTTTGTTGTGTTGTAAAGATTATTATATGTAATGTTATAAAACTGCGTTTTTACAGGTTCAAGTTGGCACAAGTCATCCAGTCAGAGGAGTTGGTTTGGCAACATAATCAACACAAGAGGATTTGAATAGATTCTGTGATTCTTAAAAATCTACTAAGGTATATTTGTCAATTTGTTTACATTTTCAAACTAATTGTTATCACACATGCGCACACTACATTCCGTTTTCCTTAGCATCACGTCTACATAATGTTACGGGTCACCTCCATGACACAGATACAGTTGAAAATTATGCTGAGCATACATATCCGACAGAGTATCTAGAACGATGCGCCCACTGTAGGACGTCCAGTAGTAAAAATCCCTCTTCCTCTCCACCCTAGAGACATACAACCAGGGTTAGGTTTCACTTTAAACTATCTACTCCTCACCTGCAACTAAATACGAGGCACTCCTAACTCCACCTGGCTCTTATTCTGTCTCCCTTTAATAATCGATTACGTCATATCTCTGTCATACTTGAGCCTATTTATCTCATACAACTCTTATTTAGTACGGTCGTTGCTAATATAGTAAATCAAATGCGCTTCTCGACTTACCTACAGACCACATTGTCAATCATACTTTCCAATAGTAAATAATATATATACGAGTACATTTTTCATCCTTTCCTAACATTACAATTTGAGGTAATCAGAAATCCTCTACGACTGATTGAAGAATGGTGTAATAAGGAGAACCTTAGGGTAAATCCGAAAAAGACTGCTCTTATTAACTTCACCAGACAGCGAAAAGATCTGACGACCAGGATGCCTACCTTGTTTGGTGAATACCTTGAGTTTGTGGGGGAGGTGAAGTATCTGGGAGTTACTCTAGACAGGAAACTCACCTGGAACCCACATCTTGAGAGGACAGTAACGGGTAAGAAATGGGGACTGAAGCCATTAATGATGCACTGGATGTATCTGAGGGGGATAAGACCTATGATTAAATATGGTGCTCTAGTGTGGTGGACAAAGGCCAACCAGGCACAGACAAGAGCTCAACTGAGCTCTATCCAGAGATTGGCTTGTCTGTGCACACTGGGAGCGATGTCAACTACACCTGGTGCTTCAATGGAAGTAATGTTTAACCTCCCCCCCCCTTGAGTTTGTCCTTAGGGGAGAGGCGAGGCTGGCGGCATGGAGATTGCGCAACTCGAACAACTGGGCTAACCTCCCAGATGTTTCGGGACATATGAGTATCGAGTGCGTGGTCAAAGAACCCGTCTTGGAAATGGGCAGCGACCACATTACTCGAACGTTTGCACCTGACCAGGCACACCAAACTATGATGGAATGGTCAGGGTCAGTAACATCGGGAGCTCAGATCTGGTACACAGATGGCTCCAAGATGGACTTCGGCACTGGAGCGGGGGTGTATTGTAAAACCCCCAAGGGTGAAACTAGTTTTTTCCTTGGGTAGGCATACCTCTGTCTTTCAGGCCGAAATATATGCTATAAATGCCTGTCTGGGAGAGATAGCGAGAAGGGGAACACACGGGACCCGGATTGCTATTTTCTCCGACAGTCAGGCAGCAATTAAGGCACTAAACGGACATGTGGTCACCTCGGCCATAGTCAGGGAGTGCCTAAATAACCTACAAGCCCTGGCAAGGCACAATCAAATCAAGATAGGTTGGGTGCCAGGGCATAGGGGAATACTTGGAAATGAAGCCGCAGATGCGCTGGCCAGAGAGGGGCCTTCGACTAACCTGATTGGACCGGATCCTGCGTTGGGTATTTCCAAATCCATGGTCAAGATGGCAGTGCGAAGGTGGATGGCTGAAAGACACTGTGAGCACTGGATCAGGGCTGAAGGCATGAGACACAGTAAGCTAACCCTTAGTAAACCTTCCTTGGGGCTGCAGAAGAGTCTCATCTATCTGTCTAGGCAGGAATTGAGGATAGCCACAGGTCTACTCACGGGACACGGTGGACTAAGAGTAGGAATTGGTTTAGACTGGCACAACTACCCCTAACTCGGCCGCTACGTAACCTAGGACTATAGGGGTAGTTTTGGATGATGCCCAAGGTCATCGCGCACCTGATCCTAGCCTTAGGGGTGGTTTCGACCACGTTTAGGGGGGTGGGGGTAGTTTTTCGAAGAAATTTATTTCTAACCTACTAACCTAAGCTAGCCAAAATGGATCTAACCTAACCTAACCTAAGTGTTGGGGGTGACCTCAGCTACGTTCAGGACCATCTCCGGGGGTAGCTCCGGGGGTGGATTGGGGGGTGGGGGTAGTTTTCGAAAAAATTTTGGGAAAACGTGTATTGACTGATAGGGCGGGCCTAGAGTGTATTATCGCGACGGAAGGGGTAGTTTCACCTAAGGGTGGTTTTTCGAAAAAATGAAATCTGACCCACTTACCTAAATGATTAAAGACGACTCTGAATGACCTTGAGCATGGACCAGGGGCCTAATTGACTACGTCTAGTGGTGGTTATTGGATCCAACCCAACCAACCCATAGGGTAATATCAAAAGCATGCAGGTCCATCATGAATGAAGGCGGGTCTGAATGAATGAAGGCGGCTCTGAATGACCTTGAGCATGGACCAGGGGCCTAATTGACTACGTCTAGAGGTGGTTATTGGATCCAACCCAACCAACCCATAGGGTAATATCAACAGCGTGCAGGTCCATCATGAATGAAGGCGGGTCTGAATGAATGAAGGCGGCTCTGAATGACCATGATCATAGACTATGAGGTGTATTTGACTACTTCTAGAGGTAATTAATGGAAAAAAAAACCAAATCAGGCATATGACGCAACAACCCCCGGGACATCCTCCCGGGAGGTAGCTACCGGCGTGGGGTTATCTTAAAATATAACTGTTTAATATATGAAATATCAACGCTCGAACGATGCCAGGCGGTAGGCCCACCCTAAAATGAACGGTATAACCCAGGGTAATGAGGGATACAAGTTGAATGTTAAATGCCGCGTAGGCCGCTCACTCGAACCCTGACGGGCCAGAGCCTTAAAAACAAAATATCTAAAAACATACCAGGTATAGCAACAGAGGTATCTAGTAGGGCCCACCTCCAAAGGTAAAAAAATAAACAGTGTAACAAAGCCTTATCGCTTGAGTGAATACGTTTGACCTACATGTGCAGGCATGCAGAGATAACGCAAATCCCTAGAACCGCAAAGACAAATAGCTACCGGTGGTCTATTTTTCTAATAATAAGCAGTTACCTGTACAAAAAAAAAATAAATACCTTTGCAGATAAGAGAGCAAGAACCTGGACACATAGAAGAATCAAATACGTGTGCAGACAGAAGAAGCAAGGATCTAGACATATAGAAGAAGCAAAGACCTGGACGGATAGGAAAATAAAGGACCCGGACAGGTATACGAGGCAATGCCTGGGCAGATAGAAAAAACAAGGATTTGGTCAGGTAGACGAGGTAGGGCTTTTGCAGATAGAAGAAACAACGATCTGGACAGATAGAAGAAGCTGGTATACGGAGTAACGTCCCGGACAGATAGAAGAAACAAATATCTGGGCAGATAAAAGAACCAAGGACTTCGGCACGTAGAGGAACCAAGACTTGGACAGACGGAAGAAGCAAGGACATGAACAGATAAGAGAAGTAAGGACCTGGACGGATAGAAAAAGCAAGTACCTGGACAGATAGAAGAAGCAGGGATATGAACAGATAGGAGAAGCCTTGCCAGATAGGAGGAGGTCCTTGACCTGGACAGATAGAAGAAGCAAATACATGGACACATAGAAGAAGCAAAGACCTGGACAGATAGAATATGCAAGTACCAGGACAAATAGAAGAAGCAAGTAGTTGGACAGATAGAAGAAGTAAGGACTTGGACAGATATGAGAAGCACGGACTTGGGCAGATAGAAGAAGCAAGTACATGGATACATAGAAGAAGTAAGGATATGGACAGATAGGAGAAGCAAGGACCTGGACCGATAAAAAGAGCAAATACCTGGACAGATAGAAGAAGCAAGGACCTGTACCGATGGAAGAAGCAAGTACATGGACTGATAGAAGAAGCAAGGACCTGGACCGATAAAAGAAACAAGCACCTGAGCAGATAGAAGAAGCAGGTACTTGGACAGATAGTAGAAGTAAGCACCTGGACAGACAGAAGAACCCAAGGCCTACATAAATATATAATCAGAAATCAATGTAAATAATCAAATAGCCTCAATGGATATATCCTATAGCTGCAAATGTATCTAGATATAAAGGTATATATGGAGAAACACTAATAAAGAGGCCTATCACAAAACGAGAATAAATATATGTTATAAAACGATCCTAAAACGATGCTAAGCCAACATGCATGTTATCATACATATTCGTATATACCGTGTTAAGCCAACATACGTGATAGTCCACATAATGTATTAAACAAATATACATGTAAACCTGCATACATACTATGCTAAGCCGACTTACACGAATCCCTAAATGTGCCTACTATGTCGGTAAACCACCGGCCAAAGCCTATATGATCTAAGCCTGACACACATTTACACCTCGTCTATCGGGTAGAACCTGACAACTGTATAATACGGGAAGTACTATATGGTATAGCTAACAACGCATAACCTATCACGCCCAAGACGGTCAACAAATATTACAATATAATTAAAAAGGTTACGCAACCTATATACATACAGTGCTAAGCCAACATTCAGGCATATATACTTTGTTAAAACAGCATGCAATATACTCTAAATAGCCATATATACGTTGTTAAACCAATATGCTGGTTAACCTATACACCCTGTATTAGGCCGATACCCCACACAGGCGTATATACTATATTAGGCCCACATAATGCGTTAAATAAACATGTGTGTAAGCCAGCATACATATTATGCTAAGCCGACAAGGGCCTACAAATTATAACACATTATATCCAACGCATAGTTTAGCTAAAGGGCTATCACACACTATCCTACAAGTTACCCACAAATTACCACATAATACCTGATCAATAACGCATAGTATCCGATGCATAACCTGACGAAGGGTTAACATATAGTATCCAGAGGCCTCGCTAATGATTAACACATTGTATCCATAAGGCCTACTATGTCGGTAAACCACAGGCCTAAGCTTATGTGATCAGAGCCTGACACACATTTTCACCCCATCTATCGGGTAGAACCTGACAACTGTATAATATGGGAAGTACTATATCGCATAGCTAACAATGCATAACCTATCACGCCCATGACGGTCAGCAAATACTACAATATAATTAAAAAAAAAAGTCACGCAGCCTATATACATACAATACTAACCAATATAGGCATATATACTATGTTAAACCAGCATGCAATATACTCTAAATAGCCATATATACGCTGTTAAACAAATATGCGTGTAAACCTACATAAATACTGTGGTAAGCCAACATGCATGCTATCATACTGTGTTAAGCCTAAATACATAATAGAATACATAATGTGTTAAACATATATGTGTGTAAGTTTGCATAGATATTATGCTAAGAAGACATGGGCCTACAAAGTATAACACATTATATCCAGTGTATAGTTTAACTAATTGATATCACACACTATCCCACAAGTTGCCCACAAATTACCACATAATCCAAAACCACCCCTAACTTCTACAACCACAGGTCAGTGATGGCCGTGATGGAGATACGACCAACCTTTGAAAGTTAGGGGTGGTTTTGGATGATGCAGGCGGTCGATGTGACCTTGATCGTAGCCTTGGGGGAGGGTTCAACCACGTCTAGAGGGGTAGTTTTTAGAAAACATTATTTTCAACCCACTAACCTAAGCTAGCCAGAGTGCTTCTAACCTAACCTACTGTTAGGTGTGCGATAAAGATGAGGATCATCACGGCATCTGCCATGTACAGAGATATTGTGATGGTTTAGTTAGTGACCCTCAATTAGCCTGTGTGATAGGCTATTCAATCTTAGCGCTATTTACTTAGCTAGTGTGACGAGTTATGTGTTGGTAGCTGTGATAAGTAATGTATTGGTAGCCGTCCACACCTTGCTGCTGTCGTAGTTCATGAAGTGGTAGGTTTTCCTTACGGAGCTATTGTCTTAGCACTGATATAGATCTTATGTAAGTATTATCTTGGTCACGGATCGATAACTGTTTTTACGTTGCTATTGTGATGTTGGTAGCTGTCTTTACGTGGCTAGTGTAATGGTTCATTATTTAATAGCAATCATTACTGAGTTAGGTTATGCATCTTTAGCTGTCTTTACATAGCTATTATGATAAGTTATGTATTGGTTGTTATCTTTTCGTAGCTATTTTAATGGGGTAGGCATTGTTAGCTGCCTTTACGCATTTATTGTCTTTACATAGCTAATATGATAGGGTATGTATTGGATGTTATCTTTTCGTAGCTATTTTAATGGGGTAGGCCTTGTTAGCTGCCTTTACGCAGTTATTGTGTGACAGGTTATGCCTAGCTGTTTTTACATAGGTCTTGTGATAGGTTATACAATATTAACCGTCTGTACGTAGCTATTATGGTAGGGTGAGCAGCGGTAGCTCTAACGTAACTATTGTGATATAGTATGGATTGGTAGCTGTCTTTACGAAGATATCTCTTAAGGTCTTAAATTGATAAAGGGCATTACGTAACCACTGTCTTAGATTATGAGCCGGTAACAGTTTTGACATACCTATTGTGGTAGAGTATAATTTGTTAGCTGTTTTACAGATATGGTGTCTAAAGTCTCGGTTTGATGGAGAACATACCTGGACAATATGTGTAATGGCCTTGACGGTTTCTGCATAGCTATTTTGGTATGCGTTGATAGCTATGTCTAAGGCTTAAAGCTTTTGCCAGTGCCTTCGCTAACCATAACCCATTTGACCTCGGTGTAGATGTTGGTTGATTAGCGTAAGTTTTTCATTTTGATTAGCTGATACGTTGATCTGGGCATAGCCGCCATAGCCTATTTGGACTTGGTGTCAATGCTGTTCGTTTGAACTTCACGTATGTTGGTTGGTTAAACTACGCGTATGACAGTAGTTTAGTTGAAACGTTGGTTATTTGATCTAGCCTACACAGGCCATAGCCCTTTTTGAAGTCGGTATGAACATTGCCACCATCTTGTTCTCCACCTGGATGACGTCATATTCGATCCTAGGTTGTGTATCGGATACTATGTGTTACCTTATATCACGCCGCTCATGAGATGCTATGTGTTTGTCAAGCTATACTTCGGGTGCTATATGACGAACTTTAGCCGAGCTATGCAACGGATATTATGTATTCATACTTCTCATCGGATACTATATGTTAACCCATCGTCAGGCTATGGTTTGGATATATTGTGTTAGCCCTAGTCGTGATTTGCATCGTGTACTATGTGATAATGATTACCGGGCTATGTATCAGGTATTATGTGGTAATTTGTGGGCAACTTGTGGGATAGTGTGTGATATCAATTAGTTAAACTATACACTGGATATAATGTGTTATACTTTGTAGGCCCATGTCTTCTTAGCATAATATCTATGCAAACTTACACACATATATGTTTAACACATTATGTATTCTATTATGTATTTAGGCTTAACACAGTATGATAGCATGCATGTTGGCTTACCACAGTATTTATGTAGGTTTACACGCATATTTGTTTAACAGCGTATATATGGCTATTTAGAGTATATTGCATGCTGGTTTAACATAGTATATATGCCTATATTGGTTAGTATTGTATGTATATAGGCTGCGTGACTTTTTTTTTAATTATATTGTAGTATTTGCTGACCGTCATGGGCGTGATAGGTTATGCATTGTTAGCTATGCGATATAGTACTTCCCATATTATACAGTTGTCAGGTTCTACCCGATAGATGGGGTGAAAATGTGTGTCAGGCTCTGATCACATAAGCTTAGGCCTGTGGTTTACCGACATAGTAGGCCTTATGGATACAATGTGTTAATCATTAGCGAGGCCTCTGGATACTATATGTTAACCCTTCGTCAGGTTATGCATCGGATACTATGCGTTATTGATCAGGTATTATGTGGTAATTTGTGGGTAACTTGTAGGATAGTGTGTGATAGCCCTTTAGCTAAACTATGCGTTGGATATAATGTGTTATAATTTGTAGGCCCTTGTCGGCTTAGCATAATATGTATGCTGGCTTACACACATGTTTGTTTAACGCATTATGTGGGCCTAATATAGTATATACGCCTGTGTGGGGTATCGGCCTAATACAGGGTGTATAGGTTAACCTGCATATTGGTTTAACAACGTATATATGGCTATTTAGAGTATATTGCATGCTGTTTTAACAAAGTATATATGCCTGAATGTTGGCTTAGCACTGTATGTATATAGGTTGCGTAACCTTTTTAATTATATTGTAATATTTGTTGACCGTCTTGGGCGTGATAGGTTATGCGTTGTTAGCTATACCATATAGTACTTCCCGTATTATACAGTTGTCAGGTTCTACCCTATAGACGAGGTGTAAATGTGTGTCAGGCTTAGATCATATAGGCTTTGGCCGGTGGTTTACCGACATAGTAGGCACATTTAGGGATTCGTGTAAGTCGGCTTAGCATAGTATGTATGCAGGTTTACATGTATATTTGTTTAATACATTATGTGGACTATCACGTATGTTGGCTTAACACGGTATATACGAATATGTATGATAACATGCATGTTGGCTTAGCATCGTTTTAGGATCGTTTTATAACATATATTTATTCTCGTTTTGTGATAGGCCTCTTTATTAGTGTTTCTCCATATATACCTTTATATCTAGATACATTTGCAGCTATAGGATATATCCATTGAGGCTATTTGATTATTTACATTGATTTCTGATTATATATTTATGTAGGCCTTGGGTTCTTCTGTCTGTCCAGGTGCTTACTTCTACTATCTGTCCAAGTACCTGCTTCTTCTATCTGCTCAGGTGCTTGTTTCTTTTATCGGTCCAGGTCCTTGCTTCTTCTATCAGTCCATGTACTTGCTTCTTCCATCGGTACAGGTCCTTGCTTCTTCTATCTGTCCAGGTATTTGCTCTTTTTATCGGTCCAGGTCCTTGCTTCTCCTATCTGTCCATATCCTTACTTCTTCTATGCATCCATGTACTTGCTTCTTCTATCTGCCCAAGTCCGTGCTTCTCATATCTGTCCAAGTCCTTACTTCTTCTATCTGTCCAACTACTCGCTTCTTCTATTTGTCCTGGTACTTGCATATTCTATCTGTCCAGGTCTTTGCTTCTTCTATGTGTCCATGTATTTGCTTCTTCTATCTGTCCAGGTCAAGGACCTCCTCCTATCTGGCAAGGCTTCTCCTATCTGTCCATATCCCTGCTTCTTCTATCTGTCCAGGTACTTGCTTCTTCTATCCGTCCAGGTCCTTACTTCTCTTATCTGTTCATGCCCTTGCTTCTTCCGTCTGTCCAAGTCTTGGTTCCTCTACGTGCCGAAGTCCTTGGTTCTTTTATCTGTCCAGATATTTGTTTCTTCTATCTGTCCGGGACGTTACTCCGTATACCAGTCCAGGTATTTGCTTCTTCTATTTGTCCAGGTTCTTGCTTCTTCTATCTGTCCAAGCCTTGCCTCATCAATCTCTCTGGGTCATTGCTTCTTCAATCTGTCCAGGCCTTGCCTCGTCTACCTATCCATGTCCTAGCTTCTTCTATCTGTCCAGATCGTTGTTTCTTCTATCTGCCCAAGCCCTACCTCGTCTACCTGACCAAATCCTTGTTTTTTCAATCTGCCCAGGCATTGCCTCGTATACCTGTCCGGGTCCTTTATTTTCCTATCCGTCCAGGTCTTGGCTTCTTCTATATGTCCAGATCCTTGCTTCTTCTGTCTGCACACGTATTTGATTCTTCTATGTGTCCAGGTTCTTGCTCTCTTATCTGCAAAGGTATTTATTTTTTTTTTGTACAGGTAACTGCTTATTATTAGAAAAATAGACCACCGGTAGCTATTTGTCTTTGCGGTTCTAGGGATTTGCGTTATCTCTGCATGCCTGCACATGTAGGTCAAACGTATTCACTCAAGCGATAAGGCTTTGTTACACTGTTTATTTCTTTACCTTTGGAGGAGGGCCCTACTAGATACCTCTGTTGCTATACCTGGTATGTTTTTAGATATTTTGTTTTTAAGGCGCTGGCCCGTCAGGGTTCGAGTGAGCGGCCTACGCGGCATTTAACATTCAACTTGTATCCCTCATTACCCTGGGTTATACCGTTCATTTTAGGGTGGGCCTACCGCCTGGGATCGTTCGAGCGTTGATATTTCATATATTAAACAGTTATATCTTAAGATAACCCGACGCCGGTAGCTACCTCCCGGGAGGATGTCCCGGGGGTTGTTGCGTCATATGCCTGGTTTGGTTTTTTTTCCATTAATTACCTCTAGAAGTAGTCAAATACACCTCATAGTCTATGATCATGGTCATTCAGAGCCGCCTTCATTCATTCAGACCCGCCTTCATTCATGATGGACCTGCACGCTGTTGATATTACCCTATGGGTTGGTTGGGTTGGATCCAATAACCACCTCTAGACGTAGTCAATTAGGCCCCTGGTCCATGCTCAAGGTCATTCAGAGCCGCCTTCATTCATTCAGACCCGCCTTCATTCATGATGGACCTGCATGCTTTTGATATTACCCTATGGGTTGGTTGGGTTGGATCCAATAACCACCACTAGACGTAGTCAATTAGGCCCCTGGTCCATGCTCAAGGTCATTCAGAGTCGTCTTTAATCATTTAGGTAAGTGGGTCAGATTTCATTTTTTCGAAAAACCACCCTTAGGTGAAACTACCCCTTCCGTCGCGATAATACACTCTAGGCCCGCCCTATCAGTCAATACACGTTTTCCCAAAATTTTTTCGAAAACTACCCCCACCCCCCAATCCACCCCCGGAGCTACCCCCGGAGATGGTCCTGAACGTAGCTGAGGTCACCCCCAACACTTAGGTTAGGTTAGGTTAGATCCATTTTGGCTAGCTTAGGTTAGTAGGTTAGAAATAAATTTCTTCGAAAAACTACCCCCACCCCCCTAAACGTGGTCGAAACCACCCCTAAGGCTAGGATCAGGTGTGCGATGACCTTGGGCATCATCCAAAACTACCCCTATAGTCCTAGGTTACGTAGCGGCCGAGTTAGGGGTAGTTGTGCCAGTCTAAACCAATTCCTACTACTAAGGAAACATCTGCATAGAATGGGTATCTACAAAGGAGACTGCCACACACATTATTTACAGATGTGAAGTACTTGCCGAGAGGCGCTTCAACCTCTTTGGTGATGGAACGGCTCTGGTGGATGCTGAAGGTAAAACACTAGTCAGGAAACTCCTAAACCTGGTAAGAGGGAAGGGGCTATTTGACTAGATCAGGGAGGTAAGTACAATATACCTTAAGGTAGAAGTGCTTCGGGCAGGTTAAAACCCGCTCCCAAGTTAAATTTAAAAAAACAATATTACAATATTTTCCTTTGTTGACGCGTTTTGGAAAGTATCCATTTTCGAAACTTAAATAGTACTGTTTGGAAAAATCTTGAGTTCCTCTTTATATACTTTTATCCAGGCCCTCAACACTTGCGAAAAGTTAGGCAACAAGCTGGGAAAAGATAAAAACATGTAATAAGTGTACAAATAAATAAACAGCAAGACTTTATTTTTAAAAGTTTAAAATTATGAATTTGCTAAACTAGAGGATACGAGAGTAGGCGTGCACCAATTGGAAACGAGGTCTGCAAGTGAGTAGCTAACAGTACAGCCTATAAAGACCAACTCAGGAATTAGGCGAACAGTACTATTTAAGTTTTAAAAAAAGTCATTCCGAAACGCGTCAACAGAGGAAAGCAATGCAATGTTAGAGAAAATAGAAAAATGTACTCGAATGAATGTACAATTATTCCTGACAGAAATGAAGATGAGTATATTAGGAATTTCAGTAAGTAATATCCCTACAGTTGAAGGGACATCCAACACAAGCTTTCGTCTATCTTCGTTGGTAAAACGATGAAATTACTGGTAAATTAATGAAATTGTAAAACTTCTACCTACTTATAACCACTTCCGACCTCATACGTGCAGGAAGACTTCCGTTCACTCACTACCGACAGTCCCCCAACTATATTGTATTATTTCATTATTTTTGTAATGATATTATTATTTTTGAGAAATCCCGGGTGGGACCTTACAGTGTAGAGCACTTAGCTGTTGCCTGTATAATTTCCCCACAATACCACAGGATTCACTTCGTGTATACCTCTATGAAGTAGCCAAGTACCTACCTTGCGCTGAATCTCCCCAATTCTGTGGTGCTACTACCTCACCGCCAACTTACTTCCTACCCATGGATCCTATTGCAAGGCACTCAGAGAGTGGGATCACTTCTAGCTAGACTACATGTGATCTGGTTCTCACAGTTTTGTATTGAAACCACCTCAGATTCCCGTAGCCTGTGTCGATCCACTATAGTTCTGAGTTTAAACCTATTTAGGGAAAGCGGTTCCTTCCCCCATAAGAGTTCTGAGTTTAAACCTATTTAGGGAAAGCGGTTCCTTCCCCCATAAGCCTCCCGAGTATCCTCACAGACCCTTAGTCGTGTTACAGCCAAAGACTTATTACACCTTCCATTCAGAGTCTGTCAACGTGTGCAATAATTCTCTCTCGTCCCTCTCGAGACGCGGAATCCTACTTCCCTCAGCAACTTCCCTTTAACATGGCACTCTTGCTTGCCTAAAGGATACACTCTTTTATTATGTATCCATTCAGAATCTCCCGGAACTCAAGTCAGATTGAGAGAGTATTTCGCAACTCCAATAAATCGGTGACAACCTCCGCCACTAGATTAGAATTCGTGTAGACCTGCACACAACCTTCAGAGCTACCTGACTCTAAAGCATATTCAAATTGCGTTGCCAATTCTGACATCTGCAGTATCATTATTTCACTGCTCATAGTTTGATCGCGATCAACTCTTTCTGGAAAAGAGAATTGCAGTCCTCCAGGGATAGACATAACCTGTCTTGTTTTGACCTGTTATCACTAGCTCCAACACTCTCCTTCGTTTAAGACCCATCCGAATTTCACTTTGCACACGTCTACACTCCAGCCATGTCTCTTTTGAGGAATATTGGTTATAAAATCTCCTTATGGGATTGGGACCCACCTCCTTATGGCCTTTATAACCTCTTCATAACATTATCTCCTTAGAAGGCTCCTTATATTGCCAACACTAGTTAAACTGATGGGTACAATAGCAAAGATATATTTGACTGCCGGGAGAGTACTGGTGGAACAAAAGAAAGAAGGAGAGGATATCTATATAGGGTAAAATTGAGAGAGGTAACCAGTAACAAGCAGTAAAAGACAAAGGGTTGACGATTCGATGTTGGCAGGGGACGTAGAATGATATAAATCGATATATTAATATTATTACTAATTTACCGGACAGAAATCATTATCACGGAAATTAGATAATAGATAAACTAAATGAGAAATGCACGAGAGCTTAACATTAATTTGTAATATCTTACAAAAAAAAAACCAAATTATATATTACTATTCATTTTATTATAACGCTTTGGCCGAAACTTTAAAGGTAACCACAGAAGACGGATGGCACTTGAATAGAATTATGGAGATATAGATAAAACAAACCATACCGTTAGAGATACGAGTGCAGACTTAAAATAAATGTAGAATAAACACGTTTGACGAAGTAGTAGAGAGAAACCAAGGGTCGAATAAGCGAATCAACAAGGTTCATGACGAATGTAGGTCCTAGACGTTTAAAATACTCTATAGGAGTCACAAATTAGGATAAATATAATGTCGATTAACATGTATGATAAAAGAGGCAATAGGATTGACTTCGGCAGAACAGCCACTCTGAAGTTAGACAAATCTGTAAAAAACTGGCTATGATGCTTCTTAATTTTTTGTAATATGCTTAGAGCTAGGTGGTCAGTAAAGACAACGGCCGTCTCTGTGTGCCTTGGGTGGGGTCCTATTTACCCAGTGAGGAAATAAGTGTAGATATTGTAAGGCCAAGAAGCCTATTTGTAGAACCTTGTTGCTAAATGTCGGAGGTGTTGTTTGATGAAAGGCACTTTCAAGTGAGTGTGAGCAGTGTTAATCTTGTACATCTAGGTGCCTTCGTGATTATTCGCAAAATCTTGTTTTGGAATAACCGGAGTCTGGGTGTGCGTGAGTTGTTTGCATGACCCTAGATGGGTGAAGCGTGCATGAGTATGCTGCTCGTCATAGATGTGTATATAGTAATGGTCGCCCGTAATGAAAGTAGGCTTGTTTTGTTAAGCATATGATATAGTTGTGTTAATCTAATTGTTGCTTTCTTTAACGTGTTGGTAATGTGAGGGTCCCAAGTCTGGCCTCTGTCGAGTATGATTCCCAGATATTTGACCTGGTTCCCCCAGTGAATGTCCTCGCCTATTAGTTTTAGTTGTGTGTTGAGTTTGTGTGTTTTACGTTTGGAGAGAAGCAAAGCCTAGCACTTGGCCACGTTCGTCTTAACTCTCCAGCAGCTCAGCTATGATTATAGCTCTAAAGTGGTCCTGTAAATTTGAGGTGTATTAGATGTGGTTCCCATGATCGAGCGGATAACGCGATGTCATCTGAAAGTATAGCCACTTGTGTGTTGAGTATTGTCGGTATGTAGTTCATGTAGATGTTGAACAATACGGGCCCAATAATTGAACCTTGAGGGACTCCGCCCCGTATAGTCTGTAGTGTAGATTGAGCTTGGTCTACATTAACCCTAAACTTGTGGTTCGAAAGGTATAAGCTAAATAGCTTTATAAGCCCGTCTGGAGAGCCATAGTCTCGTAGTTTCACTAAGAGCCCGTTGTGCCAGACCCGGTAAAAGACCTTTTACAATGTCCAGAATGTCTATCCCAGTCGGCTACCGCAGTAATTGTTGAAACCCTTGGTTGCATGCTCCACCACTCTCACCAGCTGATGCATGGCAGAGTTGCTAAGACCTCAGTATGTTGTGTGTGTGGATATGCTTGTTAATACGTTTGAGCAGGGTTTTTTCTAATACCTTGCCTATCAGATAAATTTTGTTACAAGGTATTGTCACGTGCTGCTGTCAAGCGGATTTATCCTGAACTATTAAAAACAAGAATGCTTTGTGTACACAAATGCGAAATTAATCGTTTTTTCTGCCCAATTAATCAAATGCAAATCATATTTGCTAAAATTAATATTTTTATTTTATTAAATTAATTATTTACTAATATTAACCTTTTTCCTTCTTATGGTATAACACTCATATAACTCTCTTCCTTTTCTCGCAACTCTCAATACCATCTTTATAATAAAGTGACTTACACCACTAAAGCTTTCAGTGGCTCATATGGTATGAGAAACAGTTTGTTGTGTTTAATATCACTACAACTCCCTACAGGAACAAATCGATATGAGGGCCGGTTTGTAAATTATACACTTTTAAAGTGATAAAAACACAGCATGATTTTACATTTCCTGGTTTCCACGATACAAGTAATTCTTAAATACTCGGTTGTGGTACGAGGAAAAATACTCCATCGGCCGGTCAGTGCAGTCAACTCAACTCATAAACATAGAATTTGTCGCCACTGCGCCAACTTAGCGTGTGATAACCATCCCCGGTCTCCCCTACGTTTAGTTTCTAGAACAGCAATAAAGATATATTGCTTACAAAGTCAGATAAAGGTGAGTTTCCATCGTTATTCACAAAGTCAGGTATAATATTGCGGAAATGGAGGGGGTTTATGTGATACATACCACTTTGGCTGGTTCTACTTTTTTATAATAAAAAAAATATACTGTTATAGTAAGTCTAATTGCGAAATATGGAGGTTTATGTTGGGTTTAACCATTGTTTGTACGGCCCGCCTAAATGTTGTGGGCTGTACAGCTTGCATCAGGACGATTAGCCTTTAAGGTTTATAGTTTTTCTAATATAAATATATACCTACTCACCCTTATAGAAAGTTATGAAAGGCTTGTCTAATACCGTAAACTTATATTAAAGATGGTACAGAGCTTATGCCTAAAGCTGATGGCATTTTGGACCCCAAGGAGTATTATTTCTCATCCCTTGATGTGACATCTTTATTCAATAACAAAGGAACTCAAGTTCTTCCATTTATACTCATTATCATTAGGTGTTTAATTTGTCATAAATTGTGAAGAAAAATTATAAATTAAAAAAATGTTTCTTCAAAATACCACATTTTTAAAACTGACTAAAAAGTATAAAATAGGTTTTCATGGCCCTTCTACAATTTTGATAGAGAATCGGTAGTGGCTATAGATATATTTGTAATACTTGACGAGGAAAACGTAGAGTGGAGGCAATTAATGATGGTTAAGGAGGAGTAAAAGAATTAAATTACAAGGATTACCATTTCCAATTTTCTGAAATCAGTTGTCAATTCATCCGGATTGTCTACTTGTATTATTTATTGGCTCCACCCCAAGTTATTTTCTCCCCAGGTATTACAAATATATCCATAAACTCTAAACATTTCTGGCTAAAAATTGTAGAAGGACCATGAAAAACTATTTTATACTTTTTAGTCTGTTTTAAAAGCGTGGTAATTTGAAATTTTTGAAATTTAATTTATTATTTTCTGTTCTTTAGTCTTATGTCCAGGTAAAATATTGCACTCGATTTTGAATATTTAGATGAGACTCTGACAGGGACATATAGGCTCTATAGGGAAAGTCCGTGTGTTTTGGACCACTTAATAACTATCGATACCTCTAGAACAATAAAATGAACTGTTTCCGAGAAACCATTTTCTGGGTAAATACTGTTGACTGGGTGTTATTTTTATATACAGAGGTTAACAAAAGGAATGAGCCCAAAAAAAACTCGAAATAGATTTTTTATGGGTATTGGCATATAAAATGGTCCACTGGAGTGTAATGCGGTTGCATGTTCCACCATTCCCATCAGCTGCTGCGTGGCCGAGTAACTTATCCTAAAAGCCACGTTACTCTGGCCTCAGTATGTTGAGTGTGTGGATATGCTTGTTGGTACATTTGAGCAGGATTTTTTCAAAATACCTTGTCCATCGCATTCAATAAGCTTATCGGTCTGTATGAGTCAGGTTTGCTGTGGTATTATCCCTGTTTGGGGAAGACCAAGATCTTGGCCACCTTCCAAGCGTCCGGGAAGTGTTGTGTATAACATTGTAGATGATGGGGGGATAAGTGATAGCTTTCTCCGTGAGGTTTTTCAGCGTTGTTTTGGTGATGGTGTCTGGTCCAGGAGTATTGCTGGAGTTTTTTTGTGAGATTGCCACTTTATCTCTGTGATTATAGTGTCATTGTTTGGCTATATTGTAGGGTAGTAGGCAAACTGTGCTGCTTCTAAGTCTATTAAATTATTGTAACAACGAATCGTCAGGCACTTCTGTCAAACGAATTTATTCTGAGCTATTAAATACAAGAATGCTTTATACAATACAAAATCGAAAATTGTTCGTTTTCTATATCCAATTACTCAAAAACTGTTATTTAAAACTGGAAGACAATAAATTAAAATATAATTTTCTTCCTTCATTTGGTATATAGGATATCTTGTTTTGTTAAATATTTGCAGAGATATGACTTAAAAACCCTTTAAAGTGGAACCTGAAATGTCTAGTTGTTTTTATCAATGAATGTTTCACAAATTGTTTCTTGAATGATTTTTCATTTCCAAGTTTGCACGATGCAAGCCGTTTATAAAACAGCCATATTCAACCCAACAAGATGTTTCCTATACGAAACGAAAAAAGTCTGAATTTTTATCCGCCGTTTTTCTTTAAAAAAAACATGCATCGCCGTGTGGCATGTAGACATCTTTCTTCCTCCGGGTATGAGCAGTTCTACTTGGTCCTTTAATATCCCTCCTATTCATACTAGTGGGGGACAACTAGGCCACGTCCCTAATTCCACCCACCCTCCCTTATCCTTCCTTCTACAAGGGGTATTGGGAAAAACACCCTTTAATACCTCAATAAAGAAGTGTTTTTGCCAAGCGATAGCAATAGTAGTAAATTAATAAACCTCAAGATGCGCAACACGTAACCTGCAAGCCTCAACAAGGAGTTCATCTATCTCAGGTACGCACCGCGGCCGACATGATATAATGATTTTCCATATGTCCTGTACCAAGGCCAATCTATTCAAACTTTTTTGTAACCCCTATCTTGAAACAGTTTATTTATAGTAATAACCGCACCAGTTAACTTGACAAGTAATAGAATCAAAACATTTTTAAAGTCAATTTATATAGAACAATTTCGTTTTGGTTACTTTTTTATTAAATAAAAGCTGACCCACCGTACATCGTATCGCCGATGAACTTATAGTAGTCGATCGTGAAAAATGTGACAATAAAAGTTCTTGATTGAATTTATATATGGAAGAACACTCCGATGTACAATATTTTTTGTATATTGTTTGAAATGTGTTGGAAAATAATTTTAGATAATTGAGTGTTGCCTAGCAACCAAAATTTGGAGTGAATTCAATGAAATATATTAGGATAAGTTAAGATAGTAAGTCATATTTTATGCTGTTTTGGCACTTAAAAATTACATTTTGGGAAAAAAATTTGTTATGACGCCAGAAATCTTCCCACGAATGTACTCAACAATCCCAAAGTTTCATAGCGATCGGATCAGTGGTTTAGAATTCCATAAGACTCATACATAGATACATACAAACATCCAATTTTGTATGTATAGAAAGTTACAACTAATATAAATAAAGTAAATTGCCATATGCGTTAACACAGCTGCTCTACCATATAGCCTAAAGCTTATGTTTTATGAAATCATATGTTAGGTCTATCATTCATTTTAAGGCAAATGGGAGTAAATAACTTTATTGTATACCTTTCTCATTTTGTTAAAAGTTTTTCTCCCACGTAAAACTAAAATGAATTAATTAAAATAATTAATGAATTAATATTTGAAAAAAACTGTACCAAAATCAATCATCCACTACAAGTTATAAAAAGGTATTTTAATTTGGGTGGGTGAATAAAACGTATTTTATGAACGATTGAAATTTGTACAATATATGTATAAGGAGAGTGAATAATTAGGAAAAATTGAAAAAGATAGTACCGCTACTAACTCCATTTTCTTAATATCTTAATTATCTAACTTGAAATGTTAAAATTTTAAAACTAAAATTATATTACCATTTGACACAGTTTAATAGGAGGTTTACACACGTCATGAAATATTAGAGGTGCACACCCGTCTTTTTTATTTTTGGAAAGTTTAAAAAGTAAGGATTGATTATCCGATGTCTGGGAACTCCACTACGGGAAGGGTCCATGATTTTTCTCAACAATCCGGATATGTTCATGTTTTTTTCGAAATATTTGTTATATTTACACTTCCTTATTTTTTTCATATGCAATATTTACCAAAAAAAGCCAGCATAAATATATAACGCAATATATTTACCTGTATAGATATAAAACAAACCATTCTTGCTATCACATTCATTGGCAACGTATTAACGTAAGTCAGTAAACAACAAACAGAAGGTCGAAACGGCCACAGCCAACACGAGTGAGAATTCTTATCGCCGCGATCTAAACTGTTCATTGGACCAGTGCGTTTATTAGGTTGTATGTTATATTTTCTTAATAGTTTGAAACTTTGGTGAATGCCTTGGTATTTTGGCATTTTATCTTAAGGTTTTCAGATTAAATGTAAGTTTAGTGTAAGTTTAATTAGTTTCCAATATTAATTATCTTTGAGGTTTCTTTATTGTTTTGTAAAATTGTTTTCATCAAGCCAAATATTTGACATTAGTTATTAAGAATAAGATGTAAATTACACAAATACTTTTATCACGCCATAATCACATTTATGTAGCTCAAGTCTATACAAAATTATATGTAGGCTATGTTGTAGGAAAGATATTGTATTTTATATGTATTATTTGATATTATTCCCATTCTTTACTATGCATGCATAGCAATTACTTTATATGTGCTTTAAGATAGTGTGAGGGTATCTTTTCCAAATTACAATTAATTGTAAATATCCTAACATGTGTGCAAAGTATATTTGGAGCAATGTAACTTACAACTGTTCTGATCCGTTGATATCATCGGTTTTATCTTTCCGCTTACATTTAACTATAGATTCTTTAAAACTGAATGTAAATTTCTCGTATTCTCAACGCGGTTTGTATTTATTAGCGACAAAAACTATGGTATTCATATAACCCAAATGACTTGCTTCAAAACATTTGATTCCTTGTGGCGATAATTTTTCTAAATAAATAATTCTTAAAAACTATCATTATAAAGTAAACGAATATTTAGTTTAACATTTTTGTGTTTTAATCTTTTACTTAAATGCTCACACATGATTAGGTTAGGCCTGTATTCTACAAACATAATTCTTGATATTAGTTATAAAGTTTTCTTTATTGATTTTAATAACAGAAAGACTTTACATTTACATAATAAATCAAAGATAATTTAAATAAGATTATGCATAAATAAAAATTTGAGAAATTTTATCAAAAAAAGTGTTCATAAAAATGTATAAAAAAGTAAAATGCCACAAATTTGAAACTTTTTGTTGGAAATAGAGAAGTTTTGTTTCTGTTTAAATTTTTGTTACGTGTCTATGTTATAAGCGTTTGTTTGTATAACATTATGGAAATTTCGACAAATTTACTTTTTGTAAAAGAGAAATATTAATATTTTCAAAAGGTAATTCAAGTAACAGCTTAATGTGGCCTCTAATTAGTTGCTTTAATGTCATACAACATAGTAAACATAGACCTAAATAAAAGAGGGTTATATAGGAGAACATAAAACGCTATTATTAAAATTTGCAGTGCAAACTGATGGTGAGTCAAGCAGAGGATGACTTGAAAAAGCACCCTCAGAGCCCTTCAGACCCCCCCCCCCGCATCGTGCAGTGCGCATAGGTGAGTTGATGGGGTTGCTTATGTTTGCTGTTATATATGAGTATTTGGGTATTTGGTTGCATTGCGTTCTGCTATGTAAAGGCTTTTAATGAAAAGATACAACTAGGTCAGTAAGTTTTAATCTAAGGCTGCAGTTTTATTTTAAAATATGATATTTTTATTACGCCCGTTTTCCCTCCCGTAACACAATAGGTCTAGGCCCTAGGCTATGCCATGAGAATACAACATACCGTATTGGGAAGTGTTGTAAAATATACTTTTAAACGTAGCCAAAAATTAAAATGATAAAATAACGCGTTGTATAAAAATGCATATAAAATAAACAGAACGGAAATTTAAAGATAGTAAAAAACTGAAAAGTGTTTACCTTAGCTATATTACGCCCACTCTCAGCGAGTAAGCTTAGGCGTTTTCCTTTGCTTTGTCATTCTGCAACAGTTGCCCATGTTATGCTTGCCGACGTAAACATAATGTACTTGCCTCAGGATTAGTGGCGAGTGGTGTTAGCGCGCTGTGGGAATTAACTTTGTGTTTCCTGAACATTATTATGCCAAATCCGCTTTCCCTCCTGTAACACAATAGCTCTAGGCCCTAGGCTATGTCAGGATAATACAACATACCGTATTGGGAAGTGTTGTAAAATATACTTTTAAATTTAACCAAAAATTAAAATGATAAAATAACGCGTTGTATAAAAAGTCATATAAATTACACAGAAAGGAAATTTAGATTTAAAGATTGTAAACAACTGAAAAGTGTTTAAACATGGAACAGATACCGGGGCAAGGACGAAAAAATTGTAGCCACAATAAGAGTTACACCGAATATTCCCACCATATCCAATATTTATTGAAGCGCATCAAGTACGTTAGCGTAAAAGGCTGCTAATGGGGAATCGTCAAAGCGCCCCTGGGACTCCTGTATATAATATTTTCCAAAAATATTCATGTATGTATCGACTAAGTATAATAGCCGTGTAATGTCAATACTAATTAAAATAAATGCATTCAGAAATAAACACTGCCTGTATGTTTTGTGGTAAAGCAAAATATTGAAATGAAATGGTTTTATTATCATTGAGCACGGAACTAGCATATACATTATCACAAAGCCTTTCATCATCTCCATTGCTTTCACATCCACAATCCACAACTCCTACTTTCAGATTCACGCTCCCTCACAACTTCCTGGGCAAAGCTGGAATCACTAACCTTCTATAGTTTGCCTATATACATTGTCAGCTTTATACATTGTCAACCTGAGTAGTCCACAAAATTCCTATCGCAGTGATCTACACTTTGAACTGCAAGGGAATCGGGTCGTCAGCTGTGTCTATTCGACCAGTGCGTTTATTTTATCATTTCCTGTTCGATTACAATTGTGATTAATTAAGTGGTTTTCCCCTTTTGTCTGAAGGTTTTTAAATTAAAAGTTTGTGTCAAATTTTACAATAACTATATAGGAAGAAATATTTAAATATCACAAGTAACTTTAAAACGCTATAATCGCTATATCCAATATTTATTGAAGCACAAGTACGTTAGTGCAAAGGGCTGCTAATAGGGAATCGTCAAAGTGCCTCCGAAGTTCCTGTATATAATATTTTGTCAAAACATTTATGTAAATATTTATATAAATATGTAAATATAAACACATATATATTATAACATAGAGTACGAGGCTTTAGATTAAATTTAGTTAGTTGCTAAAATAAATCTATAGGATTTAGCAAAGAAAGACACAAGTAGCTTTCTAGTGCAGACAAAGCAGGTACCATGTCATTATCCTTTTCCAGGAAAGCTATAAGTTGGGTCCGGCAACCATAGACAATAGTGAAGGGTCCATAGTGGTTAAGACGGGAAATCCAGCGGCCGATATAGCCTGGGAAAATAACCGTGTACCGTTAGGTTTAGCTAATTGTAGAACTGTGGGAAACTTACAAAGAACGTATTGGTGGTAGTGGGAGAGATTAGATTTTAAATAAAAACTAAATGATCGGGAGCTTAAAGGGAAGTTTGAGGAGAGTCTCAGAGGAACACGGATTGGTGGGGACTAGGATGGAAGTGTTGTAAAGGGATAAATTGATTAAATTAGGTAAAGAGTTTTTTTATAAGTAAAATTTAAAAAGTGCGACGTAAAGTTTTTTTTTGAAATATAAAGTAAGTTTTTTTGTGTGTCAAGTGTAAGTGCAGAAGGTAATAACCAAGGCCAGGATTCCAGGGACTCTTCAGAACAATAAGTATTATTTGACTATAAGTGTAGCAAACACACATCTATCTTTCAGTTCAAAACAAATTTTAATTTCATCAAAATTTATAAAAGATATTCTAGTTTCACCATTTCTAATTTAAAAGCAAAGTTGCCGTAATAGCGACCCGAGACCAAGAATAAAATTTGAATACTGTTTTTTTTTTTGTTACGTTATTTTATTAGAAATCTAAAGCCTCAGCAGTCCACCTTTCATCATTGTAATATTAGTTAAGATATCAATCCTGTCGCTGCAAAATATTAATATAAATTTGGAATAATGTATAGAGTTAATTGAAGAGAATAATTGCAAGTAATGTTTAAAAATTGATTAGATTGTTAATTCTTTATAAACTTGAAGGTGTGGCATTAATAGGTAAGGTAATAAATAACATTTAAATAAAAATTTAATTATAACAAAAGTCAAGTTATAATATATATATATATATATATATATATATATATATATATATATATATATATACATAATAACTTAACTTGCCAATACGTTGGGCGTCATATTATAACTTAACTTTGGTTATAATTAAAATTATTTTTAAGTGTTATTTAATCACCTTACCTATTGAAGTCACCTTTAGGTTATAAAAGAACTAACAATCTTATCAAAATTTTTTACCATCACTTGCATTTATTCTTTACAATTAATTCTACACATTATTCCTAATTTATATTAATATAGTGAAGTGACAGGCTGGATGTCTTAACTAAACTACAATAATAAGGGTTGACCTAACCTAACCAAAACAAAGTGTCGCAAATATAATGTTATAATTATAGATTAAATTTACTCCGTTTTGTGAAATTGTTTTAGTGATCAAATAATTTAGTTGACAATGTCTCACTTAAAACTATTACAAAATAGCTGACAGATGCAGTAACTTAATTGAAAGCATTACTAGTTTATAAAAAAATTAAAATTAATATGCATACGTTCCTAAATGGTTTATAATTGTAATACTGTTATACCTTCTCAATTAACCTCAAATTTTATTAGTTACCATAAACAAATAATTATTCTCCAATTTATATTAGAAAATTTTGTGTAGATCATTTCTCTTATCAATTATTCCATAATTACAAATCACAACATACAAATTAACAATCTTTCTTTAAAATTAAATGTGGAAATTTTACAATTCATTTTACTTGTTTAGCTAAATAATAATTTTATCACTTCCTAATTAATTTTCCCTTTGCGCAGTTTATTAAATTTAAGTTCGTTATTCATTGTTTATTATTTTTTTTCGTAGCACAGATATTATTATTATTATTTTTATTAATCAAGAAGTACTAAATGAGTTTGGTTATTTACCACAAACGTTCAACAAAGGGTCGCACTGTCCTTCCGAGATCATTGTCCTTGAGTCTTGCAGGTGTTTTCCTCGCTCAAATGGGGTATTTTTGTTTCTACAGCAAAATTGACCTGGCTCTGATGGTTTTTCATTAATTACACTTGCCTGGTTTGATTCCTTCACAAAACGATTAATTTCATACCGTTGTCTAATTCCGTGTCTTTGACTTAATTGGCCTGGACTATGGTTTGATGTTAACAGAAAGTGTTCCTTTTGTTGAAAGTGAAATTCTGTAACTAGGTTGAAGAATGCACTTTTAGTTTTTATTCCTCTAGTGATTACAGTTGCTGTAACATTTGGGTCAAAAGGTCGTGCGAATTTCTTAATTATTACTTCCTCTGATATCCCTTGAACATACGATAAATTTTGTTCGACGTTCTCTATCATGTTGATAGGTCCCTTTAAAATTTCTACAGACGTCAAATGATTTTTGTTTTGTTTAAAGTGGTAATCCAACTTTTTTAACTCAAGGTTGTCAGTAATACATTGTCCCGTGTTAATTTTAAATACGTTTAAATCTTCCGCTTGTTTTTGTTGTTGATCTTCGCAAATTAATTCCTCGTCCGCTACTTTAGTTTGTGTTGTATCAATTTTATTGTTTAATTCTAAGCTTTCATAATTCAATTGTTCCTTGTCCTCAATTAATACATCATTTATTTCTACCTTAAAGTCTTCATTGTTCTTAACTAAATTATCATTAATTTCTTCTTTAACTTCTTCATTGATTTCGTTATCTTTATTAATTATTTTATCTAATTTGTCATTAAATTCATCTAATTTACTATTAAAAGTTTTCTTTAAATCTTGTGTAGTTTGATCCATTTTTTCATCTAATTTACTACAGGTTTTTCTTAAATCTTGTGTATTTTGATCCATTTTCGCACTTAATAATTGCAGTAACTGTAGCATATCTATTCCGGTGTTAACCCTAGTCCCTACAATTGTCTCTGCCCCCACACCAAAATTTTTTTCATCTACTTTATTCATGATTTAAAGTCTCTTCCTTAATAATGTTCTATAATCTTAATAATGTTCACAGTTTTTTATTAATTTTCCTTAATTAACACACTTACTTAAGCCAACAGATTAATAAATTTGTTAATACATTTATGATTTAATTATTTATTTATATTCACCATTTCTATTTAATCTTGCCATCTAGTTGGGCGCCAAATTATAACTTAACTTGCCAATACGTTGGGCGTCATATTATAACTTAACTTTGGTTATAATTAAAATTATTTTTAAATGTTATTTAATCACCTTACCTAGTGAAGTCACCTTTAGGTTATAAAAGAACTAACAATCTTATCAAAATTTTTACCATCACTTGCATTTATTCTTTACAATTAATTCTACACATTATTCCTAATTTATATTAATATAGTGAAGTGACAGGCTGGATGTCTTAACTAAACTACAATAATAAGGGTTGACTTCTGAGGCTTTAGATTCAATTAGAATAACAAAAAAAACAGTAGTAAAATTATATTCTTGCTCTCGGGGTCGCTATTATGGGAAATTTTGCTTTAAATTTGAAATGGTGAATAGAATTATATTTATAAATTTTGATGAAGTTAAATTTGTTTTAGACTAACGATAGATGTCTGTTGGCTACACTTATAATTTAAATATACTTATAGTTCAGACGAGTCCCTGGAATCCTGGCTTGTTCACTTCCGTGCTAACACTTGACACAAAAAACTTACTTTATATTAAAAAAACTTTTACTTCGCACTTTACTAAAATTTACTTATAAAATCTCTATTTAAATTAACAAAATTCTCCCTTTACACTTTCATCCTTGTCCCCACCAACCTGCCTGCCTTGCTCCGAGACTCTCTTTCAACTCCCCTCGTTCTTAATTTTCTAAACCTAACGGTACATGGTTAAAATTCCCCAGGCTATATCGGCCGCTGGAATTTCCCATCTTGACAAGACTTGGACCTTTGTCTATTTGCCGGACTCCACTTATAAACTTCCTGGAAAGAATAATGACCTGCCTTGGGTACCTGCTTTATCAGCACCAGAAAACTATTTGTATTTCTTTGCTAAAATATTATAGATGATTTATTTCGCAACTAGCTTAATTCAATCTAAAGCCTCGTACTTTATGTTATAATATATATATATATATATATATATATATATATATATATAATAAATATAACAGTCTTGGTATGTTAACACTAATTGGAATAAACAAATTCAGAAATAAACACTGCCTGTATTGTTTGTGGTAAGGCAAAACATTGAAATGAAATGGTTTTATTATTATTGAGCACGGAAATGGCATTTACATTATCACAAAGGATTTCACCATCTTCATCGCTTTCACATCCATAATCACAACTCCTACTTCCAGATTCACATTTCCTCACAACATCCTGTTCAAAGCAGGACACTTAAACCTACTATAGTTTGTCCAAATATATTGTCTAGTGATCTAGACTTTGGACAGAAAGAGACATCTCTTGACATGAAGAGTCTCTTTGACATGAAGAGCCAGCTGTGTCTATTCAACCAGTGCGTTGATTTTATCATTTATTGTTTCATTAGAATTGTGATGAATTAAAGTTTTTGTATTTATCTGAATGTTTTTATATTAAAAGTTCGTGTCAAATTTTACAATAACCATATAGGAAGAAATATTTAAATATCACGAGTAACTTTAAAACGCTATAATCGCACAAAGAAGACATCTTGTAGTTTTCCCGAAACATGTATGTATAGAAAACTACATTCTGTTGTTTTTTTTAAATATTACTTCTAAATAGATAGTGATGCTATAAGAAATATAATGTCTTTTTGAGTGATATTTCATATTAACTTATTATAACATACTGTTTATTTAGCACTTGAAGCAAGCATTTACCTTATAAAGTCTATTTTGCCATAATGTCTAACTATAATCCAAGCCATAAATTCCAACAGTATCGGAGCAGTTTTACTCAATTGTGATTAATTACCCTACATGTAGTGTTGAAGGTGTTTAGCGAATGTAATTACATTTTATAAAAATATTTGGTAAAACTAAATACGTTTTACATATCATTTTACAAAATAACAAAACAGTATAATAGTAATAATAATAATAATATTAATAATACAATTTATAATAACTTTTCACACATTTTCAAGTGCTTTTTGAATACTAGAATACAATTTGAAGAAAATTATAACACACATACAGTTTACAAGCAGTGGTTCCCAAAGTGTGCGGTTTTGGCTACCCTTTACATCTTTATCAGAAGCACCGGGGGAGAGCTTCAGAATTAAACGAATGAATTTAAAATATCTGGGTCGAGTCCCAAGGTTGTAGTGGCAGTAAAATGATAAAATAATTTGTTTAAGAGTAAAAAGCTACTGACTACATACCAAGGGTCTGCCTTTCCTCGTAGAATTCTTGTAATGACTGACGGTCAGGCCTAAACCATCCGTCTATTTTTACAGTTTAAAAAAAGAAATTGTAAATAATACACTGTTATATGCTATGCACTACTACTGTATGAAGAACAGCACTAAAATAATTACTTAACACTTTATTAAAAACGAAGTGCAGCTAATTTTCTGCACAAGCGTCACACTAAATACATTTTACCTCGGGAGAGCCACAGGTTAAACGTTTGGGAACCACTGGGGTCAGATGGTTTCAGGGGTCACCTGTAACAAAAATGATAATTAGCTTAATAGTGTTTATTTAAGGCTTCTACAATGTAGAATGTATTGTTTGTTTGTTTGTGTGTGTGTGTGTGTGTGTGTGTGTGTGTTTGAGTGTGTGTGTATTTGTGTTTATGTGTGTGTGTATTTGTGTTTATGTGTGTGTGTGTGTGTGTGTGTGTGTGTGTGTGTGTGTGTGTGTGTGTGTGTGTGTGTGTGTGTGTGTGTGTGTGTGTGTGTGTGTGTGTGTGTGTGTGTGTGTGTGTGTGTGTGTGTGTGTGTGTGTGTGTGTGTTGCAACGGTGCTTCACCCCGTCAACCTTCTACCTGTCGAAAGTTGCCTACCACCTAGTTACATGAGCAAGTATTTAAAATCCCATCTAATAAGTATACCCTGCGAACGTTGTCTATAAAGTGTATTTAAAGTCATGGTAAGGTCTGTGATCTGTCATATGGTCTAATTTATGTTAGCTGAAAACACATAAAATTTATCACGTCATAAATTTGCCTTACCATGCTTTGAAGACATCTCTCCACCATGCTCCTGCTTTAGTGAGGTCCGTGCAATATAGAGTCTTACCATATCTTCCTAAAAGAGGTCCTGTGTTTCATATGGTAAAACCTGCAAGTGAGTATCAACTCCTGGGCTTTAAAGCAAAACCAACTAGTCCTTAAGCTAGCTCATAATTTATAATTTAATTTAATTAATTTCTCTGGATGGGTTGCTCGATTATCTTTAGGTTGCACATTGATTTCTAGCTATTTGTTACTAAATAAATATGACTGACTCTAATAGGCTGGATTTTAATAATTGTATGATTTTATTAATTTACTATTTTAATTTACTAGTTGGGAAATAATTAAATTTATTAGTTTTGTACACAAGGTTAATTCAATAAAATTTACTCCTTTGACTGTTGTTGGAAACTGAATTTAATAATAAAGAAATTTGTAACTGAAATAAATTGAATATATACTTTCAAATGGTACTATCTTAAAGTCCTTAGCTAACAAAACATAAATTAAATTTTCCTTAAATAAACTAAAATTATTTTGATATTTATTGCAGGCAGCTTGGCTAAGTATATTTTAATTATTATGAATTTCAAATTTAATTTATGTTCTTATTTTGTTCCCGCAGTTAAATGACATTCAATAAATTTACATATTGTATTATTTCAAACTAAATTTGTTACTAATTCTACTACCACAGAAAACATTGATTTACAAGCTTATGAATTTATATATATATATATATATATATATATATATATATATATATATATATATATATATATATATATATATAAATTGAAATATTTTAATTAAAACTAAATTTTAAATTTAATGACTCATTCAGAAAATACTAAATAATTTGCGATTGATTTTGTTTAATAATTTCTGGTTGGGAAATTATTTATATTTTTCTACAAGTTAAATATTGATAAATATTTTTTCCCAGTTTATTTAACTACTGGTTGTAACAAACTTAACTGCATTTTCTTAGATATTATGAATGCATTTATTTTATAAATATGCCTAATATTCTTTCTATCTTTTCCCATATACTCTATTATTTCTCTATTTGCAAACATTTGAACATTTTTACATAACCATTTTTATAACTAAATACTTTTGTAATTTTCAATTTTTTAATTTATTTTTCAAGGAAATAATGTCATTAATTATAATTTTACATATTTAAAGCATTTATTTGAATCTTTGAATCTTTGGAACGTATTTAAAGATCAAATTTTATTTAATTACTAAATTTGTATAGAAGTCATGACTTGCCCAAATCTCGCACTTTCCAAGATACTTCCCAAGGTCCTAGGAGATGGCTTTATGCTTCCAGACTGGTAGTTCTTCTCGTCTGGAATTCGTTTCATTCAGGAAGCTGGAACGGACAAATTCGGCGAAGCCAGTTTCTTGACAAATGAAAATTTTAACCGTGACTTTTCATATTTCGATGTCTAGTTTTCACTAGACGTGAATTAAGACATACTACATTATTCCCGCACTCCGCCGCCTCGAGTTTATGCTCTAGAAATCCATTTTGGTATTTTTGCTAATTTAACAGAAAATATGACCTTTCTGGTCAGTGGCTTGATTACGAGAGAGCGCCTAAACGCTCAGCGACAGTTATCGTCTATTCCCCCACCCTCGATTTGCTTGTCTGACTTGGATTTGCCGGTTTTTCTTGTCTTAAAACTGTTTATTTAAAATATTGTAGAAACCTGAATTTTATGTAGCACACAAACACTCCCAAAGTCATGATTTTTGTACAATTACAGTTTATTTTAGAATTATACAATTAATGATCAATATTCATGGCTTGGAAATTTTAGTTAAATTATATTTTATAAATTGAGATTATTTCAATTTTTTTTTGAATTGTGACGGGACATTTCAACCCGTTACAGTGTGTGTATGTGTGTGTGTGTGTGTGTGTGTGTGTGTGTGTGTGTGTGTGTGTGTATGTGTGTGTGTGTGTGTGTGTGTGTGTGTGTGTGTGTGTGTGTGTGTGTGTGTGTTGTTAGTGTGTGTGTGAGTTGTGTGTGTGTGTGTGTGTGTGTGTGTGTGTGTGTTGTGTGTTGTGTGTGTGTGTGTGTGTGTGTGTGTGTGTGTGTGTGTGTGTGTGTGTGTGTGTGTGTGTGTGTGTGTGTGTGTGTGTGTGTGTGTGTGTGTGTGTGTGTGTGAGAGAGAGAGTTGTGTGTGTGTGTGTATGTGTGTGTGTGTGTGAGTTGTGTGTGTGTGTGTCTGTATGTGTGTGTTTGTGTATTTGTGTGTGTGTGTGTGTGTTTGATTGATTAGATTTTTCTATTTAAAACATACACTGATAAACACAGACATTCATACTATTTATACATAAAAAAATGGTAATTGTAAAATAATATATTATGAGTAAAAAAAAAACAATAAGAATATTGCACACACAATATATTGGGGGTTGGGTATCCACAATAAGATGTCGAGTATAGAACCTAACCAGCTGAAAATAATATTCCTACTCTATGCGCTACTTGTACGGATAGAATAAAGATGTAAGTCGAGGCCCACTAACAAGTAGTATGGATTGTCTCCTTCCCTTTTCCTTCTAATGTCTGATGACACAAGGAATTCACAGAATTAACACACAAAATATATAAAAGAGGTAGACGAGGTGTAAGAGATACTTAAAGAGTTCATGCTATAACCAAACCCAAATGTTCCTGCAGAGACGTGAAGAGATCCACCAATGCAAGGATAGAAGCTGCGGAGATGCTATGTCCCTTCACCTTGTAACTGAACCCATTAGAATTGCGGCGTTGTCGAGACAGGTATAACTGGATACAAGACACGAAAGCAATGTAGATTGGGCAAGCTCTGGATGTAGTCAGGCCTAAGTATTCCTATAGAGACTTCTAGAGATCCTCCAATCAGAGGATAGAAACTGTGGAGGTTGGTTGACTCTTCACCTTTTGACTGCCTCCAATAGAACGGCGGTGTTGTGGAGGTATTTGTAACTCGATACAAGACACGAAAGCTAAGCAGATTGAGCAAAATCAGGATCTAGACAGACCTAAGTGTTCCTGCAGAGATGAGATGAGATCCTCCAATGCGAGGATAGGAGCGGCGGAGGTGCGATGACTCTTCGCCGTGTTACTGAACCCATTATACTTTGCGGGATTGTGGAGCCAGATGTAGCTGGATAGAAGACACCAAAGAAAAGTAGATTGGGCAAGCTACAGTTCGAGGAGTTCTCAGGGAACAGTTCGAGGAGATTCAGGCTAAATTTTGAGAAATTCTCAGGCTACAATTCGAGCAGTTGAATGACTGCGGTGAGAGCTGTTCTGTAGCTACAGTTTGAGGAGTTCTCAGGCTACAGTTCAAACAGTTGTCTCAATACAGTTCGAGCAGTACTCTGTTACCAGTTAAAACAATTTCCTGCCTAGAATTCGAGCAGTTATTGGCTAAAGTTCAAGCGGTCCTCTGTCTACAGTTCGGTCAAATCTTTGCCCATGTTTAAATCAGTTCTTTGCCTACAGATAAAGTAGTTCCTTGTCTAGAGTTTGAACAGATTTCTGGCTACAGTTCGAGCAGTTATTGGCTTCAGTTCCAGTGGTTCTCTGTATAAAGTTTGAGCAAATCTCTGGCTATAGTTCCAGGAGTTCCCTGGCTACAGTTTCAGCAGTTCCTTGCCTACAGTTCCAGGAGTTCCCTCCCTACAGCTTGGAACGATATCTGGCTACAGATAGAGCAGTTCTTTGGCTAAAAATCGAGCGGTTTTGATCTACAGTTCGAGAAAATCTCTAGATACAGTTTGAGCGGTTATATGGATACAGTTTAAGCTGTTCTCTACCTATCATTCCAGCAGTTTCCTGCCTACAGGGTCAGCAAATTTCTTTCTACAGGTTGAGCAGTTATCTAGTTATAGTTCGAGCAGTTCTTTGGCCATAGTTCATCCGGTACTCAGATTAGAGTTCGAGAATTTCTCTGGCTACTGTTCATGTAGTTTTCTAATTACAGTTCGAGCAGTTCCCTAAGTCCATTAAGAGTGGATCTTTGCTTACAGCTAAAGCGTTCGGCAACAGTTCGAGCAGTTCTCTAACTTTTTATGATCATCATATTGAAATCTTCGAGATATTTCAGAACAAATCTTCTAAAACGTTTTTAAAAGTAAGTTGTGAACAGACTAAAATTTGAATTTGATGCGTTTATCATCTTTACAGAAATAAAAATTTGTAATAAGTCCCAGACAGACATGCGGATGACTAAACAAGTAAGCTATATTAGAGTAATTCTTGGACACTGTGTACAGTATTTCCCATACGTAGTTGTGTTACAATGCTTATATTTTTGATCCATGAATGACTTTGCATCGTTAATATCATCATCGTCGGATTATTACCATAATACCAGAAAATTACATTAGGTTTTAAGAACCTATATTAACTTTAGATTCTATTAAGTATAAATTGAATTACTTATGTAGCAATCTAGGCAAATAAGACAAGATAAAATTTACTAACTTAAATATCGACATTTCTGAATAATTCCAACTTATATTACAACAAACATAAATTTCATTAAAATTATTTGTAAGTCAAAAAGATAACCTTAAATTAACATAACTCTGGCGACAAAAACAGCTGATTCATTGTTGGACAGATTAACGTTTGGAATAGGAAAAGAGGAATTTGTTTGGCTGTGACCGGATGACGTCGATTAGCTGACAACAGAAAGATATTTCAGAGGCGATAGAAGTATGTAATCGGTGATTCTTATGAAATATAAGTAGATTATTTTGATTTTAATTGGGAATCATGCACATCAGTAACAAAATGAATAAAAGAATAATTCTGAAATCCTTTTTCCGAATTACAAACAATTCAAAGTCTTTTTAAAAAGTTCTGTGATGTAATAAATTACAAAAAGAGAAATCGTTTTGTAAAATATTTCTGCTACTGTAAGCATTTACACAATTTTATTTAAAACAAGCCTTATAGAAACAACAAAAACACACTATGGGCTAAATAGTTTATAACAGTTGCACATAATGCAAATAAAATCAGCAAACTCGCAAGATTCAAGGATACAACCCTTAGCGATGATCGTCTGTTGAGCACAATCTGTCGAATCTGTCAAATTTGGTCTCATCCTTCTCTTTACACGTGCAGTTGGAGGGTTTTGTGTTATTATAATTTTTAATTTTTGTGAGGTTTTGAAATTATCAGCAATATTTTGACACCATCCACTTTGGTATAATTAAAATGTCTAAAAGGCCCAACAGTTTATACTGGGTGTAATAACAAATGAAGCGTGTAGGTTCAAAGCTCAGAAAATTTAACCTAAAAATCACTTCCACTGAAGATGTTTATAAATAGATCACAGATTCGACTCGCTTGCTTAGACGTAGGAACCAGTGTAAAGTTGTATACAAGTAAATAGGCAGGTAGCAACATACCTTAAAGACTTTTCAACTCATCCCATGGAGTCCCCGAGGGGGAAGATGACGGTTATCCAAGTAGTAGGGTCCATCCCCAATATCTTCTGGGATCTTGAGCTGGTTCTGTTAAATATACATGTAATTTTATATTATTCATCATCTTGTCACCGTTTATGGCATGTGTGAAGGTCATTTAGTTAGTAACATCACAAAGGCCTTAGTGATAGTTAGTGTGTACTTTGTTATATATGAAGCTCAGAATTATTTATTCCTGGAATAAATATTCAGTAAGGTTTGTGCCGAGTCTCTATAAAAGGTTTCCGCAAACGGAATTACGTTTTTACATACATTGAAGTTTCTAGCTAATTAGGAATCGCCTCCATCCTAGCCATGTCTCCCTTGAGAAAAAACGTTTGCTCATATTAATGAAAATGGTAATAAATAATTATTTGATTTTGTAGTCGTTATTCTAATAAATATTTACAAGTTAATAATAAGGTAATTAAAAACATGTTTTAAAGAAAGGAGATTTCCCACAGATACATGGAGAAGGACTCGGATCATAGAAACACTTAAATGGGTTAGGAATTTCATAACGCATAGTTTCACTGCATAAAATGAAGCCTATTGCACTACTATAAACAACACCGTAGAGAATATCAATGTAACAATAAATGGGCCATTTAAACATAACCATTCTTTATACTTTATGTAACCTTGCCTCGTACATTAAGTAAAGGCCTTATTGGTTTGTCGCTGGAAAAGTGCAGTTTACAACAATCGTATCATCATACATTAAATATTATGGAGGCAAAACTAGTATATATACGAAATATAAGAGTAAAATATTTACTGTGAATGCTTTTAGACAGATATTTTTATATTAATTTCGGGAAATAATATAAAATTCTTTACTGTATATATATTACATAATATTTTGTTGTAAACATATTAAAATTGACTAATAATTGCCTGGTAGTATGCGTTGAGGTTACATTATTGTTTTCATGAAAACGTTCATTGTTTCTGGAATCTAGGTTCTGCGCTATAAGAAATGTAATTTTATCTGGGCGTAGGTATAGGTAAATAGTTTTATATTTACTAATAGCATAAACTTAACGTAAATGGATTTCATTTTGCCAAACTTTGTACCAATATTCTTGGACTATTTTTAACTCTGCTTGTTTTATCTTACTATTCCCATCCTCACCAACATCAGTACTGCTTCTATTTAAAAGTCTTTAAATAGTAGAACACAATGCAACCAAGTACACAACTATTCATACATTACAGCAAACATAACCAACCCATCAACTCACCTTCTACCAGTTCACGATGCTGGCCCTCTTTCTCTAATGGCTTCAAGGAGCCTTTCCCAAGTCATCCTCTGCTTGGCTCACCATCAGTCTGAAAATGCCATTACAACAATAATTGTTTCCACCTACAACTTTGTATTACAATATGGGACGTTCCCTTTGCTTTTTAGTATCTCAAAGTACATTAAATATAAACGTGTTTCCTTTTTTAATAGGATTTTATCTAGGATGTTGGTAGTAAATGTTTTACTTTAGATTTTTTTTATTACATACTTTCTAGTTAAAACGCCTCGAATTATACAAAAGCAAGACATCTATATTCAATTCGCATAATAAATATTACACACAAATCAATTTAGCATGAAACACATTCAGTTAACACTCGTTTCCTAAATATTATACACAAATAAAAATAGCATGGAACATTATACGTAAGCATTTCAAATAAAACCTACTGTATTGTTCTTCTCTGTTTTATATTTAAATGCATATTTTTAGGTTTGTGTTTGATTTTTCAAAATTTTATACATTTTTTATACTGGATTTTTGAAAAATGTCCTTTACTGGGTTTAAATAGTTCTTTCCACGCAAAATTACCCTTCAAAACCAAATATTTTTTATCACATAAACAATGTTATTCCTTTACAGGATTTCCAAAAACCTATTTCCCAAAACTTCATGCTTAAAGCAATCATAGCCAATAACCCTTAACCCTTAAACACACATGAAATCTATAAAAGTAACCAATTTAATAACAAATGTTACAATTTTACATTGTGCAAATGTTTGCTATAATATGAGGTTTTTTGCTTTTGTTTCTTTAAAAAGCCGTACCTAGAGAATAAAACAGGTTATAAACTAAATTTTCTCTTATCCCAAAAAAATGATATTACCAATATTAGGTCAGCTGGTTTGCTGTGTGTGTGTGACTGTGTTTCTGTATGTCTGTGTGCCTGTGTGCTGTGTGACTATGAGTCTGTGTGTCTCTGTGTCCATGTGTAACTATGAGACTGTGTGTGTTTGTGAATTACATTCAATAAATTTAAAATGCCAACACCAGACTACAAAATTACTTTTGCGTACATAGACTGAATTAGGTAAATGCTTCAAGGGTTTATTAAACAGTAGAAATATAAAATCTCGCCTAACATATACATTATCTTTCTTATAGCAACGTTAAATCTATTTATAAGAAATATTATAAAAACACAAAACTCACAACAGGAAATAGTTCTTTATACATACATGTTTCTGCAACACTTCAAGTTGTCTTCTTTGTGCGATTTTAGCGAGGCATAGTTACTTGTGAAATTTAGATTTTTCTTCCTATGTTCTTATTGTAAAATATTTGCCTTATTAGAAAACAATGAAGGAAACTCTCTAACTGCCCCAATTATTACAACCTAATTACACTTGACAACAAACTTTCAATTTAAAAACCTTTAGACAAAATGCGAAAATACAGCTAAATTCATCACAACTCTAAACGAGTAAGAAAAAAATAAAATAAACCCACTTGTCTAACAAACAGCTGACGGCCCGATTCCCCTGCAGTTCAAAGTCTGTATCGTAGCGATAAGAATTTGTTACCCTAGTTGGCCGTGACCGCCTCCTTTAGTTTGTTTTCTCTAGACATTACATTGAAGTGAATGTGGCAACACAGCTTGGTTGTATTATAACAGTTCAATTTATTGTCTTATATGCTCATAGTTTAAAATCCAATCTGTAAAAAAAGTTTAATATATCGAATTATGTTACACTCAGAAACTGTAGTATATAAACATTGATTGATTCTATCGAGCCAACAAAAAATTAGTTCGGAGTCATTTATTGGGAGGTGCAGGTTGAAAAAGCAAAAATTTTATTTACCACTTAAACACATTCTGGTTGAAAAATATATTTTGAACAAAGTAACAATTTACTACATTTTCTCCAATTCATATACACTTAGAAGAAATTCAACGAAAAACATTCTTTTCTCAAAAAGTATGATTTTTTTAACCTTTCTAGATCCTCCTACCAGGAGTGTTATATTTGATATAAAAATGGATGTTTGTATGTATGTATGTATGTATGTATGTATGAGCCTTATGCACTACTAAAACACTAATCCGATCGCCATGAAACTGTGGGATATTGTTGAGTACTTTCCTGGTAAGGTGTCTGAGGTATGTAGGTCTTAGGGACGTAGCCCAAGGGGGTGTCACTTGACCCCCCCCCCCAAAACCAAATAATTTCAGCAGAAATATATTTACCTATAAGTCGGTGCTAGGTTTTTATAAAAACAGGTTCCCAATGAGATAACATATACATTTTTAAGTACCAAAACAGCCATTTCTTTAGACATTTCATTGAATTCATTTCAAATTTTGGTTGCTAAACAACACGCAACAAATTAAAATTATTTGGACTTAATTTTGAAAATCAATGCTTCTCACAATACACTGATGTATGGGGCTTACTCACGCGTCGGAAAACCTGATTTATTTGTATACACACCAGAAAGAAAAACCAAAAATATTGTATATCCGAGTGCACTTCAATAAATAACATTCAATCAAGAACTTTTCTCGATCGACTACTATAAGTTCAGCTATTATTATGTTAATAAAATACTAAATTAGGTTCAGCTAATGTTAACAAACCATTTCTTTAATTTTAAGTGGTAGGAAGTTCGCTGGGTCAGCTAGTATTTGATAAAATTTTATTATTTTCTGTGATTTAAACTTGACTAATCAGTTTCACTATTTCGGTCAGAGGACGGCTTTGTGACCGAAGCACTGGCGACAACCTGGAGCAGAATTATTTAGCACGACCTAAAGAAGGATTCCCAGGACCACAGGAGATATAGTAGTTAGTAATGAGAGAACTGAGCACTTGATAGAATATTCTGACCACATTTATTGGTCGGGAAAGAATTGTTCGGGGACGGCTACATTCTTTTAAAGGTTATCTATTACAATTTTATTTATTTTACCTACAAAGAATAACTTTGAACTATTATTTTTTATATAGATATTCGGTAGAATTATTATTTGTTCTTTGAAGTGGTCAAAGATTGTTCAAACTGACATTTTGACATAAAATGACCAAACCGCTGTTTTCGTATTCAAAGTTTTATAAACATTACTTATGAAAACATTTTCAGTCTAGAAAAGTGTCTAGAAAGTGATTAAATTTATTGTATTAGATTATATCAGACTATGGCTGTCTTGAAGTAGTCTAAGTAGCCTCAGTTCAATTATTTTACTTTGACTTAGTTCTATTAGTTAATCTAATAGTAGACAACCTCTGCACCTGCAGTGACCCCACCTTCTATACAAGCTCTGCTATCTTTACACTTCCCTATAAATACGACTAGAGATGCGAAATCCCTCAATCGGCTGGCCCGAGTCAATTGGGACAAGCTCTCTGAGGGACCATCTATACCAGACACTCCTGTCCCAATCAGAACTAGACACTCATTACACTATGACGTAGAATTCTGCTGCCGAATCCGCTTATGATGATGTCGGGTATAGGAGGAACAGGAAGAAGCGGACTCGCCAGTCCGACTCCGGAACCGAAACCGAGGTGAAACGCAAGACCGTGGACCCTGTGACGACTGCCGGCGCTGTAGCCAGCGCAGAGACTCACAGAGTCGATAAAAGGTCGTCCCTCACCAAAGACTGATACATTGCAAACACAAACACTGATGGGGCAGCGGCCAAAATCACTGCAATCTACCCAGATCAACATCTCTTAATAGACATAAGTAAGAAGTTCCAAATATTTTTACGTTGGACAAAATATCTTTTAGATGTTGGTCTTTGTGTTTTGGTAGTGACCTTTGATTTTGTTCGGTTCATTATCTTTTTTGTCTATTTCTCTATAAGATTTTGACGAAATATTTTGAAATTCCGAATGTATATAAGGTACCACTAAAGTTCCATTTACGTTAGTCAAAATATCTTTTAGATTTTGTTCTTTGTAGTTTGGTAGTGAATGTCCTTTGATTTTGTTCCGTTTATTACCTTTTTGTCTGTTCCTTCATAGGATTTGGACGAAATATTTTGGATTTTGGTCTTTGTAGTTTGGTAGTGAAAGTCCTTTGATTTTTTTCGTTTTATCTTTTTGTCTGTTCCTTCATGGGATTTTGACAAAATATTTTGAAATTCCGAATGTATATAAGGTTCCGCTAAAGTGCCATTTACGTTAATCAAAATATCTTTAAGTTTTTGTTGTTTGTAGTTTGGTAGTGAATGTCCTTTAATTTTGTTCCGTTTAGTATCTTTTTGTCTGTTCCTTCATAGGATTTGGACGAAATATTTTGGATTTTGGTCTTTGTAGTTTGGTAGTGAAAGTCCTTTGATTTTGTTCGGTTTATTATCTTTTTGTCTGTTTCTACAAAGGATTTTGACGAAATACTTTGGATTTTGGTCTTTGTAGTTTGGTAGTGAAAGTATTTTGATTTTGTTCGGTTTATTATCTTGTCTATCGGTTTCCGGAATGTTTCTGGTTTGACAGAATACTTTGAAATTCCGAGTATATATTCGTGATTCTATGATTCTCATTATCTTTAGAGCTTACCCTACATATGATTTTACGGAAACTCTTTCAACGGGATATTTTTCGCCTTTAGCCTCTAATTTCCCATCCGGAAGTGTTGAAACGGGGAAAACCTTTCTCCCCATATTGGTGCTGTCATCTATTGGAGTGTTTTAATCTTTGTCATCATTAATGACTTTTGGTATTACTAAAGGAAAAGGTTTGGAGTTAAATATTTGGGTGTTTGCTCTAAATTATATTTTGGACGTTGACTCATATACGCTAGGATTGCTGTATGCATAAAGCTTTGGGAAACAGCTTTTAGAAAACCTGCAAAGGCATAACATTGTTTGTGTTACTAAATACATTAGGTTTTGAAGGACCATTCTGTGTGTAAATTACTATTAAACACTAGTGTAGGACATTTCCTAGAATTCTAGTTTAAAAAAGTGTATGAAAATTAGGAAAAATAAACACAATTCTAACGATGTGATTAGATATAAAACAGAAAAAAAACTACACTGGGTTTTTATTGGGAATGATTATGTTTGGAGTTTATGCCATATTTATTTGTGTGTAATATCTAGGAGGGAATTGAATATTGATGTCTTCCTTTTGTACAATTCGAAGAATTTTAACGGGAAAATTTGTAATAAAAAAAATCTAAAGTAAAACACTTACTACTAAAAGTTTAGATAAAATTTTATTAAAAAAGGAAAAACGTTCATCTTTAACGTACTTTAAGATAATAAACAGCAAAAAAAACTTCCCATAGTGTAATACAAAGTTATATAGAAACAATTAATGTTGCTATTGCATTTGTAGACTATTGGTGAGCCAAGCATAGGATGACTTGGGAAAGCCCTCGCATCCCTCCGATGGGTACAAGAGCCCCCACATCGTGCTCTATGCAAAGGTGAGTTGATGGGATGTTTATGTTTGCTGTGATGTACGAATAGTTAGAAATTTGGTTGCATTGTGTTCTGCTATGTAAAGACTTTTAATGAAATAGAAGTTGTACAGATGTTGGTGGGAATGAAAATAATAAGATTAAACAAGCTAAGCTAAAATAACCCAAGAGTGGTGGTAGAACGTCTGGCAAAAATTAAATTCATACCATGTTTATGCTATTAGTAAATATAAAATTATTTAGCTACACGCCCAGATAAAATTACCTCTTTTCTAGCAACAAGCCTAGATTCCAGGAACAATGAATGTTTCCATGGAAACAATAATGTAACCTCAGTGCATGCTACTAGCCAACCATACATTAGTCATTTTTAATATCTTTACAAGAAAATAATATGTAATATATTTACAATACAGAATTGTGTATTATTCACCGATTTAAATAATTAAATTTGGCCTATTTGTCTAAAAGTAAGATACATAAAGCGTAGTGAATTTGTTCTGCTTTGTATTGACGTAGAAACTGAAGCCATTTAAACCTGATATTAGGATTAAAATGACGTAATAATCTTCCAACAAATTGTATATTTAATTCGATAAATTTATTTTCGATAAAGTATCTTTTACGATTTTTTTCGATACATTCCCGAAGACTATATTTTTTATCAATTTTTTAGCTTTGTATTTTATTTGTTTAGTGTTTTAGATATCCTAAAATGCTCAAAGAGTTACATATAAAGCTGGATGTGTAGGTATTACTTAATGACCTATATATACAGTAGTTGAATATAATCGTTGATACTTCGCCATTAGTACTCGAAGAAGTCGTTCAATACAGCAAAGAATATACACACAGACAGCAACAGAGCATCAGAAAAGCTTTTAACTCAAAACAATAACACTTTTTTCATCTACAACCAATTTTACCCACGCACAATAAACACCATAAACATTGAATTTTATATAAACTAATTAGGGCTCAAACAATTTAAGTTGAGCAAACAAATGACTTTAATAAAGCTTTCACCCCATCATAGCCTAATTCGACATAAAAAACCAGTCTCAGGGCCCCCATCAAAATTTTAAAAAATCAAGTGTAAATGGAAATGGAAACAGCGTAATAACCTCCAACCGTTACTAACAGTCGGTTGGATCGCCTTACCGGTCTAACTTCCGACCGCCTCACAAGACTGAGGGCAGTCGCCGGCGTATCGGTCCGTACGTATCTGGGTTACTCCGTGGCCGGAAGATCCGCTTCGAGTATGAATGAATGCAGTATATCCAAATTGTGTTACCTATACTAGGCTCGGCGCAGGCAAAAATATATAATCCCATATAATGTTCTGAAGCCCAAATTTTAATCAATGACTTATTTACGTCATTATGCTGTTTATTACGTTAATGTTAAATAGTTTTTTCGATTATGGACGATGAGTGATGCAATGGGCTTAATAATTAAAAATATAGCCTTTATATCTTAGAAATCTGTTTCATAAGCATTTTATTGAAGGGCTCCCCGCATTTCCGTTCGCAAGGGGACTCCCGATTGCCCATTACCGCCTCTGTTTCCATTGAACAAACACTTCAAATACTAGTAAACTTGCTCACAACAAACAAAACTCCACAAACATTTACCCAAGAAATCATAATACTCACCAAACTCATAACACAAATTCTACACACAAAACGATCGCCTGCCTGCCAATGGGTTTCCCCATCTCAGGTACCTAGCTGAAATATTCCTCAACCACATCGAACAATAATACGTCCTGTAGAATAACAAACATACAGATAAAAAAATATATGTACTACCATAGGTATGTAGAAGACATTTTACTATTAAACAACGGCAACAAATAGCAAATCCAAAAAATACACAATTGAATCAACACCACATACCAAAGTCTAACATTTGCCCTCGATTTAGAAGACAATAATAACATAAATTTTGATTTCGTAAATAAAAATAAGGATTACAGATGTGCGACGCCAATTTGCCTGCGATTGACTGTAGAATAATTGGAATTTATATTTATTATTTACCATAACGGCAATAACTAGAGCAAGCAAAAATTATTAAATTCGTAGAATAACCAATTCTCTACCTCCACGCGGCTAGAGCAATATCTTGCTGTTGTCACCTAAATCAACATCGTCCGATATATTTTTTAACAATAATGCGAGTAAATGGTATTGCGGGTTAAATGATGATTCTATTACAAAATTTTTGTTTAATTAGGTATTACGCTCTCCAACATTATCTAAAGGTCACTGTAACATAAGTAGTAGATCCAGATTAACCGTGTTAAATATTTGTGCGAATGTGTATTATCCATTCTTAAAATATTATTATTTTATTACCCATTCTTTTATTATTCTTTTACTCTGGTTTGAACAAACTGTTTAGTTAAAGATATGGGTGTAATTGTACACTTTTAAATCTTATAATACTCTTAATAATTATTGTTAATGCATATTGAATCGCGAGTATTAATTTATTAACTTCCGTTTATAGTGACATCATCAATGAGTTATAACTATTGCAATCTGACGCCATCGAAGGGTTGATGCGGCATTGGCTTCGAAACGAGCTTGAGTCGATAAGTTTTATAATTGTAAGTCAGTGAGCATTATTAATGAATTATTACCATCACTTCATAAGATCAGCTAAACTACACTAAAGCAGTGGTTGACGGAAAGTAAACCAGAGACTAAACCGATTGCTTTAAAACATGAGATTTCTGGTTCTGCAAAATATAACAAGTAGGCCTAATAGAGAAACAAATGTGGATAAATTCCTACTGAGGTCAACAAAGAAATATTTAATTGTAATTACTTTTTATTTTATAATTGCAATTAACATAAATATGTATATACATATAACAAAATCACAATCTCTTGAATTAGGTAGTCTATTACGTTCGGTGAATCTTAATTAATCACTTTAACATTAGTTTTGTAACCGAACTTTAAATTTTGTAAATTTGTGCAACCTTACTGAGACAGAGCTTCATCAGTGACTTCTGCTTGGTGATGTCATTCAGTGACGGTTTTAATGACTTTTAAAGGTTTCAAAGGTAGTATCAAAGAGTATGTGTTATTTGTTTGGGTTTGTTCGTTTATTATCTTTGTACTTTGTGTTTTTGGGTGTCTGAAAATTTCACATTATTCTAGTGTGATGAGAAGTGATCTTTTTTTGTTGATGTGTAAGATTTTTAGGTTATGGTAAATGTCTGTGTTTTTGTGTCCTGTTTCTTTCATGTAATTGTAGAATGCTGAGTTGGTTTTCTGTTTGTGTTCCTGGACGTCTTGTTTAAGGCTGCGACCTGTTTGCTCACTGTAGAATTTGTTGCATTCGTTGCAGTTTAATTTGTATACGGCTGGTGCTTATAGTGTATCTTTGTTGTTGGTGTCGTGTTGTATTTAGAATTGTAAAATGTTATTAGTTTTGAATCCTGTTTTTTGAAATGTGTGAGTGTTTTACTTGATAATTTGTTTATGTATGATGTTATGATGTATTTGTTTTCCCTCTCTGTGTTAACTTTAGAGTTTTTTTGTATATTGTGCCATATTTTGTCTATTATTGTGGTGTTCCATCCATTTATGTATGCTAAATATTTAATGGTATCTAGTTCCTTGTATATATTTTATTTGGTCATTGGAACTTCTATAAGTATATGGAGCATGGATCTGAAGGCAGCGTGTTTGTGTTGGATAGAGTGGTTTGAGGTGTTGTGGATAAGTGTGTCTGTCGTTGTCGGTTTCCTGTAAATGTTGAAGCTATGTTTTTGTGTGTGGCTTTTTATTATGAGGTGGTCGAGGAAGTTTAGAGATAGGTTGGTTTCAATCTCTTAGGTGAACTGAAGTTTTGGGTGTATTTTATTAGTGTGGGTAAGGGGTTTTTCACATTGTCGGGTGTTGCCTTTATATAGAGTTATGATATCATCGACGTATCTGTGCTAGTAAATGATTTTGTGTGTGTGTATTGTTTGTGAATATCTTGGTGTTTTTTATGTGTTGTTGGACAAAATTTTCCTTAGGATACTGCAGGTAGGACTTTCCATGAGTATGCGATCTGGTTGTGAATAGAAGTTTCAGTTGTTGGTGAAATAGTCTTGTTTGGTGATGGTTTAGAGGATGTTTAGGATTTCGGATTGGTTTTTGGTATGTTGTTTTGTATTAATTGGGTTTATAGGATGTTGAGGGTTTCGGATACGTGTATGTTGGTGTACATATTTGTTATGTTGAATGGTAGTAGTGTTGAATTGTATAGTTCGTTTTATGTCTTTTATTTTATTTATGAGGTTTGTTCTGTTTTTTATGTACGCTTCTGTATTCAAGTTAACAGATCGTGTGATTATTTTGTCCATGTTTTTTGTTAGTTTATGTGCAGGGGCATTTTAGTAGTTGATGATGGCTCGGATGGGGACATTGGGTTGGTGAATTTTAAGGAGAGCGCCGAAGGTAGGCGCTTTCGGTTGTTTTATGTGGTATTTTTTGTTATTGCTGATAATGTATTAATTAGTTTTTTGAAGGTCCTGTGATTATTCTCAGTTGGATCTGTATGTAGTTGTATTATATTATTATTTAATATGTATTCATTGATTTTGTCATTTAGGCTTTTTGTATTAATAATTACCTAGGTGTTCCCTTTTTCTGCTGTGGTGAGTGTGATGTTTAGTTGATCTTTTTGTTTTATGTTTACGCTTTGTTGTTTACGTTTTTGTTGGTTATGTTTTTGTGTCATATCGAAGTAAGTTTTAGTCTTTGGTGACGGTTTTTTGTATGGAGTTTGTCGTATAATGTTTCTATTTGATATATTATTTGATTTATAATGTAGGTTCTATTTCAGGCCTTTGTTAATTAAATTCATTTCGTGTTGTGTGAATTTGGTATTAGTGAGGTTAACTGTACGGAGGTAGAATTTTTGTATGGATTGAGAGTATGTTGTTTTTTGTTTTACATAATAGTTGTATAATCATTTTGTTGTGTTTATTTTTAATGATTATTATTTTATTTGTTGCCCAATTATTAGTGTCTAATATGATTTGTTGTGAGTTTGTGTCTGATCGTGTTGGCGAGATTAGGTAAAGTTGGTATAACTTTTGTTTTAGTCTTTATTTATATATAAAGTTTTAATAGTTTGTTTTATGTAAATTAAACATTTACACAATATGAAATTTACAGACACACAAACACACAAAGAACAATCATGTTAAACGAACAAACCCAATACAAATGACACATACTCTTTGATATTCGAAAACCTGCCTTTAAAACAGCCACCTTTTAACCCAACATCTCCAAGCAGAAGACACTGATGTACATCGCCACATAACGATCGAAAACATTCTGTCTCGTAAGTTTTTACAAAATTTAAAGTTCGGATAGTCATCAACTAATGTTAAAGTGATTAAATAAAAATCATAATATTAAGTGGCCAAATAGAAAGAGAATTTACTTGGATTTTTGAGATTGGCTATTTTGTTTGTTTGTTATTATTTATTTGCCTTTTTTTGTTTCTAATTTTTGAAGTTTATGGTGGTATATAACTTCTCATTATATAGGGCGTTTAGGGTCGCTCCTAGGTTGGTATTCCTGAAATATTGTAATGTAAACTTTGTGTTTTACCCAAAATAATGTTTTTTTTAAATTAGGTTAAAATTTGGTAGTTTTTCGTAGGATAGAAACGGATATCATTGTAATGTTTGATAAAGTTCTTTTATAAAAACCAATATGATTGAAATTATAAAAACATTTTCCTGTTTACAGATGCAGACGTCGGGAACAGGCTTCTGAAAGAGAAACATGCGACAACTTTTGGAACCGGAAAATCATATTTTAAAAAGGACCAAAAGTTGATTATTAACGGTAAGTTTTATACTATTTGCGAATTTGTGTGTTATTATATTATCAAAACAAGAGGTTTTTACCATTATATAGTCACACATAGTTAACATGGATAATTTTTTATTTTTCTCATTATTTTCCTCTCCATTTGCATTCTAGCTAACTCTAATAGTTTTTTACATAAATCACAAAGGCGCCTTAAAATATTTTTTTAAATAACACACTTCAAGGTTTTCCCTTGTTATTGCTTCGTAGACTATTCGTTTAGGTAATTTTTGTTGCTAGTTATCTACATTTTTATTGCAGGGGATGAATCTACCATGACATGTAAAGTGTAAAACTATCTCATATTAGATTTATTTATTATAAATGAGGTTTCACATGAACAAATTTCTGTTGCCAGATTTGTAATACAAGACTTTACAAGGCACTAACTATTAATCCTTTTTTTATTAATGGTCAAAATATAAATCTTCAACTCACAGTTTTGAAACTCATAAAACTTTCTTTTAGAAGTAACAATATGTATAAAAATTATAAACTCACTTTCCAGGCTGCAGATGCAGACATAGAGAACAGGCTTCTGAAAGGAAAACATGCGACAACTTCTAGAGCTGGAAAATCATATTTTATAAATGACCGAAATTTTTTTATAAAGGTAAATCTTGTACTATTTGTAAGATTGTAAAACTATCCCTAATAAGTACAGCTGAGATGTTGTGGGCTGAGATGTTGGTCCCCAAGGAGTATTATTAGACATCCATTGATGTTACACCTTTATTCACTAAACCTCCTGTATGTTTAGCTACTAATAATTTAAAAACTTAAGTATTTAATAAGAGTTAGTTACAATTTTACCTAATAATGCTTACTCTCAGTTCAACAATGGGCTTTACAAACAAACTATAGGCTCTCCTGTGGGATCTAATACCTAGCCTCTATAACCCAATAGGGAATGTGGGATTTAGTATATCTGGGAAAAGTAAAACAAATTTAAGTCTATATTAACAGTTTGCCTACGATATTGTTACTGCCGTTCATACGAATAGAACGTGTGATGCAGTCGGTTTATTTATTACTTATGAATCAATATAAAATTTAGGGTTGGAATAGAACTTAATACTTGTTAAAGATTTTTATAGATACATGTTTTAAGGGATAAGGGTAAGTATATTATTGATAATTGTATCGCCGAAACGGAACAAGAAGCCCGTGTTTCACGTCACGCATGGATTGTTTACCTCGAGCCTTAGTAGAATTTATTTCAAGAAAACAAATATACTTGATACTTTATAGCTACATTGGAACATAGGTGTATTGTAATGAAATATAAATTATAGGTTTAGGACACTGGGCGTAGGGCTGAACGCCAGACAGACCTACAGTTAAACTGCTGATGAAGGATTAAAAATGGGTAAAATGATTGTCATTATAATATTAATTAAGAATCTCATGGGCTGTTTGGTATTATTTACCTTCTAATTGTAGATGGAATATGTATTTATTAACCACTTCCAGAAAAAGTGATTAATTACAAAAAGAATTGATTGGAATAGTCCACTAAGTGACTATAGTCTCTATGATGTGTCCTGTCTTCTGACCGCTCGGCTACTTGTGTTGAGCTTTATCACTCGCAGCTCCCCATAAATGTTCCTATGAATCACGGACGAACTTTCATTGTGAATCAAGTAAATTAACTTTCTTAACATAATCATAATTTTTAAATCTCTATAAAATATTTAAAAAGTACGTAAAAATACAAGAAGAACAATATCAAACCAACATAATTATTTATTTCTTAACAAATTAAACAATATAGGTGTAGCCAGTTAATGTGTGATAACAATCAAGCTATTTATATCAATCAATTGTCGAGCTATTTTCATTCTTTCAAGCGTCCCAATTACTTTCAAGCTCATGTGCGCCGAGCTAAGCGAACCTTAATTTTATAAGTTTCATATATGTTCGAAAATGAAGTTAAATGTGTCATTTTCCTAAAATTTTAATTAATAGGGCGTCAGTACAAAGACCTGTTATTGGAAAATATGAAATGGTTATGAAAAGGTTGTAATAATTGTGATTGCATTCACGGTTCTTTAGTAGTTGGTGAGTGGCGCGTTCAAATAACTTCGGGAACGCTTTGTTTACAGTAACATTGTATAAGCAAATAGTCAATCACCTGCTACCACGTCTGCTGTAGATTACGATGACGTCACCGCTTGCATTTTAACTTGAAGGTCGCTGAAGTTTATGTAGTTGTTAATTAACTCTCATGTAGGCCTACCGAATGCAGCATGCATCTTTATAAGGAATTAGTGGAAATTCTTGCACACAGCAAAATAAGTAACTCTCTCGTCACAAGTCATTTCCTAACTGTTAAATAGGAATAAGTTTTGCCTTTAACAAATAAATACTTAGATAATATCTCAAATTTAATTCTCCTTAACTCTTTGTTTTATTGATACATTTTAATTAAAAGTTGAACCATAAACCATTAAACCTTAAACCATAAACGTAGTATTGTTCTAGTCAGATGTAAAATATTTATATAGCTTGGTTAAGTTAAAGGCAGGCATAAAGAAAATATGTAAAAATACGAGTATAAAGAAAATATGTTTGGTTTTTTTAAGTTCATGGTACCTTTTTCCTCTCATTCCAACTCTCACTCCTTTCTTCTCTTTCATAGCATTTTCATTTTTCCTTCTTACTCTCACATGTATTGGTTCATCTACTGTTTTCCCCTCACACTTCCTACCTCTCTCTCCGTCTCTCTCTCTGACTGTCTGTCTCTCTGTCTCTCTCTCTCTCCCTCCCTCTCCCTCTCCCCCTCTCTCTCTGTTTTCACTTTATACAGTTTATTAGACGTACAAGAAGTCACGAGTATAACGGTTTTTATACTGCTAGGGTTGTAATTGGTTATGGAATATTGATAAGATAATTTTATAACTCTTATCTTCTGTGTTATCTGAGGAACGTTTCATTAATTGTTAAAGAAGATTATACAAACGTGTTTTGTTTTCCCAGTTTTCTATTTCCGTGTTCCCTGCTTCAACTAGGAGCTCATGGATATTTGATACGGTTTTATCTCATGGAACAGTAGCCAGAGTATTGTTTGAATTTTTATTTTTATAGCCTGGAGAAGGATCGCTGGATCTTCCACAGTAATTAATGAAACGTCCAGCTATCACAGAATATAGTAGCCTTATTTTTTTTTGTTAAAAGGAATTACAACCGATTTAGGAGGTCTAGTTTATGAAAACCTTTTTAATTTTTGTGAGGCTTGACAAGATTTTTGCTTGCCTTCCAATTTCATTTGTCATTGCGTTAAACACACTGTGTTTGTGTAACTAAAGTTAAATTTGCACCGTTCTAAGAATTATTTCATCCGTACTTCAAATATAAAATATTCACAGTCTAAACAAATAGCAGACTTTACACACAAAACTTAAAAACTTTAATCTAATTTTTTTTGTCATTAATAGGTCACTTTTGAGGTTCTTTGCTGTATTATATTTTCCGTGGACTTCTTAGTATAATTGTAATCACAGATTTCTCAAATGAAACGTTTAATTTTGTTTATCAAACTCATTCACACAGGAATTAAACACGCTCATAGATCCTTATGAAAATGAGATACTAACATAGAATTATTCATTATGTCACGAAAAGAGCTTTTGTTAAATCCCACAAAGACTAATTCCGTGCTTTATCATTTCGTTGCATCAGAAACGAACGGTCTTGAATAATTCAGACTGGCTCCGCTACACGCGCCACTTTGTCCCCTGGCTTTATCAGATGAAACGAAAAGTGAATCAAATTTAATAATAAATTGAAAGGATTGTGATTACTTCATTCTGTGACAGATAGTCTAATCCCTAAGCCGGAGGAATGATTTCGATGGACCAAGAAATGAGTTTTCTGTTCCTTTATGCGTGGGTTTTGTACTTGGTACAGGGTGATATATTTATTAACGGTTTAGGAACTATACGCACTTCTGGTGATAAAAACACAGCCTGATTTTACATTTCCAGGACAGCAGAATGCAAGGTTTTATTTTTAAACCGTCATTTATCTGGAAATATTCGACCCAACAAGATGTTTCTTATACGAAACTAAAGAAAAAAGCTTGTATGCTTTCATTTTAAAATTATCTTCTACAGTTTAACAATGTTTGAGTAATTATCCCGAGAAAATGAGTAATGTTCGAATTTTACGGAATGTTGAGGGAGAAATTTTTCACTCAGTTTTACCAACATTTCGATGAAATATCAGATTTTTTTTAAAACGTAAATAGTAGCAGAATGGTAAAAAGACGTGGTGCTAATAGTTTTTCAAAATATTTTGCAAACTTTTTTTGCATTATGTGCAGGGTTTAGTGTATTAAACTATTGCTTCTTTTTAACCCGGGTCTGGACCCTCAGAAACTCCCCCCCCCCCCCTAGCCTTGGTAGCAGCCAACCTTTAGCGAGCTACCACTGTCTCACTTGCTCATCCGGTTAGTATACTTACCACAAGTGAAGGCAACGGGATTGATTGCCCAGGTATAAACATGTACTATACAATACATTTTTAAACATACTCTTGAATATTTTTCCGATATATGCTATCAGTGTTACAAATAATAACAGTTTTATTAATCACTTAAGCAATAGTTTATGACTACCCGAACTTTATATTAGTAAATTTGTTAAAAAACTTACTGAGACAGAACGTTTTCGATCGCTATCTGCCGATCTTCATCAGTGTCTTCTGCTTGAAGATGTTGGGTCTAGCGGTGACGGTCTAAATATGAACACGGAACTAGACACAATTAAATATTTAGCATACACAAATGGATACAACACTACAATAATAGACAAACTATGGTACAAAATACAAAAAAAACACTAAAATTATCACTACAGAGAGGGAAACCAAATACATCACATTACCATTCATAAACAAAACAACAAAAAAATAGCCCACAAATTTCAAAAAATAGGTTACAAAATAGCGTACAAAACTAATAACAAATTACAATACAAAATACAACACAACACCAACAACAAATATAAACTACAAGCACCAGGCGTATACGAACTAAACTGCGATGAATGTAACAAATTCTACGTGGACAAACAGGTCGCAGCTTTAAACAAAGAGTCAAAGAACACAAACATAACACCAACTCAACATTTTACAATCACTTAAAAGAAACAGGACACAAATACACAGACATTTATCATAATTTAGAAATCCTACACATCAACAAAAAAGGATCACATCTCAACACACTAGAACAATATGAAATTTAAAGACACACAAAAACACAAAAACACAAAATACAAACATATTAAACGAACAAACACAATACAAATCACACATACTATTTGATACTATCGAAAACCTACCTTTAAAACCGTCACCGCTTGACCCAACATCTCCAAACAGAAGACACTGATGAAGATCGGCACATAGCGATCGAAAGCGTTCTGTCTCAGTAAGTTTTAACAAATTTACTAAATATAAAGTTTGTATAGTCATAAACTATTGTTTAAGTGATTAATAAGATTCACCAAACGTAATGGACTACAAAATTCAAGAATTCAACAGTTTTATGTTATATTTACTCATCTGTACCCATTCTTCAAGTTTGTTACTCACCACAAACCACTATGACTGAAGAAGTATGCTCCTTGCATACTATGTTGCCGCATTTGTTGCAACGGACCTGGATAAATCGGTTTTATCTTACAGGACAGTATTTACAGTGAACCTTCTCATCGGCAAGTCTCACTTGATTCAATTCCAGTATTTCTTTTTATCTTCTGTTTCAAGAGTATTGGTAGACTGTTGATTGGTGCTCGTTTCAATAGATAAGGCATTATTGTTTCCCTGTTTGAGTAGTTAAACATCGTCTGATCAACATGTTATCAGTGTTTGAGCGTAAGAATTTTTGGGCATTATTTATACCTATCCACAGAACACAGTTAACGGTCAATAGTTACATGAATAATCAAGGAATGGATGCAGTATTTCCTCTGTTTCCATATATACTTCATGTCCGTCTTTCTCTAAATCAGATCTGTGGTCGCTAAAATGTTCACTGGGAACATAAGGTTTTTCTGGTGTGACCTCTTGTAAATCACTGAAATTTTCTTCATCACTTTCAGCAAGCTATGGCAAAATCTTTAAATAATTTTCCATAACGTCATAAATAAATAACAATGAATATTATTATAATAAAGTATATTACTGTGATATTATTAAAATAAAATATAATAAAATCCAAATAATACAACCTTACAAGACACTATAAACCAAATAACAACCCTTATTTCCTTGAATGAGTAAAAACAATTTCTGAAAAAAAGACACATGTGATCAGTCCCTGGGCTACAATGAAGTTAACGTTAGCAGTAACGTAATTGGTCCTGCAGCTAGATCAGACCTAACCACCCGCTCCTTCGCCGACTGTGGGAATTCTAACTTTCACTTAAGTATTTTTGTCCACTCAGATCAACAACTTAGGAGAATAACTAGAATTACAAAATTCTAACCTCAAACCTGACGGTTTTATTAAAAAAAATAATTGTAGATTCAACCTAACAGAAGGGCCGATCGCGGTTTAAAAGTATAACAATATATGTATATATGATGAATAGTTATTATCTGGAGTATATCCATTCTTTCTGCAGTCCATAAATTCACAGTTCCGACGTTTCGCTAGAATCTCATTCAGCATTGACGAGGTGAACCCAACAACAATAGAAGAGCGAGTCTTCGGTTGACTGGAGAACGGATGTACTCCAGATAATAACTATTCATCATATTTTTCCATCCGTGAAGGAATACGTATCAGCATATATATATATATATATATATATATATATATATATATATATATATATATATATATATAATAGTAATAATAATAATATTAGATTAATTAATGCAGAAGCATAAAAATATATAAAAGAAATAATTATCTGGAAATAAAAAATAATTTCAAATAGAAATATGAATTTTGGGTTGCAATAGAAGTAAAGTAGGTAAGAGAGGTGCTGCTAAAAGGGGCTTATTTATGGGAAAGAACTAGTAATAAACTTTACAAGCTTCTAGGGAGTTTTTGTTTAAATCATGAAGTGGACAAGTGTGTGTGGCCAAACAACAGAAGTGGGGTAGCTAGATTTAAGCTGACTCCCATGAGCTGGGACACGAGCAGATTGGTGCAAATTCACAGAAATTTGGATTTCTAACCGGAATGTTTAAATTCTCAATAGTTACTAGAAAAATCCTTATGGGTCAATATTTGAAAGGATGTAAAACGATTGGCCAAGAAAAGTAGAAGTGGGGTGTTTCATTATGAACCAGGGAAATTGCTAGAGATAGGGAAATCAGTCATACACAGGACTCGACGAAGGGTGGACATATGTCTGAAATGGGAAAGTTTTAATTAGGTCGGTTTAAGTTTAAAGTAAAGTTGAAGGAGGAAATTATATTTATTTTATTTAAATCAAGAAAATAATTCTTGTTGATGAATTAAAAGTACCTAAGGGTTTGTAAAGGGATATTTGTATTAAAAGGGGGATCTTAGAATAAAAGGGAAATTGTTGTGATTAAAGTGATAGTGAAAAGTTTTGTGGATCAAGGTATTGTGTTTTTCAAAGAGCATTTTAACAAGTGTCAGGTAGTGAAAAAGGGTTCATCTGAAGGACTTCGGAACGAACTTAAGTATTGCACTCTCTGTTGTTATAATATAATTCATCTTCTAAATTTCTGGTCAATATGTTATGATTTAAATTTCTTTATAAAATTTTCTTTATTGTAATAAGATTAATAATAAGCAGTTTTCTAAAGCAGTAACCTAATACACCCTGAGAATAAATATTATAAAAAGTAACAGTCTCAAAACAAAGCCGAAATAAAATAATATCAAATTTAATGTAATGCAAATTTGTTATTTAAAATATTGTAGTAAGGTAAAACATTGCTGGATTTATGTAACTAGTAAATGAAATTTTGTAAAGTAAAGTTGTTAATATTATTATTTTGTATTTAAATAAAAGTATAAAACAAAGAGAAATTTGCAATTACTTTGTATTACCTTGAGTAATATTGGCGCCCAAAACCCTAGATTTTAGTGTTGATTAAATAGCATAAATGCTCAGGTTGAGTTCGTAGAATTATTGTTGAGTAATAATGTTGTATGTTATAATTTATTAATCACTTAAACAATTAAAGTAATTAATAAGATTCACCGAACATAATAAACTATAAAATTCAAGGTTATAATTTAGTTCCATAACGTGGGCAGTTAATTAAAAGGTAAGGTAGAAATATTAATTATCACATACAAATCTTTGATGTTATATAAAACACATTTCGTTTTATGTTATATATATATATATATATATATATATATATATATATATATATATATATATATATATATACATATATATATATATATATATATATATATATATATATATATATATATAAGCAAAATATATAGCAAAATTTTTAAACATCTGAATTTTTTTTTAATATTTGTTGATTCCATCTTTACGTGAGCTACTAGTTGTCACTAAAACACTTGTAAATATTTAAAACTAGCCTATAGTAGCACTTACTTATATTTGTTAAGGACGCCTGTTTCGGGAGATGTGTCTCATTGTCATTCACCAAGAAGAACTTTATTGATACAGTATTTACAGCTCTAGCTCATTTTCCCATTACAATTAGGTCCATATATGTGAGAAACTTTCTTGTTTTCTTGAGGGTTGTTGTCCACAGCCTTCAAAAAAACTTTTATTGAAACTTTGTATCATGGCTTGCATGAATTTAGTAAGTAAAGAATGTTTATTGAGACAAAACATTAATAACTGTACTGATGACAATTGTCCAGTGGAATTAATAATACCACCAACATCAAGTATAAAAAACACAACAAAATCAATAAGGACATCAAATACTACAAAAATCATTAAAAATAACACTATAAAAGTAAAAAATTGCTATAACATAACACACTAATCAGTAACAAAACCATGACACACTAATAACAGAACAGACAAATACCAAAAAAACTGTTAACAAAATTAACTGTAAACCTACATAAACACAAATGTAAATAGCAACCTAAAACACATATATCTGAATATATACCCTCCATGATCTCCCAAAATTCCACAGTAAGTAATTTCTATCCAACCAACAACTTACTTCCAGAATGTCCCAGTACATAAATTATCCAAACTAAAAACAAAAAAGTCCTACAAATAACTGATCTCAAAAGACTCATGAAAAAAACAGAACAAATCTCATAACTAAAATAAAAGAAATAAATATACCTCACAATTCGACTTTACCAATATCATTTGAAATAACAAATTTAAATACTAACATCCCTTCAACTGAAAATCCATACATAGTAGAATCCCAACTGCAGAACAATCTACCACAAACCCATATCATAAGAAAACAGGTCATCCTATGAACTATTACAGAGCAAAACTATTTCGCCTTCAACTCCAAAACCTATTCTGAAGTAGATATTCTTCCCATGGGAAGTCCAATCAGCAGCACATTGAAAGCTCACAGATCCAGTTAAATAATACAACATCATGAACTATCACAAATATGTCATGAACATTATCACATACATTGCAATATTCATTAATGTCCAAAAATTCCACTATACCACATAACTTGAATCAGACCGTCCTTAAATATCCTTGACTTAAAAACAAAATATACTACATAAAAAACACCTTGTAAGTCTTTAGAAAATCAATAATGACATTTACACTTGTAGCTTTAATTGACGACCTTCTGCTTCACTTATTGTAATTGCAAATCCTAGTCAGATCGGAAACTGCAATCGTTTAAATCTAATTGATGAATAATTAGCTATCATCTTAATTATTCTTAATAAAAATATTCACCTTTATATTTTTGTCCAATTATTGTTCCTTCAATTAAATTGTGTGTTATTGTTTTTACAACTATATCTGTACTATAAAAAAGCTGTGGTGCGTTTTCTGTTATGTAATAACATTATTATTTTAGGTTTTCTTATCTTACAGCATTAAACTATGTACTGATCTAGTGCGAAATGCATCTGCTGAAAAATATCAGACCATAGTGTTTTTTTTTTTGTAAAGTGATTTCAATAGTATAAATTAATTGTGGTTAGCTGCTACTATATGCAGGCTAGATTCATTAAAAGAAGTACTAATGAATCACTCACTGAAAATAAAATAGATATCAATACAATTAAATAGCTAACATACAGTAAATGACAGTAATACATAGTAACTGAAAAAACAATAAAGAATTTTAAAAAAGACAGAGTAATTGACAACCTAAAAGAAAATAATAATGTCAGTAGCAACAGGGGAAGAAAATATGTGTACATACATACGCATATACATATCAAGAGTGAAGGGGAAGAACCTGATAAGTCACATTTGGCAAATTTTACAGGAAATTTAGTGTACAAAAACTTAAAAAAGGCAAACTATATAACCCTTATCAGAATTATTTAATCAAGATATGAGTGTCTTAAGAATCTAAAATTGTGTATAAGTAATATTAATTTATTGTTACTGTGTATTTAGGATACATATTTTTATAGGAAAATGTTATGCTAGAAAAGGGAAAAACCTGATTTATCCTGGACTCATCAGGATCTTCCCCTGTAACAAGGTATTTTAAAAGTGGTATTGCATGAAAGGAAATGATTTATTATACTAAGCTTTTTACAATTACACCTTTAACTTTGAAAAGGCAGGTTAGTGAAGTACTTCTGGGTCTTTGTCCGACAAACGATATTAGGGCCAAAACATAATATCCTATGGTAAGGTTAGGTCATTGTATTTTCCTTCAGTTGTGGTAAGTAGCCTATTGAAAATAAATCATCCTTACTAACATAATAAAAACATGATTTTAGTAGTACGAATCTTAAGTATATTTAATTATTATATAAAATATTATTCCTTGAGTTTTAAAAATAATATGTCACTTTTGAATTAAAACAGTGTACCCTGCCTTTGTAAAGTGGTCCAGGAAGTAAAAACATTCCCTCGTCCACTGCGTTCCCTTCAAATACTTCAATCGGGGAATGTTCTTGATTTTGCAGCTTCTACTGTTGCTTGCTCACTTTGTTTTGTAGCTTCTTCTCTTTCTTTTGCAATATTTTTTTTTCTTTTCTGATCCTTACTTTGGAACTGCTTTTTCCTGTTTTGGTTTTCTTATTTTTTTTTAGTGGAAGTAGCACTGGAGCTTCAACCCACTTACCGTTGTACGAGTTTCTGTAAGACATTATTACTGGGTGGTCTGCTGTTATCTTTAATTCTCTGATTGGTCTTGATGGGAATGGCAATTTGTTTGACTCATACCGTTCATTAAAATGCAAAGTCCATGAACGAATCATATTATGATGAAATAATTAGCAAACTTTGTCACATCCCTTGTTTGCCATTTTTACAGGGTACATGTAAAATAACTTGAATTGCTAGACAATACATGAATATTAAAAATAAATATTTAGAGCTGTCTCTTATAATACACATCGTTTATTGCTATATTAGGACATTGAAAGTTTCTACTGAAGGCAATGCAAATAGCTCCCTTGTAGTCAATCATTCTGGCACTGTGCTTAGATTGCTTTTTCCTGTCATAAAATACTTTCTGTTTTCTTAAATGATTTTCATGTGATCGATTAAATAGGAGTAGTTCATTTATTATCTGTTCCTTATTCTCAATAACAAAAGACTCACTTAATTGAATTTTTAAATACTTTTCTTTAGCTTTAAATGAATCGCAGGTACGGCACGTGTCACAGTGAGGGTAACCAAAGCTGATGTTGAAGTCACTGTTAATTATATAACAATAGCTTTGATACTGCATTTTGACTTCTGGGTGCATTTCTGTAAATAAGTTGTAGTTTTAATATTCAGCTCCTCACACAAATAAACTTTAGAGGTGTTTTAAGGCCGTAATGGCTGCTACGAGAATGGAAAGATTTTATATGGTCATATACCTTTGTAATAAGTTCCTGATCTAATCTATGAGGCCGATTCTTGTGAACACTACGAAGATACCTTGACAGACCAGACTGTTAGTGAATTAACATGGGACAAGCAACAACACTAGACTTGTCAGGTTATTCCCTTGACTCAGCTGGACTTGTCAGGTTCTTCACCTTTACACCAATATTAAAAGTGCCGATGTCTCGCGACCTATCAGGCTCTTCTACTTATAAAGTAAACTAAAAAAAGGACCTTACTATCCGCAATATTCCGCAAACCCTTGCAAAAAATGGATTTATCGGGATTTTCCCCTTTGGTCTTCATATAATATTCAAAATTTGAAACAAACTACAACACAATAAAAACAAAAAGGTAACTCAAAGCTCCATGTATGACCAAGCTAAACTGTACATACTGCAATAAATTCTTGCCTGGACAAATTCCATCACTGGGTTAGAAGTTCTTGACCATTCCTGAATTTTACATCTGTAACAAAGTGTGGATCTTATACCAAACTTGACAAACTCAATTAACACAGATTTTCCACATCGATCACTATATTATAAACACATGTATAAAGAACAAAATGATTTCAGCTATGTGTAAAAATAAAACATATTTGAAAAGTTCAGATTAAAATTAAAAACAGAAACTATCTGGAATAGAAGTTTCTGCATAGCAGAATCAAATATTGTACTTGAATCACAAAACAGCCCTCTTTTATTTCTCTTAAAGGAATGACTATGTGCAAGTATTGTACTTTTATAAGATTTATTGGATTGGATATGATAGTTAAAGACATACAAAACCATAGTACTGTGCTCAGTCTACTTCATATAAGCTAATATAATAAAAACAATATATCACTTGTATTACTTTGAGAAGCAGCAGTCTATATGAATTGGATAAGAGCCTGAGTGAACTCATATATTGCAGATGTAGGGATATGTATCTTACTTTCAATTTCCACAACATGCATCACAGATATGATTCAACTTTGCTCAGATACGCAGACCTTCATAGACATGTATGACTTTAAATTATTTTGATTGATAACTGAAAGAGTAAATTAGTCATAAGATACAACTATGTCAGTGGTTGTTGAGTTTCCTGTATATTTTTACTCTGTACATTTTGTTTAATATAGTATTAAAGAATCAAAGTAAAATTGGTGTAAGCAAATAAAATGGTTCAGAAAGCTTTAACATTAGGTAACAAATAATAATATGAAAATACTTTGCCAAAAAAAAAAACACAAGATAATTGTTATTATTACTTTGTGTTATTCAAGTACTGCATCTAAACACAGTTGTTATTAATACTAAAATTCTTTTATCAAAACCTCAGTTATGTAGATAAAAACATACTCATGAACGTAAAAAACATGAACATACTCTTTTTCTGTGCTCCGTTTTTGTGCACCTTGGCTCAGTTTTAAACCACTTGTAGTTTAGGTTGCATTAATTATGTGTGGTATTCTAGTTTTAAACAATTTCAATTAGCTATATAACAAGTAAAATGATATACAGTGATATCTCATAAGAGAAATGTATAATATTGTCTAGGAATGAGAAAGTAATGGTGAGTGAGTGAGTGGTTGAGATTGGCTAAAGAATATAACATTATTTGTTAAATAATGTATTTTATTGTATTGAGTTCTTCGTCGTTGCCTTTCTGTAGCATAGGTATATTGATTAGGCAGTGTAACATATGAATAAATGCAATGTGTTTGGGTTGTCTAGGGTGATTAGATGTATTATGTATGACAATATCGGTAGTTGTTGGTTTTCTGTAAATTTTGAAGTTGTATCTGGTGTTGTGTTTGGTGATGGTAGAAAGTTTATTTTATTGTTTTCTTCTAATTCCAGGGTAAATATGAGGTTTTGGTGTAAAGTAATACTGTAACTGTGTAGTTGTTTGATTTGCCGTTTTGTTGCCATTGTATAATATAAAAATGTCATCTACATATCTATCGTAATAAATTATTTTATGTGTGTGATTATTGTTCTTTAGAATGTATTGTTGTTCGATATGATGTAGGAATATTTCTGCTAGGATGCCTGAGATGGGGGAACCCATTGGGAGGTTGTTTTCTGTGTGTAGCATTTGTGTTGATATGTGAAGTAGTTTGGTGAGTTTGAATATTTCATGTGTGAGTTTATGTGGAGTTTTGTTTGCTGTGAGCATATTTTGTAGTATTTGAAGTGTTAGTTCTAATGGCACATTAGTGTAAAGGTTTTTTATGTCGAATGAGGCAATGGTGGAGTTTTGTGGTGTGTATGTCAGCAAGTAAGCAATTATGTATTAACTTAGCTAAGTACTTTTTAAATATAGTTTAATCGGTGAATTCAAGTTGATTACATCAAGTAACTTCATTGTTTAAGTATTTTCATTTGTCCTTCATTTATTTGAACATTTGTACACTATACCAAGCTTAATACATTTGTAAAAGTTCTAGAAGACTTAAATTTTCACTTAAGATTAAAGGAAGGCTGTGATTTCTAGTTAAATTTTCACAATCATCAGAACATTAACTAAAAATCATTTTTCTCTCTTTTTGAAGCCAATGTATTTTGAAACTATGTCCTACATTTGAGAACTGTTTCATCTGAATTGCACAAAACATCATCCTAACAACTTAGGATCTTCTTGAAAAGCATAAGTTTGGCACTGCTCAAATACAAATAGCTTCCTTCTGTTACGTTTAACTATAATTATGTAATTAAAGAATAAAAATATGGTACAACTCACAAATATAAAAAATTTTAAAAATAAAGTTCATCACTTTTTAGGGATTTGTTTTGTTCAATTTTTATTTTCCCCTACCTAAATAATTTTTTATTATATCTGGCCTTTTTTTTAAAACGTTTGCCCATCACTATCCTAACCAAATTTGTCTTTCAAAAGGCTTCTTGTATAGAGACCTGATGATGATAACGATCTATATATCGAAATGTCGCCAAAGCAGAATAAAATATTATAGTTCACTCGCAAAACAGCAGTTTTTTATTTCCATTACCAATTCTGTCTGAGTGTTTCATGAGTTATGCCAATAAATTAAATTTACTAGCAAATGTCCTAATGTTTTTGGTAAATAGAGCTTTATTTTACAAATTAAAGTTTTTTGTAATAAAACATTCATTGGGTGGTGTCAGTTCTTACCAGGCGGCTGATCATGCGTTATCGCGTGGTCGTTGCTATCAAATTCTAAGTAAATTATTATAGTGGCCACAGCATAACAGCACAATTGTGCATAATACTTATATTGGCCACTAGGGAATTGATTGACCCTTTTGTAGTGGTGATGGCCACCAGCCATTTTGTTCTTATCAGCCAGTGCACACAGTAGTAGCGTTCGGATAAGGTAACATTCTAATAATTTTGTTTATTTATTCGTTGATTTAGCAACTTAAAGTTCAGTTTTTATTAATTTGAAATTTGATTTTGATTTTTAACTATGAGTGACCAACTAGGACCCTCGAAAAGGCTCAGTGAAATACCAGATTGTCCAAACAACATTTTTTTTAATTACAGAGGTGGAAGAGTTATTACTAGATTCTGACCCACAAGCAACACAGAAGACAGGAGGAGAACGAGTTCAACACAAGCTAACTAAAATTGAAAAAGCCCAACCACGATGTCTCACCACGGGCAAATGCAGTACAGTATAATGCAACTTATAGAAAAAATTGCAGAAATTGCTATAAAAATAAAAAGAGGATAAACACCACAACTGAGTGTAAAAACTGTCTACATGCTCCGCTATTATGTTTTAACTGATTTTTTGAATTGCTTGATTTCAATGCTAAATAGTTTAGTATTTTGAAACCATTTTGTAAGTTTTGAATGTATAAGTGAATTACAATCTAGAGTGAGTTTTTCAAATTTTGCCTGAATATAAATGTCAGCTAATTAAAGTCATTACAATTTATATGTTTAAATGGGATTTATTTATAAACTATGTATCCTTTTTGGCCGAATTATATATCATGGGGTATTGCGTTTTTAGGCCATATGGGCAAAAATCGCATTATGTATGGCCAGTCACGCTATATCACGTGGTGGATATTAGTGACCATAATTCCTAAGTACAAAATGATAAAAGGTTGTAAATATTATATTTTCTTATTTTGAACACTATATAACTAAATAAAACCAATAAAAAAATTTGACCACCACACAAAATTCCAATTTCCAGCTTGACAATGAACGTTTTAACTTGGCAAAAAATCGAATACTGTCTGATTCATTAAGCAGACAAGTTTCAATCCATTTTTAAGTTTTTCCAATAACTCCAGTTAGTTATGAGAAGACAGACAAACCTAAATATCAACATGAAAGCTGAATATAGTTAAAATAAAACTGGAAAACAATATTTTACTGAAAAAATTACTATAAAACTATCATCAAACAGTTTTGATATTTCAAAAACAAATATCAAAACCTTACAGTAACAAAATAAAACTACAGGATAAACAAATATTAATGGTTATACTTTAACATTTGTATTAATACAATTACTAATCTTTTTAAGGTAAGCAACAGTTACATTATGATATTTATAATGAATGCAGCAAAATTAGGTAGGTATTGCTATCAATTTATATTAGATAGTTGTGAGAGGGGTTTGATGTTCATAGGCCAACCGGGTCATTTGCGGGACGGCTTTTTTTATAACAGTTGTGTATTAGATAAAATAGACATCAATGATGATGATGATGATGATGGTTTTGGTATTTTGCAAGAAACTAGTAGTCATGAAAGTAAGGGACGGGATGTAGTTGAATACCAAGAAGATAATGATCAAGTCTCAAAACACATGTTTTACTGAACGACTTTGGTGACATTCAAGAAATCTCTTTGGCAGAGAGAATAAACAGCGCAATCCTTACACAAAATAATGGCAGAAAAGTATATACAAAGCTCAAGCTACGTTTAGAGGCAATTTTTTAAAAATTATTTGTAGGTATTTTAGTAAAGAAAATGATTTTTGACTATGTTAAATATAGAAACATAAAATTTACTTAATTTGCTACAGTGTCTATTTTTTGTGGATCTGGAGGAAACTCAATGGGCTACCTCTCAGTGCCATCACTGGAGGGTTAAGACACCGTTTGTCAGCTTACAGCAACAATAACTACAAACAGACATCATTCTATAAAAGCTAATATCTAACTGAACAAAATGAGCCCTAACAAGAATTTCTTCAACAAAATTATCAACGACATTAAGAAAAACAGTATTGCAATTGAAAAAAAAACACCTTGAGATAAACCCTTGCTCTTAAGGCCAGGTATGATTCATCATTGCCACAGTCAACATGTTAAATTTACCTGATTTTTGTTCCTATTATCGTTTCATCCAATACTTTTAATTTGTTGTTTATTTATCTGAGGCAAAGAAAAAAATTAACTCTGCTTACTAGATTAAACCTGTTTAATACTATTACTAAAAAATGGGTCTAACATGTTTTTTAAAGTTTTGAAGAGTCATTTTTTTCAAACAAAAATTGTTTTACAATTATATATATATATATATATATATATATATATATATATATATATATTAGGTTATCCATTGTTTTTTAGAGCGATTCGACAATGGTCAAGTGACCAAAAGGCGCCTCATCACACAAGGTGAAATCATTGCACCTAATGGTGGATAAAATTACTTACAATAGTAATATATTAACTTCACATATATATATATATTAATATATTTATCAAAACATTATGAGAATCATCTGATTTTGAAACAGGTACATTTTTATTTCATACCTTGTAACCAATATGTACATCATGCGATATAGTAAATGAATTGATTTCATTGCAGTAATTGGGTTATATTTTATGTGTTTAGTTTATAAATATTTTTGTTTTATTTAACACCAATCTCTTCTTTATTTGTATAAGATTGAGAAGAAATATTATTAGTCTTAGAAAATTGATATGAATATCTAAAAAAATTAATAGTTATGTAAATAAGGCTCTTTGACTCTAATTTAAATGGACCTGGTAGGGAAAGTAGGTCATATTTTATTGGAGTGGGAAGGGTTAAACTGATATAGAGAAAATAAAATGTTGAAGATTAAACATATATCTTAACCTAAATTTTGGGAAAGCAGACCTAAAAATAACTAGAAGCAAAATTTCCACAAAAGCCTGAAAATAGATTTTTCTTTACCATTTGCAGTTCTTAAAGTAGAGTATTTTAATACTTGCAGTTTTTGTGTTGTGCATCTTTAGGTTTTTCTTATAACTATACTTGGTTATCAACTAGGCAAAAAATACCACTACTTACTGATATTTTTCAGCAGACACGTTTTGCATTAGGTCAGTGCATTGTTCAATGCTGTGAGTCACAGAAACGGCTGTTGCTCAGGTGTGTTGTGTTGATGTGAATCTATGGTGTATTATTGTTCATAGAGTTGTTAATTTTAACAAAAGTATAAAAAGATTTTATTCATATAAGAAAAGTTTAAAGTTCTTGTTACTTCTCAGGGTTTGAGAGTGAGTCAAGCATTAGGAGAGGGTATGCAGACTGTACAACATTCTAAACATTTTGGACATCTAGCATCCTGGGCAGGATTCTTGCTTGTGGGTGCCGATGTTCGTCTATCCAACAAAGTGGCTCTGATGGGACTTCTCAAAACTCCAGATAGAAGCCGTGATGCGTTAAGGGTCACTTTGCATTTGGTAAGTTTCTTCACTAAACAAATCTTTTTCAATGGCCATTAGTATTTAACTATTTTTACTAATATAGAAAATTAACTTTATTGATTAATGGAACACTGTAACCCTTTGATTAGCAACATGTTCATGCCGTGATATCGTCTAGGATCAATCTATTTTGAATTTTTTCCTTTTCCAATTTTTAAAATTATTGTTCTATTTTAATATTTGTTATGAAAATATTTAATGTTTAAGAAAGTATAAATTTTGTTAACATTAGTAGCAGTCCAGATTTTCAGTTTTGAATAGTCAGAGACAATTCACAAAGTCTTGATATTCGTTGGTTACCATCACAATTTTATTGATCAAATCTCGATAAAACAATATTTTGAAAAAGTCTAATTCTTTAGATTCCAGTGGCAAAACACATTTGATAGAAATTCCACATTTATTTTTATGAAAATCATGCAAATTGGGAACAAAATTATTGTCCTCGATCCATTGAAAAGTGTAAAATAACACAAAACTACAAAATGATCGTTAACACATGAGACAAATCATAGACCTTGCAAACAAAAGAACCATGACTTTGTACTCTGTAGCATTTATTGTCCAGGTAGTATCATATATTGAACCTAGAGTGTAGTACAATACATAGAAAAAGAAATTGTAAACATACTCTAATGCTAATTCCAGAGAAATGATAGAACGTTCATATACGGAATTGCTCCCGCCTTCCAAAGCTCGATCTAACATACTGGTATATGAATGCTAATCAAAATGTTAATACAATAATATAGTCTTCAAAAGTAGACATTTTTAAAAATCATCTCTATTCAAAAATGTAGCTATAAAGCTTTTTCATATGGTACACACAGCATTTTTTAAAAATGACTTATTTCTGTAGAATTTACAAAATGCTTAGTGAAATAGACATGACAATATTGGTGAATCAGTGCTAACAAGATATACATAACTGGCTCTCCTCATAACTATCATCAACCACTGGTATCCATTTGAATTGTTTACATCTATAGTATTCATAAATGGCAAGAAAATGCCTACACACAAATATACAAAATTATTAAAACTTAAATCTAAGGTATCCTTCTAGCCTTAGTTACAATGAGGAAATTATTTTATGAGAACTTATAATATAATTTAATTTTTTCATGCAAGGAATTCTTAAAGGGTAATGGAATGTTTTATGTGAAACACAAGCTGCCAACAATCACTTGTTTAGAAAAAACTTGCTACCTTTATAGTATTTTTAAATAAATGTAATTTTCAACTTACTACAAACAAAATAAAAACCCACTAACCACAATATAGAAAACTTTTATTTTACTAAAATTACTTTATGTACATTTTGTATCATGTGATCGAAGTGTACATAAAGTAATATTAGTAAAATAAAATGTTTTTATATAGTGGTTAGTGGGTTTTTATTTATTTAGTTAAAATTAGTCCACAGAGCTCAAGAAATTTAATAATTACTACTACCAAAAAATTTTGTCTTTGCTTCCATTTGTATAAGCATAGACAAAAACATTTATTTGATTTTCAGAAAATTTTCTACCAACTCAATTTTCTCCTTTATATTTCAGTGTTTAGGAGTTAGCTTAAAGATAATCCCAGATTTATTTGCATTAAAATTATTACTGTTCTAGTTACTATTGCTCAATTTAATCCAATTTTGAACCTATTCCCTGTTTCCTTGCCAGTTTTTTCTGAAAGACTTGTGCAAGCTTTGAATCTGTACACAGATCTCTCCAGTCCGTTCTATACACAAATCCAACATGTTGCGTGTGACTTAGATAAGATGCGCTCCAACCCCAGTAGCTAAATTATGTTTATAAATTTAATTACTATTGTTGATGGTAACCAATAAAGTCAGTCATTGGCGTTTCAAACTGCTTTTGACGGTTGTTCTGCTTTTGATGTTTTAAAAGTGAAAATTCCAACATTATTTGTTAAGTTTGGGGAAAGGCAGCCGCCAAAATGTAACGGATTCCCAACCCTTTTATAGGTATTTCGGTCCTTAAAAATAGCTAAATTCCAACAAATAATGTGGTGTGTTTCAATAGGTTACAAACGGAAGGTTTTCAAGGCTAATATAGCCAGATTATTACACGTAAATTTATCTTTAGAAAAGTTATTGACTTTAAAATACGCCAAAATAAATTTTAAAACATTTTGAATGTAAACCATAAAAAAGTAAACATCAATTTTTGAAGAAACTGTTTTAAAATCAGAAATAAAGTTAGTGAAACTCAATTTGAAAGTACAATTTGAAAAATTAAATTTGTGGTGACCCGTGACAATGAAAGAAATGAAGAAAGAAGAGCCGGGAGGGATGTTGCACATCACCAAATCAGGAGAAACCAAGTTGAGAGGAATCTGGTCATGATTGCAGGGTCAAGGAGACAGCTCGATTTGTGATGACGTTAGCTTTTTTCTCTCTAAAATCTATAAATTTTAAACTCACCTATTTCTGGGGAAAAAGATAAATCAAGTAATTCTTTTTAATTTAAAATCTGATGGATACACTATGTTATAAAGATAATGGCTTTACCACAGTTCGAGGTGAAGGAAGATAGGGATATGTCTTCATCAAAGCCAAAATGGCTGAACAAATAGAGAAGTAAACAAATGTTTTTTTGAAAATTAAATTACATTTTTTTTAAAATCATTTTTGTTAAGATAGAAGATTAATATTGAATAGGCACAAAATAAATAAAAGGCCTAAAATGCGATAACTTATATTAAAGCAGAGTTGGATGAATTGAAACCATAAATGATCAGAGCTAGCTGGAAGAATTTGTGGAATGAATCTGATGGTTATATGAATAACTTCCCAAGGATTGATGGAGATGTTAGAGCGATTATTCAAGCAGCAAGAGATGTTGGGGGTGAGGTTTAACATCACTAAACGTAAGAGACTGTTCTTTTTTGAACACCGAGTATGCTTCACTTTCAGATGATGTTTCTGACTAAATATTTCTTCTTCTTAACATCGCAACTTAAAACTTTTTTTTCGTACCTAGTAAATGTTTTAAATGTGTAAATTGTGAAGTGTACTATTCATACATACTCTCTATATAGATATATTAAATAAGTATACAAAGTCAAATAATTACCATCGTGTTTGCTAACAAACATAAGTTGGTAGCTACAAGGGGAATGGAGTACTGTACACTACATGATGGTAAGTACAAACAGTAATCACAATGTGCCTACTGTACATAACAATACTTACATACTGTATTGCAGGGGCTCCCAAACTTTTCAAGTCCATGTCGCCCGTAATGTTTTAGATTATTTCTGGCGGCGCTCTTAATCATTTTGAGAATTGCCAATGATGTATTACCTCTGGTAAAGCAGAACAGTGCGGAGGACTAGCCGGGCGAGTACTTTTCCACTCCCAGGTTGGCCGCCAGTAAATTGATTACTTTTTAGTTATTTAATTTAAAATGCTTATAGTGAATGAAAGGGAAGCTTAAATAAAAATAAATCAATAATTAAAGCAAATTACATTTTATTTTGAAAAAAAATTAATAATTAACACAAAATAGAAAACACTTTGAAACATAATTTGGTACAAGTAATAAGAGTTTTCACCACAGTATCAGCCCTAATGAGATAGATGAGCTTGTTTATCTTTAATCAGTTCGTGAAATTTTGGTGTTATTTTTGATAGAGCAACACAAATTACATTTTAGATTTTAAGATTTCCTCTATATTTAGATTTCATAACGGCAACTGCAGAAAAGCCACATTCACACAGGTAAGAGCTGGCAAATGGTATTAATGCTCGAAGTGCCTTCTTGGTTACTACTGGGTACTCATCTTCGAGACTGCACCAAAAATCATTCAAAGATTTAGACTGGAACCTGGGAGTTAAAGATGAATCTGTGGAGATGTAAATGAGCTGTTCTGCTTCCTCGTTTGTGAAAGTCTCAGGAATTTCTGCATTCATAGTGTTCGAGTCAGCGCTCGAAGTTTTGAACTTGCTTTGATTTACCTATCAGCTGTGCCGTGACGTATTGGTCACGTGATCTCTGACACGCTAATCGATATTGGAAACAAGTATTGATTTTCTGGATGAACGCTCCGCATCCCCCTCCCCTCATTATTTTACGTACTGCTTTTCCGTGTCGACACACAAAGAAAGAAGTGTTTTGTCCCTCGACCAGTGCAGTCCTATGCTAACCGCGACGCAAAATCCGCATGGGCTTTGTTTCAGACAATTTAAAGTACCGTTTTCGTTCATTAATATACTCCTAAAGTTCGGACCGAGTTGATGAACATTTTAAACTATATTTTTCGCCGTTTAGTCAAAGTGTCGCCCGATTTCGCCGGTTGCGCAATCTCAGTGCGTGGACTCACAGCAAGAACCTAAGTGCTTTGTAATTTTAACTTTTACTTTTACTCATGAATTCAATTGAGTTTTTAGTTGCGTGAACGCCTTCAAGACTTCTGTGCTGCCAGAGACGACCACAGTACTGTGGAGACTTCAACCTCGATTCAAACGTTGCTTCACTTCTTACCTAGGGTAAGTGCGTAGTTAAGGAATATGAACAATTTATAATTTATTTGTATTAAATTCAGTGTCGTCGCGTTTTTATTGTTAAATGACTCGGTTTTGCTCAGAACAGTGCTTAAACTTGCTATGTTAAATATTAACGTAAATTACGCAATCCAGAGTAACCTTGTTAACAATAGGGTTTACCGCACCTCGTGGTTTTAATCCTAACCTTTTAATCTGCGGAATAAACATTTGGTCCCCACTGGGCCGGATTATTTGAATTATTTCAGCTACCTATGGTTCTTTTAAATTTCACGATAATTGTATTAGTGACCACGTGGTTCCTTTGTGACCAAATTAAACATTTGTTGAATTATTTCAGCTATAAATGGTTTTAAATGTTTCACGATAATTTATATACAGTCCACTTAAAATATTTATAAATTTAAAATTTTTTGAAATTTTATATTTGAAATTTTTCGAACATTTCAAAATGGAAATTAATACTGACTACTATTTGGCAAAATTAAAGAACATTATTACTGACTTAGAGCAAGTGAAAAGTGTGTTAAATGAAAATGAGATTCCGGAAGGACTTGTTCTGGAACTTAGGCGAATTCAGGCTAATTTTTTTGAAACGTTTGATTACATGGAAAAGACCTTTGAAAGACAAGTTGCCGAGTTCGCGGAAAAAGCGTTCGAAATGAAGGCTAAATTTCAAGAGATGTACTTACCGTTGTTAGTGAAATACCCCAATATCATTAAAACGGAGGTAAGACCAACCTCGCCAGGCAATCTTGCTACCAATTGTATAAGCCTACCTAACCTACAAATACCAGTTTTCTCAGGTAATAGCCACGAATGGACTGACTTCATCACAATGTTTGACTCTATGATTCATGGTAACAATAATATCAATGCGGTGCAAAAATTTCAGTACCTGAAATCCACTCTGAAAGGTGATGCATTAGCAGTTATTACCGGACTGACTATCTCTGAAAGCAATTACGAAATTACTTACCAGGCGCTACGCAACCGCTATGCAAACCCTCGTAGGTTGGCTGACCATTATTTTCAATTGATCAAAGAATTTAAGTCTATTAAGACCGCTGAACTTAACCGGTTTTTGACTGCGCACTCCAACGCCGTGTGCGCCTTAAAGGCTATTCAGTTAGATGACTTAGCAGATTTCCTCCTATTTCAAATGTCTGTCAACAATTTGGACTCACAGACTCGTCTCAACTTCGAAACAAGACTAGGGACTAATACGATGCCCACATACAAAATGTTAAATGACTTTGTTACGGAACAGGCCAGGGCTCTAGAGTTGTTGAATCAACCGCCTGCCGCAGCTTCTACTAACGCGAGAGCAGCTCAACAACCCCGCATACTGGTGTCGTCAGTGAATGAGCCTGACTCGCAAGGGGCCCGTGATTTAAATTGTGACCGAATGGAACCTAACCTCAACACGGAACATAGTCCAATTGTCCAGCCTTCGGTTTTGCCCGACAATTCTATTACACCTAAGGCTACGAACTATGTATACGAGCCTAGACGTGCTGCGTCAGGCCCTACACGGCCATTCAGCGGGCCGCGCCCCGTAAATATACCTCCTGTTATGAACACTCCTAGGATGTCAGTATTCCGGCATCGATTACCACCGCTTCACCTGAATCAATCCCATGTTTCTACGACACACGCAGGCATGTGTTATTATTGCGGAGAAGGACATCGCATCATTAACTGTCAATCCTTTCTCGAACTGACTTCTGTGGAACGCCAGGATGCCATCAGGAAATTACAACGGTGCTTCAATTGTCTTGGCTCCCATTTCCAAGCTAAATGTAAGTCCAGCCAACGCTGCAAGCAGTGCAACGAGGCACACCACACATTGTTACACGACAACTCTCCTGCACAACAATGACTAGTTTCACCGCGACACCCTCGTTCAACAGCTAGACCTGACCTCGTTACTCAATCGGTACCGCATGCTCTTTCTTGTAATATTGAAGCTCCTCTCGCTCTGTTAGGCACCGCGCAGGTCATCATTCAGGACCAATTTGGCCGACCGCTTCCATTTAGAGCTATTATTGACCCCGGCAGTCAGATATCCGCCATTACTAAGAAAGCAAGCGTCCTGTTGAGCCTACCTACTCGGAGTTCAAATATGTCTTTGATTGGTGTCGCCGCCAAGACCACACGTATCCACGAGTACGTTACGTTGATTTTATTCTCGAGGCATGACCCTGGTGTTATGCTAACAACTGAAGCCGCCGTGCTCAACCACATTACTGACCCGCTGCCGGCTACTAGGTTAGCCTCTCAAATAAGGGCTCAATACCAGCATCTACCTTTAGCTGACCCTCATTTCGACTTGCCTGCCGGTGTTGACGTTATACTGGGGGCAGATGTTTTCACCCAAATACTCACGAATGGACCTCGCACAATTATCCAAGGGCAACCCTCAGCACTTAACACTAGGTTAGGTTGGGTCATCATGGGATCTATGCCCTACAGTATGCCTCATCAGCCGCGCGCATTTATCACTACCTTAGAGTCAATTGATGACAATATTCGACGCTTTTGGGAAGTTGAGGAAGTCGCACCAGCAAATCACCTCAGCCCTGAAGATCAACTGTGTGAAGAACTGTTCGCAACCACTACTGATCGTGACGCAACGGGAAGATACATCGTAGCACTCCCATTTAAGCCGGACGCTATCTCGCTCAAGTCTAACCGTAACACTGTTTTTGCGAGTTATCATGCGTTAGAAAAGCGCTTAAACCGCAGCCTGAGGTAGCCATACAATATCATCAGTTTATGGCCGAGTATATCGCTCTAGGGCACATGTACCCTGCCCTCAAGGCTTCTGACTATCTTATTCCGCACCATTGCGTATTTAAGACCACCAGCTCTACTACTAAGCTTAGAGTGGTATTCAACGCGTCATCACCCGATTGCCACGCAAACACTCTGAATCAGCAAATGTTATCCGGTCCTAAACTGCAAAAGGACTTGGCTAATTTAATCATCTCTTTCCGTTTATATACTTACGCTGTCTGCACCGACATCAAGATGATGTACCGTCAAATTTTGGTCCGACCTGAGGATCGTTCTTACCAACACATACTTTACAGGTCTTCACCTCAATCACCGTTAATCGAGTATGAACTTGCTACGGTCACCTATGGCCTAACCCCTTCCGCTTACTTAGCTCTGCGAACGCTGAAACAACTAGTAAAGGATGAGGGAACCCGCTATCCTACAGCCTCCGAAGCAATCCTTCATCAGACCTACGTAGATGACGTCGTCGCTGGAGCCGACACGCCCGAGGCCGCTAAGACGCTAATACAAGAACTTATCGACATTTTCGCTCGAGCCGGCCTGGAACTCAGAAAATGGTCGTCAAATGAACCCTCGCTACTCGCAACGCTACCTTCCTCTCATTTGGAAAATCCGCTGTTGTTTCAAGACGAATCCGCTGCAATTAAAATATTGGGCTTGCAATGGAACCCCTCGTCAGACTCGTTCTCGTATCAAACTCAAACTTTTACGCTGGTGCCCACAAAACGCACCATCTTATCCTACGTCGCTCGCACTTTTGACCCGCTTGGCTTCTTAACGCCCATTACCTTCTGGATTAAGTCTTTTCTTAAACGCTTGTGGTTGGAGAAACTGGACTGGGACCAGCCTCTGCCAACCCCTCTGCTCGATCAATGGGACAGCTTCATTGTCCATTTCGCTTGTTTGTCTGCTATTCAAATTCCTCGCCATGTAGGCACGCGATCAGCCAGTCATCGCATCGTTGGGTTTTGTGATGGTTCCGAAGTAAGCTATGCTGCTTCTATCTATTTGAGATCTGAGCTTAACGGGTTCGTCAACGCCAGCCTGTTGAAAGCTAAAAGTAAGGTAGCACCTGTTAAATTACTTACCATACCTCGTTTGGAACTTTGCGGCGCAGTACTGCTGGCTAAGTTATACAAATCAATTCAACCAGCTCTTGATTTCATTCCAATCGCTAACACTCTCTTCTTTACTAATTCTGAGATAGTACTTCATTGGATTCAGACCCCGCCTCATCAGTTGAAAACTTTCGTAGCTAACCGCATCACTGAGATTGTGTCAATCACCTCCATGGTTCATTGGTTTCATGTCTCGACTCTTGATAACCCCGCAGACGTTGCGTCTCGCGGTTGTTTGCCTGATCAACTTGCCACACACCCGCTTTGGTGGCATGGACCTCCTTGGTTATTACATTGTCCTACTACTTGGAATCTGTCTAGGCCTAAAGGCACTAACCCGGATCAGACGGAAACAAAGGTTGAGGCTAAGGTTAATTGCGCCGCTGTGCAAGAGCCCAACCGTCTTATGGAAATCATTGAGCAGCATTCGAGCTTAACTACTCTTCATCATGTCTTCGCGTACGTATTACGATTCATCGACCACTGTCGCAACAAGAGCCTGGCGATCGGCCATCATCACAACACACGCTATAAGGCCAAAGCAGCCTCTGTTAAACCTACGCTACGACCGCTGTCAGTACAGGAGTTGGATAACGCAAAAGCTGTATGCGTTAAACTGGTACAAACCTCTGTCTTCAGTGAAGCTCTGCAAAAGCTTCAAACTGGTAAACGCGTCAACGACCATTTACGTAGCCTAACACCATTTATCGACGCCCATGGTCTACTCAGGGTGGGCGGTAGACTTGATCATTCGTCTCTTAGTTATGATTCTAAACACCCGCTTCTGTTACCAAAGCGCCATCATTACGTTGACCTCATCTGTGACCATTATCACAAGCTGGCCTTGCATGCTGGACCGCGTACCACTCAAGCCTTGATCAATAGTGAATTTTGGGTCATAGCTCTGCGATCATTACTTCGATGTTTCCGCATGCAAACTAAACCACGACAGCCCATGATGGCACCTTTGCCCTCATCAAGAGTTACGCCGTCTCCACCTTTCTATAGAGTCGGAGTAGATTTCGCTGGACCTTTTGACACAAAGGCCAACCATTTGCGCACCTCCAAGCTATTGAAAGCTTACCTCTGTTTATTTGTATGTATGACCACTAAAGCAGTTCATTTGGAATTGGTGACCGACTTATCTACCGATGCCTTCCTCGCCGCATTACACCGCTTCACCGCTAGACGAGGTCTACCTTCAGAAATTTATTCCGATAACGGCACGAATTTTACTGGCGCTGCTAACCGACTTAACGATGTCTACAAGTTCCTGGACCGCTCTAACTCGCTTATTGAACGCAAGCTAGCTGACCAACGCATCAGTTGGCATTTCAATCCTCCGGCTGCCCCTCATTTCGGAGGACTTTGGGAAGCCGCTGTCAAATCCGCTAAGTTGTTATTGCGACGCACTGTAGGCAACATCACGCTCACCGCTGAAGAGCTATCTACTCTGTTCATCAGGATAGAAGCCATTTTGAACAGTCGTCCTATTTTCGAAATTTCGCCAGACCCCAGCGAAGGAGCGTCCTTTCTCACTCCTGGGCATTTTTTGATTGGCCGTCCGCTACTGTCACTTCCTGAAGAATGTTATACTGAGCCTCCGCTTAAATCTCGATGGTCTATGCTCCAACAGATGTCCAACCGCTTTTGGAAAATTTGGTCCACTCAGTATCTACACACTCAGATTCAACGGCACAAGTGGAATAAGGACTCGACGCCACTCAAGGAAAATCAACTCGTCTTCATAACTGGAGAACACTCAAGCCCCCTTCATTGGCCTATGGGAAGGATCATCAGTCTGCATCCTGGAAAAGACCACGTCTCTAGAGTAGCCACGATCCAGACCGCTCACGGACAGCTGAGGCGACCAGTCAACAAGCTCGTCGGCTTTCCGCTTCATCATTAATTCTTCACCGCTTTCCTACAGGTTCTTTCTTCGGCGCTCTTGCCCCTGTTGTTTCTTTTGGTCTTCTTCGTTTTCCCTGCCACTTTTTTCTTCGGCACCTTCGGTTCCCGGTGCTTTATGGTTCTTCGCCCCCTACCCGCCTGGCGGATTAAAAACATTCGTTTTGGTGGGCGGTATGTTCGAGTCAGCGCTCGAAGTTTTGAACTTGCTTTGATTTACCTATCAGCTGTGCCGTGACGTATTGGTCACGTGATCTCTGACACGCTAATCGATATTGGAAACAAGTATTGATTTTCTGGATGAACGCTCCGCATCCCCCTCCCCTCATTATTTTACGTACTGCTTTTCCGTGTCGACACACAAAGAAAGAAGTGTTTTGTCCCTCGACCAGTGCAGTCCTATGCTAACCGCGACGCAAAATCCGCATGGGCTTTGTTTCAGACAATTTAAAGTACCGTTTTCGTTCATTAATATACTCCTAAAGTTCGGACCGCGTTGATGAACATTTTAAACTATATTTTTCGCCGTTTAGTCAAAGTGTCGCCCGATTTCGCCGGTTGCGCAATCTCAGTGCGTGGACTCGCGGCAAGAACCTAAGTGCTTTGTAATTTTAACTTTTACTTTTACTCATGACTTCAATTGAGTTTTTAGTTGCGTGAACGCCTTCAAGACTTCTGTGCTGCCAGAGACGACCACAGTACTGTGGAGACTTCAACCTCGATTCAAACGTTGCTTCACTTCTTACCTAGGGTAAGTGCGTAGTTAAGGAATATGAACAATTTATAATTTATTTGTATTAAATTCAGTGTCGTCGCGTTTTTATTGTTAAATGACTCGGTTTTGCTCAGAACAGTGCTTAAACTTGCTATGTTAATTATTAACGTAAATTACGCAATCCAGAGTAACCTTGTTAACAATAGGATTTACCGCACCTCGTGGTTTTAATCCTAACCTTTTAATCTGCGGAATAAACACATAGGATCATTTACCCACTGTACTGACCTATTTTTCATATTTCGGGATGTATTCTTAAAAATAAAGCTCCAAATTCAATAATTGGCTTACGAACATACTTTTTTGTTCGTGTTGTAATATCAATCCATTGTCTTTGAGGAAGTGGTACAAAGAAGACAAATTTGTAATATCACCTTTTACCAAGTTGTTCTTCCATAGCAGAAGTTTTTGTTGAACCCTTCAACTTTAAGAGCTGAAAAATGGTTGCATTATTACCTTGAAGGTAGCTGTTCGGAATATTTAACTTTTCAAAGAGGTCACTTAGAAAGGCCAACTTAGCCAAAAAATCTTCATCACTGAACATACTAGCAAGAGCATGATTTTCTTCCAGCAAAAATGAAAATATTTCATTTCTGAGTTCATACACTCTTACCAAAGAATTTCTCTGTGATAACCACCAAGCACTGCTGTAAAACAAAAGAGATGAATGTTCAGCACCCATTTCATTACACATTTTGGCAAAAATCTAGCTTTGTGGGGTCTGCTTTTAATAAAATTTATTACAGCTGTATTAAGCTGTATTACTAGCTTTGAAGTGTCATTCCAATTTTTACTAAGTTTTTCTGCTACCAAAGCCTCTCTATGTATAATACAGTGAGTCCAAAGAGCGTTAGGTGCTTTGGACTGAATGCGGGTTTTTAGTCCCTGATAACAACCTGCCATTGCTCGTGCTCCATCTGTACAAACACCAACGCATTTTCCCCAGTCAATGTTATTTTCTATAATAAACTTGTCTAAAATCTCGAACAAGTCCTTCCCAGTTGTTCCCTCAAAATAATAAATCTTCAAACAATTGTTTTTCTTCAACATATCTAATATACCAGATTAAATGTGCATCTTTGTGTCCATCTGTTGCCTCATCTAGCTGGATTGCAAAATCTATGCCTTTCAAAGCATTTAAAAGTTGATCAGTAATATCTGCAGCTATGTCACAAGTTCTCCTGTTTATTGTGTTATTGGACAGTGGTATCTTTAAAAGCTGATTACCAGCAGCCTCCCCCAGCACAATATTTGCCATATCGACAGCAGCAGGTAAAATTAATTCTTCTGCAATTGTGTGGGGCTTCTTAGCCTGGGAAATTCTATAGGCCACTTTATATGATGCTAAAAGTGCATTACTGTTGACTTGAGTATGTTTAGAAAATGCACTCTTTTGTTTGTCAGCTGCTGTTAATTTTCTTGTGAAAAAGTACCTTGGTTTAAAAACCATATTCGGGTGAAGAGTTTCCAAGTGCCTTTTAAGTTTACTCGGTAGCATGGATTCAATAGATAAAACTTTCATGCAAACAACACATTGAGGATGATCTTCACCATTAACATTCACACAAGTAAAGCCATAATCTAAATACTTTTCATAATATTTTTTATACTTTGTTTTACGAGTACCCGATGTAGCTCCTACCTTCTCCAAACCTGATGCATCCTCTTCTTTATTCAATGACGTAGTTGGCATTAAAAACCTCTTCATAATGAACAAATAAACACAATTATAAAGCACTTGTCACTCACTTCATAATAAAACTCTCAGTTTAGCTCAGCACGATCACACTGACTGTTGACTGATTCATCTCATTACGCTAGTGCAGTTTTATGAAAATACGAGTTGTTCCGAATATATACGAACACTCTAGTGGGCGCTTCAAGAACTTTCCACGAAAGCCGAACTAGAATTTTTTAGCAAGAAGTGGGCTGGCAATGCCGAGCACACCTGCACACACGATTACTGACCCACCACAATGTTGTTGTTATAACTAGATGACTAAATAGACTTAGTTGAAATTCTACTAGAACTTGTAGAATTCCAAATAGCCGTTATTTTTACGGAACAGTATTGAAAATTATATTTTTAAACAATATTTTATAAACATTGTTGATTATATTTACATTGAAGTGAACAACCAATTTTATGAAATTAAATTTTGTTTTTGTGAGATAGCCGCAGACCACGGTGCACACTTTGGGAACCCCTGCCGTATTGTAATATTTTAAAGATTATACAGTGCACTATGTACATGCACTACTGCAGGTTTACTGTAAATGCCTGTAACTATAGCATTTGTGTTAACACGGATAACGCACCTCGTCTTTTTATCCGAGGTTTTCACGTAACCATGGTAATTTTGGACCCCATTACGCGCGGATATGGAGGTATACCTGTATTTGCTATTGTCTTGTAATAAAAACAGTTAAAAGAGTAAATAATCTAGGTTTAGGTTAATCCAAAGAAAGGGTAATGCTGTTCAGATTTAGTTCTGTAAAAAAAATTTAACCCTATTTTAAATTACTCATCAATCTCTGTCAAGGAACAGTTTTACCCCAAATGAAAGTATGTGTACAATGAAACGTAGATGATTTGGACTAATTGTGATCGTGGTTCATCTGGGTTATCGAAAATATGAGTTAGCAAGAATTAAAAGAAGATGTACTTATAGAAAAACTCCTTTATATTTATCAAATTATGAGTACTATGCACACTATATGATCATACAAATTTTATATACAGGTAAACTCCACTGTAAGTTATTTCTCTTCAAACAAATCTGTCAATTGGCTGTTTGGTTCGATTTTCTGAGCCATTTTCATGTTGTGCGATCTTGTAGTCTTTTCAGTATGACGCACACAAAACATTATGTTCATTATTTTGTTTATCTGTAGGTCTTAGACCTTTTGTATTGTTGTGTTGGACTTTTTATGTATTTACTGTACTTATTAAAGTTGTGATATTCTTATTTATTGTTTTTTGCATTTTCCTTTAAAACAATTCCGGATTATCCGGGGATCCGAGTAAACGGAGTCTGATGTATCGAATTTCTACTGTAATTTGTATTTTTCAAAACAAAAATTACTAAGCTGAAAATTTAAAAATTATTTAGAAAATTTAGTTATTGATGGCCTCCTTAATCAATAGTTTCAAAAATTAACAATGGTACAAAAATGAAAAAAAATCTTTAGACATTCTTAAGAATGCCTTACATGCCAAGTTTGTTGGGAGAAAAGCCAGTTAGCTAGAGAAATAAAGTACTATCTCCCTAAAGTAATTCAATGCAATATTTTTTTATTTTCTTCATAGGTTTTTGCGAAGTTGCAGGTCTTGGTTGTGATTGTGTTTATCGTAACAATTGGTAAACACTGCAATGTTATAAAGGATGAGCCCAAATGATTTTCTTTTCTTTGTAAAAACCTAAAAAATTAGTTTACTGGTTATTTCTTATATCTATAAATACATGTTAAATTTATTTCAACAAGTTTTACAGATAACTCAGGAAGTCGTAGGAGTTCTTGAATAAGTTGAACTGAACTGTATTTATTTCTTAGATATTTATTTTTCAAAATTTCTACACAAAATTTTAAATGAACTTTATTTTTTTTGTGCTGTGCAAAAATGTTTTTTTTTTTATAAGAAAGCAACATCACAGAATATTTGCTTAGATTTAAATGTGTAACAATGTTTGCTTTTGAAAGATAGAATTATTTTTTTAGATATAATTATAACAATTGTAACTTATTGTTTCTTTACAAATTAATTGATTTATTCAGTAGGCCTATACTAAGAACTAAACAACTACAAGAAAATTTTGTATTACTGATAAAAATACTACTGTTTCAGGTTTAACAAGTGCAACATTGGCAGCTCTTTCAAAACTTATGAGAAACATGAAAGTAGCAGATGACATCATTGATGTAATTCCCTTTGTGAATAGACAATTTTCTATGAAAAATATTGAATCAGAAAGTATAGAAATCCTTATTAGTGTAAAGCTTTGGAGAGTGCCTGAATTGTCACGAGCTTCTCGCTTAACCTGGTAATTTATGTAACATGTATTCTTTTGTAGTTGCTTAATTCTTTTTACTTATTACAAATACTACATTTATATTTTGTAAACAGTCGTAATCTCAGAAAAGTTACCTTTTTTTAACCTGGGAACGCTCATGCTAATAGATTGAATCTAACATTTTTAGTTGCAGTGAAGGAATTATTTTATCTTTTTGTTTTATGCGACTGAGCTTCTAAATATGCTCTTTTGAGGATGTTGGCCAGTTACTATCCAAATTTCTAGTATATAGCAAGATTGAGAGGGTAACCAGAGGTGAGAGAAGTGGCATGCGTCGCCCATGTTAGGAAGCGCCAACATGTACGAGCAATCACGTAAGTGCTGTGTGCTGTGTTAGGAACAGCCTAACAACACGAGTAATTGTGTAACTGTTATTACTCTAATTTTTCTATCTGTAATTTTACTTGAAAGTATGCTATAAATGTATTTAATAGATTGTTTTTATAACAATGAACAAGTTTACAGCTTACTATAGTTCATACAATTGAAATTTATAATATAAAACACATTATTAACAATTATTACGAATGTTAGATTTGCTCTAACAACATGAGCCATTGTGGGAGTTTTAATAGCGCTAGCGTTCCCAGGTTAACCATCTTATTTATAGTCATAATCTACTAAGCAGGTAGATAACCTAATTACATGAAATGAACAGTTTCTTGTGATAATAGTAAAATTAAAAATGTACAGAGTCCCAGTTATCATTATGGTATAATGTCTCTATTGCTGAGGTCATTAAATAAACGTTTGTGTAAATATAATCATTATAGTAACATGTAACTCAAGTATTTATATGTTGGAAATTTTGCTACATAAGTTAAGGTTAAGTAGCTCAATATTAAGGTGGAAACATAAAGGTACTATAATATAGCTCTTTAATTATCTTTTTTCATCATTGCTTTTGTCTTCTCTAACTTTATTATTAACATTTTGTATATTACTATTAAGAATAAGCATTCATTACTTTTATGTCATTTATTTTAGCTACTCAAAATTTAAAAAATGGGCTATTTCCTATCATCTGACAAGTGCATACAACATTATTTGATTAGCTATGTTTTCAGTAAAAGTGATCTGAAGAGTTTGTTCTTTACAGATTTTTAATTTAAATTCACTATTTATTACACTGAGTGTTCTATAAACTTTGTAATAATAACTTTAAATGATGTTAAGCATTTACACATGGTCCTAACATTTAGCTCAAAACCATGGTCCCAACATTTAGCTACAACTCGTAGTCTCAGCATCTACCCCTGATGCATAATCCTGACATTTAGATACAACACATAATCCCAACATTTACCTCCAACTAATAGTCTCGGCATTTACCAATGATGTATAATCCGACATTTAGATACAACACATAGTCCCAACATTTAGCTTAAACTCATAGTCTTGGCATTTACCGCTGTAGCCATGATGTGTAACACCTACACATAATCCTAACACCAAAGTATAATCCTGACATTCAGTTACAACACATAGTCCAGTCATTTAGTGTCAACAACAGGATTGCCATTTATTATAAAATAGAGTAATACCAACTTAGTGTAGTTTTTCACATTGAATTATAAGTTCGGTAGTTTGGTGATACCTGATTTTTCCATTTATTGTGGTTTGGATAATTGACCTTCAGATGACTGATGTACCAATATTTGACACTATACTGTATTTTAATGGTGTCCAAAAGGTTAACCTATATGGTAGCTAGATAGTGTGTAAGTAAATGTGTGTATTTGAGTTCACATTTGTGTATGTTATTGTTACAACATACTAAAGAGGACGTGCATAATAATACATTCTTAATTTTAAAGATTCCAATAGACGCTCATTATTACTGTGAAATATTTTTATGGCTGCCCATAGATCTTCAATATTATTGCATGTTCAATTCAGTTTGTGCAATAAATTGAATCGTTTTGATACAATATTGATGATTGTGCAATATATTGTGCAATCACAACTACAGGCATACAATGTGCTTAGCAATATGTCAATCCCTGACATTAATACGACCCATGTTGATTGAAATCAAACTTGTTGTGTGTTAATTGTAGTAGGTCAAAAATGTGGGAAAAAGAAATAGAAGGCACGGAAGAAATGGGCCAAACAGTGGTTTATTGATAGGCAGAACTACTTTCATAAACAATTATGATAATGAACTCATAATGAACTGATAGAGTGTGAACCGAATGACTTTTGTAACTTTTTACACATAAATGGTGATTTATTTGATAAATTCCTCACTTTGGTAATTCCTCAGATAGATTAGTACAGTATTTGCTCTTTATCTCCCACAGGACCGGAACTCCATAGTAGACTTCTATAAATTCTAAAATGAACTTTCTGTTATCATGATGCGTTATCTAATACTTGTTGGAACCCTCTTTTGGGATATTGCACAATATTACCAACTCATGGCCCAATACTTTCCAGGTTGTCCAATATATTTCAAAATGATGATTATTATTATTATTATATAAATGAATATGATCTACACACGATTAATAATGTTGCACAATATTATTAATCGTCTGTAGGCGGCTTGACACTATAAAACCTTTGCTGTATTTAGAATGTAGCTTCTGGTATCAGCTGTGATTATTCTACAATTATTTTTGTTCTAAAGTATTAAGCCCTTAAAATCTTGAACACTTGAAAATTGTAATCTACTATCTATCTATTCTCTTGGCTCCCTATTTGTTTATAAAATATTAAAATCTGGTTTTCATTTCATTTTCATTAAAATTTTTTATAATTTTTAGGATTTGATTTCATGGAAGGGGGTCATGATGAGGTGACACTTAGAACAGGAAAGCAAGCTAATAGTCGCAGCATACAGTTTGATCTGCAAGCATTACTTGCCTTGTTTGGTGAGCCTATATATATATAAATTAACAAAGCAATAAACTAATCCTGTTTGATAGTAAAATATGTTCTTTAAATACTTCAATATTTTATTTATTTTTTTAAGCATCTTCAACAGTTCTAAGTAGCTGTTATAAACCAACACCATTTTATCAATAATTTTTTTAATGAATTTTAGAAAATAAGTTATGAAATTTAGAAAATATAATGTGAAAAATAGTTTTAATTTCATTTTAATTAAAATTAATTTTAATTACAATTATTAAATTATAAATAATTAATAATTAATTTTGCAGTACTTAGTTAAAAACAGAAATATACTGATAAATGCATATAATTTTTTGAGTATATGTCAATTTAAATATTATATTAGATTGAAAAATTTTACTGAAAAGCGTTTTAAAATAGTTGTAATTAGGTTTTCGTTATTAGTATATTCCTATTTTGTACCAAGAATTATAGAAATAGTCAACTAAATAATTTACTCAATGATTTACCCTGATGATTGGAGTAACTTCAACATTTACAAACTAATTAACAAATTTTCAAACTTTTAATAGGCGTTATCTATATTATTATATACAAATCTAATGGTGTGTGTGTGCATTCATGCATGTGGTGTGTGTGTGTGTGTGTGTGTGTGTGTGTGTGTGTGTGTGTGTGTGCTACTCAATCACCTAAAAACTACTGGACCCATTGAGCTGTAATTTTATATGGACATTCTTAGGGTTCCTGGTTACCACATAGGCCTATTTTTATTTAGTAATTCCATCAGGGCATCGCTCCACTGGCTTTGAAAACCCCCTTAACACTAAATTATCTATACTCCATTATATACTTAACTTGGCTTAATCAGCTGATAATTACCTGTAAAAGTCACTTTTAAACACATTTAGAGGGGTGGGTTAAGTTGGTTGTGTGCTATGTAATAAAACAGGGTGTTGGCTTCAAAATGTGTGGGGTTATTTAATATGTTTTCTTTATCTGTTGCGTAGTGTTTGTATATTTGTTATTTTCTAAAGTTGTTAGTCTTTTACTTTGTTTTTGTTTTAATATGTAAAGAATGTTTAAATTAGTATGTGTGTCATTTGTTTTTTAGGTGTGTTGTGTAACTGGATTTTGGGTTTGTGTTGTTTCTTTAGGTAATGTGTTCATTGAAGCGTGTGTAGAATTACCATACAGGTTTGGCCAATATAATAGCTAGGACACTTGCTAGATGTTAATTTGTAAATACCGAATAGATTTTATTTATTTCTTTGTTGAAAGGGTTGTATATGCTATCTTTAAATGTTTGTTCTTTTGTAAGATTTTTGGTAAAGTATTTTGTGTGTGTTTTCTGGTAAGTGAGGGATATGTATTTTTTGTTTTTTGTGTGGTTTGTCAGCGTGGCTGTTTTGTGATGTTGTTTATGTTTAATTTTCATGTGCATATTGTCTATTAGTGTGTGTTGGTATTTAAATGAGTTTTCAATTTTTAGAAGGGTTGCATGAATTATATTAGAGCTAAAATGTGAAAATAATGGCAACGTGATGTCTATACACTATTACATACACGAGGTAAAGGGAACAAGGTAAAACATACTGAGCTGCATTCCATGCATGGTTTAGGAGATATACATGTTTTGGTTGTAGTCTTCAAAACAATCCTACATAAATCTTAAAACATGCATAACTCAATAACTACAAACAATAGATAAATTCTGTGATAACCAAGTGAATCAACAATCAAATTTGTGTAATTTAAGCGTTTTAAATGATTTTTCAGTGTTTAGAAGTAATTTGCAGAAACACATTAACAATAGTTCATGTTTTATTTTAGTGCTAAAATATGAAAATATTCGCAACTTGTTGTCTATACACTATTACATACAGGAGGTAACTCGGTATAACATACTGAGCTACCTTCCTTACATGGTTTAGGAGATATACACATTTTGTAATAGTTTTCAAAACAATTCCACATAAATCTTTATACAAACATAATTCAATAACTACAAACAATAGATAAATTCTGTGATAATAAAGTGAATCTACGATCAAATCTATGTAATTTAAGCTATTTAAATGAGTTTTCAATTTTTAGAAGCAATTCGCAAAAATACATGATCTAGTTCATGCATATGTTTAGTATAAAATTGTGAGAATATTAGCAACTTGTTGTCTATACACTATTACATACAGGAGGTACAGGGTAACTAGGTATAACATACTGAGCTCCTTCCTTACACGGTTTATGAGATATACATGTTTTTGTTGTAGTCTTAAAAACAGTAGGATTTAAAACTTAAAACATGCAAAACTTTTTAACTACAAACAATAGATATATTCTGTGAATCTACGATCAAGCCTGTGTTATTTAAGCTATTTAAATGAGTTTTCAATTTTTAGAAGCGTTTCATGAATTATATTAGGGTTAAAATGTGAAAATAATGGCAACTTGTTGTCTATACACAATTACATACACGAGGTGCAGAGTAACAAGGTATAACATACTGAGCTTCTTCCTTACATGGTTTAGGGGATATACACGTTTTTGTAGTATTCTTCAAAACAGTAGGATTTAAAACTTAGAACATGCAAAACTCTTTAACTACAAACAATAGATAAATTCTGTGATAACCACGTGAATCTACGATTTAATCTGTGTTATTTAAGCTATTTAAATGAGTTTTCAATTTTTAGAAGCGTTTCATGAATTATATTAGGGTTAAAATGTGAAAATAATGGCAACTTGTTGTCTATACACTATTACATACACGAGGTACAGAGTAACAAGGTAAAACATACTGAGCTGCATTACTTACATGGTTTAGGGGATATACACGTTTTAGGTTGTAGTCTTCAGAACAGTGAGATTTAAAAATTAAAACATACAAAACTCTTTAACTACAAACAATAGTTAAATTCTGTGATAACCACGTTAATCTACGATCAAATCTGTGTTATTTAAGCTATTTAAATGATTTTTCATTTTTTTGAAGTAACTCACAAAAAGACATTAATATAGTTCATGCATTTTCTTAGGGTAAACATGTGAAAAAAATCGCAATGTTCACACCTGCTCCTTACAATATTATGTTATATCCTATATAATGTTTAAAACAGTTGTATTTTCAGTAAATGAGGTACAATTCAAGGAATATAATATATTAATTATTTTATTTCCATAATATGTCACAATGATTTAATTTTTTTTCTAGTAAATAATTACAATCGTTACATTTAGTCAGATCAGTATCTAAAAATAGAGAAAACTAATATCATATAGATAAGTGTATTTATTTTAGTATGGTGAGAGGCTAGACCTTTGTTAGCCAAATTAGTAATGAAGGGTTGACCTTTATTCAAAAGGAGTAACCTTCACATTTTCTGCCACCTGAAAATTGTTTAAAAGTGTTAATTAAGGATAAAAATTATACACTATCTTTTGTTAAATACTATCACTATAAACAGTGGTGTAGATAACATCCACTACACCGTAGGAATTATAGCCGAAAGGCGGTAAATAGCTAAATAAATACCTCATCGTTCTTTCTTGGCAGGTTTTTCTCACTAAAAAATCATTAACGTAGGTTTTTGTTCAAAACATGAATATTGTTCTACCTTCCCCTAGTTACGTTTGACCCACCTGTTAGAGGAATTACTGAGGTAAAACCAAACAGCGTATTTAATAAATTTACTTTATCATAGGCTTTATAACTTTTGTCTTGCATCTCGGAACATGTCCCTTTACCGGTTTTGCTCCTCACACTATGAGAATTGCAAGGGTAAAGGGTATTATCTACGCCATTAATTATAATGATAATACATTAATTGTAAAAGACACAATGCTAAAATTAGCAATGATCTTTTTATGTGCACAAGAAAATGTAAAAACTAATTACTGTTCTGTTACTATTAACATCCCAACTCTCATAATCTGTGTATAAAAATGTTCCAAACAGGGTATAGTTTAACACAATGACAAACAGTAAAACTTCAATTATCCGAACTCCGCCTATTATAATTGTGGATTATCCAAATTGGTTTCAGATTTTTAGAAAAAGAGACAGAAACGTTCAGCGATTTAAGCTAGTGTAGGCGCATGCAAACATTAATAATGTAAAACTAAAATAGCCTTGTTTGGTTTCTGCCTGAAAAATTACAAAGCCTGCCTTTAGTGTTTATGATTTATATATATATATGGCCCATAGACAGAAAAGAAGGTCTATACAGACAAGAAGTTAAAAATAGAGTTACTAAGAGCTGAATAATATTCAAACATTGATACAAAACTGTTACAACATTCATATCTTTTATAATTTCAAATTTATTAATTGTTATAGTAAAAATTTGTCCAACATATAACTCACTCAAATGCTTTATTTTATAGTTATTTCTCTGTATTCAATATTATCAAATACAGAAGTAATTTATTTATATTTAAAAAAATTATATTTAGAAAGGAAAAATTTATAGTTACTATAATATCTTTCTATGTTCATAATAACATAAGATTTTACATATAAATGTAAAAGGTATAATACTTATAACAGCCTGTATTGGGAGATGTTTTTATTAAAGAAAATAAATAGGATGTGTTTGTTTTTATTGTCAATGATGTTTGTTTGATTATTCATTTAAACTGAAAGTTGCCCAGCTGTGACTTGTAGGAACTTATATTTTTAAACAATTACAGAGACAAAACTTATTGGACCCACTAAACAATCATCTTCAGTATCTAGATATATACAAAGAACATATGCCATTATTTGGTGAAATGTGATTGTTGATATCTTATACTAATGTGTCAAATTTAAGAATAATGAGGTTATGGCACAAAAAAAGGAAAACAAAATAACTTCATATGTAGGCTAGTAGTTTGATTAGGTAGTTCTTCATTTTGAAATAAAAATCCCCAGAAGCTCTAATTTTGTACATGAGTTGTGTTAATCATTTTCAAAAGATGTTTGGCAAAACAAGAAATATAAAATTTTTTTATTTAAAATTACGCTTTTGGTATTACTTGGGAAAAAAGATACTACTTACTGATATTTTTCAGCAGACACGTTTGGCATTAGGTCAGTGCTGTGAGTCACGGAAGATATTTCTTATGTTGATTTGACAGAGTATTTCTCTAAAAAAGGTAAAGTTCTATGTATAAATATCCTTATGAGAAAACTATGATACTAACTATGTGAAAACTATGTGGTGAGAATAATCTTCACTTTACTGATGACAGTCATGTGGTTGAATCTAGACTAGTGCCGACAGAGGGGTTATTTACACTCACCCCTCTTCCAAGTTAAGTTAACACAGAAATTACTTAGCATGTATAACAAAAAAACAGTATCCATTCACTGATATAAGAAAACAAATTGCATGAGATATAACATTTTTTTGTAGACAAAATAAAAAATTTATTACACTTGTTTCTATAAAAACCTCAAGATGTACAACACAAAAATGTATGTTTAAAAATTTGTAAGAGTGCTGTTTTATCTCACCAAATAAGATAGCAGGTTAAAACCCTTTCTGTTAGCAGAGAATATTGTATAATTGAAGTGTCATTATTATTTTTAAAAGTACATTAAAACTGAAAACATATTTTAATATTACATTTTTAAATTTCTTTGTTTTCTAATATTCTAATCTTTCTAATTCGACTTTTCTTGTAACTATGTTGAATGTAATTACCTTTTAATTGTTTGTTTTTTCAATGTTTTAATCATTAGAAGATAACTTCTTCTAATGCTCTTCGCCAAAATAATTTCAATTTATTTACTGAAAGGAAGGTTGTACAAGTATTTTTAAAAAACATTTTCTGCCTATTAATATTCAAATCCGGATTCTTTCATAAGCTTTTTAAGCCCTTCTAATCAAATCACAAACTTAATAATGTGTTTGTGTAGTTGTCTATAGAACAATTTATTACAAATAAGAATAAACATGAAAATATAACAACAACAATACAATTACAAGGTAAATACAAATAATGGTAAAATGTATAAATTAGTTCAATATTCTCTTCAAGAACATTGTGGGTATATATAGACAACAGTTACTAGAATTTTTTTCAATTTATTGTTAGTATCACACTAAAGATCACCTAGTGTGATAGAAAAAGTTTTGTCTCAGTAAAATTTTCATTATGTATGCGTTAACAAAAATGTTAGAAAGTTTTGCCAATCATCATGGATAGTAAAATCCATACAGCTAAAAATAATATCACGAAGAGCTGAAAAGTATTAAAATATTAATACAAAACTGTTACAATATTATTATTGCTTACAATTTCAAAATAATGAACTACTATAGTAAAATTTCTTCAATATATATATAGCTTAGTCAAATTCTAGCCATATTCTATGAGCATTTCTCTGCATTCAAAAATGGAAATGATAAAAAATGGAAATAATTATCAAAAATGGAAATAATTTATATGTATTTAAAAATAATAAATTTACAAAGGAAAAAATTATAGTTACTATAATAGCTTTCTATGTTCATAATAAGATAGGCTCTTACATATGAATGTAAAAGGTATCCTACTTAGTAACACACTGTATTGGGAGAAATTTGTTTTTATTTAATGAATAAACTGTACTCGTTAACTGTTGTCCAATTTAGGTTATTGTAGAATTTTTAATTAACTTAACAAAGCAGACTAATTAAAGAAAATAAATAGGCTGCATTTTTTTTTTTTTTTGTCAATGATGTTTGATTAATCCTTTAAATTGAAACTTGTCCAACCGTGACTTGTATGAACTTAAATTTTTAAACAATTACAGAGACAAAACGTTTTGGACCCAATAAACAATCATCCTCAGTATCTAGATATGTACAAAAAATATATGCCAATATTTGGTGAAATCTGATTGTTGATATCTTATACTAATGTGTCAAATTTAAGAATAATCAGGTTATGGTAGAAAAGTAAAAAAGTGAAACAAAATAATTTCATATAAGTAGTTTGATTAGGTAGTTCTTCAATTTAAAATAAAAATTCCCAAAAGCTCAAATTTTGTACAGGAGTTATGTCTAATATTTTCAAAACATGTTTGGCAAAACATCAAAATATTTTATTTCAATTACACTTCTGGTATCACTTGACAAAAAACCCACTACTTACTGCAAACGAAGTAATTTTTCACCAAACGCGTTTCACACTAGGTCAGTGCATTGTTCAATGCTGTGAGTCACGGACAGGACTGTTTCTCAGGTGTGTTATATTGGTGTGAGTCTGTGGTGTATTGATGTTTTATGGTGTACTATTGTTCATAGAGTAGTTGCTAATTATGTGCTCAAATATAGTATTTGATTGTGAGTGTGTTTTATCACTTAGAATGTGTCGTGGATGGTTTTTGTGGTGTTTGTATATTTTATAGTATTCTGTTATGTTTAGTTTGTTGCTTTTTTGTTGTAGTGAAGGATTTTTAGATTAGTGTCTATATTGATGTATGTTTTTAGTGTGTTCTGTATGTGTATGGCGAAGTTTGATTAGGGTTGTGTGCTTTTTATGCCTTTTATGTGTTCCTTGTATCATGTGGTAAAGTTTCTCCGTGTTTGACCTATTTTAAAGCTGAGGCAGTCGTTGCCTACACACTACATACACACACCAGTATAGACACTAATCTAAAAATCTTTCACAACATCAAAACAAGCAACAAACTAAAGACAACAGAAGACTTCAAAATATACTACAAAAACTATCCACAACACATTCTAAACGACAAAACACACTCACAATCAAATACTATATTTGAACACATAATAGACATCTACACTATGAACAATAACATACCACAGATTAATACATCACAGACTCACACCAATACAACACACCTGAGCAACAGTCCTGTCTGTGACTCACAGCATTGAATAATGCACGAACCTAGTCCAAAATGCGTCTGCTGAAAAATATCAGTAAGTAGTGGTTTTTTTGCCAAGTGATAAAAAAAGTGTAATATATAAAAAAAAACATCAAGATGTACCACACAAAAACTGTAAATTTTATTGAAATTGCAAAAATGAAAAGAATTTCCCAAATTTACTATATTCCACATGTTGTTATTGAAATTTCTGAGCTAAATATTCATTGGTTTTCACTAATGAATCATTGAGAATCTTAAACTATATCACAAACGTTTATTTGAAAATAATTTCTGTTTAGTTTACTTACGCAATGAGAATTAAAACCATAATAATGAACAAGACAAAAACAATCCAAAGGATGAAGAGTTTCCTGAACTCAGCTTCACTGAAACAGGAAACAATACCATTACCTAAGGGTAAAAGTTGATCGTACAGCTTAAGTTTGATGGAAAGATATTTGTCTCACCTAGTAACAAAATATTTTATATAAAATGTTAAAATTTCTCAATTGCTTGGCAAGGAAATGAATATTTTTAATATATGAAAGGTGAAAGAAATTTGACATTGAAATTGGGATACATTAAGTAGGAGGAGACTAGGTCAGGTAGGAAGACTAATTGAAATTTGTAAAGACTTTTTATAAAATTGTATGTCAAGTTAATTTCTGTATTCTGTTAGTTTATTTTATCCAATCTATAAAATTGTAAGTTTGTTATTTTAATCCTCTTGAATTCACTGATTACATTTGTGACAGTGCAGGACAGCCTCTCTAATTCATCACCTTCTGTAATTCATCACAGTAATAACAAACATCGTCTGCACTGTCACATAGTATAGGCGCCATCAAATAAGACCGATACCATACATGAGTCATTCGATTATTGAAAAAATCTCTCAACACATTTGACCAGAAAATGAAATGACTTAAAGTGTAGTAGATGGAATGCTAACGAAATCCATTGGGTGGTATGAGAGAAAAAGAAGCAGAACTGATTAAATTGATAGTATTAAGACGAATTCGGTAGCTAGCAATACAAAAAAAAAGAATTAATTCTGAAGTACATAAGAAAATGACAGACTTTTTAAAAACAATCTAAATAGATTTAAACTCCCGTATTTTTCCGTATTAACGTTATTGTTCTCACAAGGTACTGTAATAGATTTTTGTGCGTCTTTTATGAAGATAGAGTAACATACAGTGAAACCTATCTTATACGGACCCTGTGTTGGGCGGAATCCCGTCCCGCCTAAAACTTTAAAACACGGAAAACTTTAAAAGTCTCGACTGTCGTCTATTTAATTTACCTGGTTAGTAACCTTCATAAGCCGGAAACTGTCTAATGCGGAAGCGGAATAAGCAAAAGTATGAGTGATACGTATTTACTACGTCTTAGTTCTGCATAAGCCGGAAAATCTGATCATATACATGCTGTAAAATATAAAGTTACAATGACTTCCGTTTAGATAAAATAAAGTTTATAATATATTTTTTTACCACAACAAAATTCACAGATAGGTCTGCTTAATTGTAACGGATCGTATTTATTTCTGAGAACTCTGTAACAACGTTAAGGATTGCTGATATGCACAAGATAACAATGGTATACAAACATCCATAATTTACGATAGGCTATGTGTCAGCACTCGTTTCCTTCAAGATAACGCAATGAATGGTTTACAAACATCCACGGCCATTGATTGACATATTGAAAGGCGAGAGACCGCTTCATTCTAAAAGGCAAAAACATGAGCAAATAGAAGAAAAAGAAGAAATTGAAGACGGACCAGTCGTAGAAAACAAAATAAAAACATTTGGCGAGGCTTTAATCAAAATTTGTGAGTCAGGAGATTTCGCGGTACGTATTAACAGCCCGCAAACCTAATTGATTTTCTTTTATTTTTACGTAAGCCTACTATGTAGCCTACAGTATTTAGCCTAAATACAGTAAGAGGAAAAATATAGTTTTTAATAAATTGCATCATTAATTCATAAATTTTGTTGACAAGTGTATAAGTGTTTTAGTTTTATAGTTTTCTATTAAAAATGTTTTGTGGAGAAGGATAAAAGGATGCTGCATTAAAAGGTAAGATTTTTATTATGTAATGTAGGTTTTAACATTTTCTGTAGAGTGCATAGCCAACACCACCTAGAAAACAAGGTTTGCGAGTTGTGACGTCACAGGGCACAGGCTACGGGCTGTCATTAGGCAATCAAGATAACCGATATTACTTTTGAATGACGTTTATTTAGACGTTAAAATGTGATAGTTTTCTTGTGATTTAAATACACTTGCTTTATATGTTGAAGTGTTATCTCTGGAGGAAATAAACAGTCAGTACTTAATCGAAAATAAATAACTAAATTAAATACAGTACTGTATTAGAACAAATGTAGACACGATGACAATTAATTGTCCGTTATCTATGTGGTGTTGGTACAGCGCCATACAGCTGATCAGTAGAAATAATAGTCTTATAGCTAAGTATCCCCAAGGCCTACCCTCACCCCAACGCTAAAAATAGACTCGGCAAACGTTTCGTGATGGTATTACCATCATACAGTACACTACTACTGTATAATCCGGAAACCTGTCTTAGACGGAAAAAAATGCCGGTCCCAATGGATTCCGGCTTAAACAGGTTTCACTGTACTATATTTGTATTTACAAACTATACTGGAGACTACTAGTGTTTCTATAATGTTGTATAATACTGTTGTTGAGTTTTTGGGCCAACATAAATCATGTAATTACAACATTAATTACATTACATAACTATTTACATATTTGTGTGATAAGTTTACCCACAACTACTTGTTAATTTTACAACTTCCGTAATTCGTCTTTTTCTCACCCAATCGGTCCCAAACGTGACGAACTAAGCGAAAACCTGTGGAGTAGCAGGTTAGACTTCATCCATAAAAAAATTATTTTGAAACGTGTCAGAATAGTAAGTTAATAGTTTTCACTCAGTCCTTTAAATAATTACTTGTGATATAAAATTGTATTTAACTTGAATTTGTTTCTTCTTAGTCTTAGGCACTTATGTTCATTATTATTTTAATTATACTTTCATTTTCTTTAATGGTTTAATTAATTTTTTTGTTGTATAATGTAATTTTTTATAGACAAATTATACAAAAAAACCAAAGATTTCCTTAAAATTTGTCACCATTAACCTTGTTTTATTGCAGCTTGTAAGAAAAAATGTATAAAAATATTGTTTAGTTGAAAATTTAATAGACTCAATAGCAGGATATTTAGGAATATTTTGCATTTTTAGCATTTTAGGATTTAATTTAGTATGATAAAATATTTTTATTAATGTTTTTAACAAACAATAAAATTTTTTTAAAAAAGCAGAACCGACTGAAATAAAGGACCCAAAACATAATTTTTACTTACTAAAGAGTAAAAAATAATTTTCTGATAACGGAAACATAATTTATCACAAGCTTATTACCCACAAAATTTTGAAGTCGGCGCCGAATTTCATACTTGGACACATATTTAACATACTGAAAGTAACAAATAAAGAGATTTTACATGATGTTAAAGTCCTTGGCATGTAAATTAACAAATTATGATATAAACACAGGCTTTTCAATTATTTCTTCCATTCACTTATTTTATAGATAGGCTACAGTAAAAGAAATGTATTAAATTTATGATGCAAAAGGATTAAGGAGATATTATCTCTTACTTCTATAAACATCTACAGTAATCACATTCCTTGTAAATCATTTAAAGAAGGTTGAACTGTCCGCAGTCTGTATAACTGAATAAAAATTATGCAATCACATATTGTATGATCTTTGCCGAAAACGAAGATCAATTATTATCGTCCGGCATACTATCATAATATCAAATACATGTAATTTTTGTTTCGTGAAAAGACTATGGTTCGCTATAATTAGTCATGAGAAATCAAGCAGTCATAAAGTTGATGGTATTGGTAATATTTGGAACAGATTTGATGGATTAGCAAATGGAAGGCATGACTGCAGCGCCGACTTCAAAATTTTGTGGATAATGAGCTTATGATAAATTATGTTTTCATTATCAGAAAATTATTGTTTACTTTTTAGTAAGTAAAAATTATACTTCAGGCTCTCTTTTTCAAGTAGGTTCTGTTTTTTTGAAAATTTTATTTCTTCATTTTTAGAGAAATGATATTTAATTTCTATTTACATTATAATCGAATTTCGTTTCATGCTGTTGAGTATGTTGGCAAAGTTGCCAATATTTATCCATAAAAATTTCCGATGTGTAGGCCTATATCCCTCTAACCATATTGCTTGATCGTTGTTCAAATATTTGACACGCCCTTGAAGAAGACGATAAACATATCAGTATGTCACACGAATACATAGAGTACATTATGTTTGAAATTCCCTTGACGAATTTTCCTAAAATCCCACATATTATTTCTTAATGGGTTACGCGCAGATGATGCCTGTATGCTGTGGCAACACCCCAGGATGGACGCAGCCCACCTACCCCAGTGTCCAGCTCTACCAGCCAACTCAGTGGACGAAGAAGAAGACAACTACAGGGAGATTCCCCACCTCTAGTGGCCAGCGCGCCACCAAATGGCTAACCTGTCAAGGGTGGGCGCTGGCTAGTACCTAAGTAAGTAAGTATTTCTTATCTTGCAATTATTTTTTTTTTATTTCCGATTAAAAACGTGTTAATAATCACGTAATGCAATATCTCAGGTAAATATTCAATAATGCTGTCTTTAATAATTATTAGGAGAAAGATTTTGTACTCATAAAATTTTAATAAATAAATAAAGTGAAAATTGATAGTGAAGTTATATTTAATGAATGTATCTCTTGATAGTTGGTGAAGTAATGAAGTTCTCACATTAGGATTATTGAATATCTTGACTATGGTAAATGAACTTAATCAGATTTTCATTGTATTTATTTTGGCTTATCTCATTCGAGTTCTATCAAGTTATATATCAATATTGATAGACCATCAAATAAGGCGCCATTTAATAAGGTAAATTCATGCGTTAGCATCTGATGATGCTCGTTCTAAGCAGCTTTATCAAGCAAAAATTTTAAAAAAATATTCTTTTTATACTTATTTTTTCTGTTATTTTTATGTGTTGTAGAATTCTACATAAAATAAACGCAGTGATTGTTTATATTGCTTATTAATTATCTTATAATTCATAATCCTTATTGAAAAAAATAATAAAAATTTTCCTTCAAAAAATATTATTAAAAAAAAAAAAATTTTATAGCATATTATTGTCTCCAAATCAGACGAATTGGGATGTAACTATAATGGGACCACCTGGAACGTTTACTCTTTCATTTGCAACAAAATCACTTTGATCGGTTAAATAATTCCAAAGTTATGGTGGAACAAACAGAAGAAAAAAACATACGGATCGAATACAGAACCTCCTCCTTTTTTGAAGTTGATTAAAAAATAATTGAACTTTATGAACAGATATTACTCTGTTTCTAAATATTAGTTTATTGGTGATTGTTTAAACTGATATTTTCTCATGATTAGGTTAAAAACTGAAATACAGGTGTGTTATAACCATTAATTACTACCATTCACTACTTACATATTTTGTTTTTCAAGTGAAGCATCTTCCATTGGTAGTTGTTGATCGTCTTTTGGAATCTCTGTTGGTAGTAAAATAATTTCATGGTTATTTGGGTATGGCATCTCCGGCACAACTTGATCTCCCTTGCCTTCTTCCTCATTTTCATCTTCATATTCTTCCTCATCTATTTCTATGATAGTGGACTTTGCGATGGCTTCAGCAATTTTTAGTTGCCTAATTAGGAACAAATATTAGTAACAATTAAATAATCTCAAAAAAAAAGAAATTATTAATGTTTAATTTGCCTTAGCTTCAGTAGAAGCTGCCTGCACACAACTTCACCACATCCTGTACAAGGGGATCAAAACTTGGGATTTTATTGCTCACGATCATCAGAAAACTTAAAGTTTATATTAAACCGATTAATGACACGAAATGCAATAATATCTGAACTAATTATCAATATAATATTTAGAAGAAAGTTATTTAATGCCTTTTAAAAAAAACTCCACTTCTTATCTGACAGTTTGGAAAGTTACTGCTCAAAAGGAAAAATTAACTTAATTAATAAAAATAGTTCACTAAACACTTTTAAATGTTTCTAAACTTGCCTATAGTAGCACTTACTTTGTTTGTTGAGGACGGCCGTTTCGGGAGATGTGTCCCATTGTCAACTCAGACCGTAACTGATCTCAAGGTTTACGTAGGTTAGGGTGTTAGGGTGGGGTAGGATATTATGGTGGTGTGGGTGTAGTTTGTGTGTATTAGGAGTTATAATGTCAAAAAGTGCGTGTGAGTTTGTAATGTAATTGTGTATTGATTATGTGTGTAGGGTGTAGTTTGAAGTGTCTGTATATTTCGTATTGTTCGGTTGTGTAGCGTTGGCTATTTCTGTGTTGTTTATGAAGAATTTGTAGGTTAGATGTTATTTCTATGTAGTCATGTTTTGTGGGGTTGAGATGATCGGCGAAGTTTGATTGGTAGTTATTGTTTTTTAGTGCTTTTATATGTTCTTGGTAACGTGTGTAGAATGACCTCCCTGTCTGGCCTATGTAAAAACTGGGGCATGAACTGCAAGTTAGTTTGTAAACTCCAGTGGTGTTGTAAATGTCGTCGATTTTGTTGTTGGGTTTAAATTGCTTATTGAGAATGTTGTGTGTGGAGTAAGCTATTTTGTAGTTGTATTTTCGTAGTGTGTTGGTTAGATTGTGGGTTTTGGATGATCTGTATGGTATTGATAAGTATTTTATAGGATTGTCCTGTTGTGTGTTTGTATTTGGGTTATTATGTTTACTTTTTAGGTGGGTGTATAATTTGTCAATCATTGTTGGGTTGTATCCGTTCGTTTGTGCTATATATTTTATGGTGTTTAACTCCTGGTAGTGTTCTTTGTCTAACGGTGTTTTAAGCAGGCGATATATCATGGTGTTGTAAGCAGCTAGTTTATGTTGGTGTGGGTGGTTTGAGGAACTGTGAATGGTCGTATTGGTACTAGTGGGTTTTCGGTATATGTTGAATTTATGTGTTTGTCTGTTTGTTTAATAGTAAGGTCTAGGAAGTTGAGAGAGTTTTGTTGTTCTGTTTCGGTGGTGTATGTTAGTTTTGGGTGTATTTAATTAAGGGGTTTTAAAAACATGTGTGCTCTGCGTGTGTTGCCTATATATAATGTTATGATGTCGTCGACATATCTGTACCAGTAAATTATGTTATCTGAGTATTTATTGTTGTGTAAAATGTGGTTTTGTTCAATATGGTGTATGAATATTTCTGCTAAGATGCTAGCTATAAGTAGCCATCTTTTTGGTTGTAGAATTTGTTATTGTAGGTAATTTTGAGATGTGATTAATTATGTGAGGTGGATGATTTCGTCAATGTGTGTATGTGGTGTATTTGTGTCTATAAGCATGTTTATTTTATTTCTTGTGTATGTAATTAGTGTGTTGGTGAAATTTACTACTTCTTGCAGTTCGATATAGTGTAGTTCCATTGTAAGCTGTTGGTATAAGTTGTAAGCAATTTTGTTTTGATCGTTTCTTTGTTTGTATAAATGTTTTATAGTGTTTTTAATGTAGAGTGTTTGAGCTTGGTTTGTGGTTTTTTGGCAGCCGGGTTGTTATTTTTGTTTTAAAGTGTATTTTCGCGTAATTAGGTGTGACTTTATATTTTAGGCACTGTATATTGAAGGAGATAAGAAGGGAAAGTTTTGTTAACTTGAGATGTACGTTGTGGTATCAATGGATGGTTGATGCTGGGTTTGCAATATTAATATTTGTTGATTCCATCTTCACGTGAGCTACTAGTTATCACCAAACACTTTTAAATGTTTCTAAACTTGCCTATAGTAGGTAAGGAGCTTACTCCACACACAACACTCTCAATAAACAATTTAAACCTAATAACAAAATCGACGACATTTACAACACCACTGGAGTTTACAAACTAACTTGCAGTTCATGTAACTCCCCAGTTTTTACATAGACCAGACAGGGAGGTCCTTCTACACACGTTACCAAGAACATATAAAAGCACTAACAAACAATAACTACCAATCAAACTTCGCCGATCGTCTCAACCCCACAAAACATGACTACATAGAAATAACATCTAACCTACAAATTCTTCATAAACAACACAGAAATAACCAACGCCACACAACCGAACAATACGAAATATATAGACACTTCAAACTACACCCTACACACATACTCAATACACAATTACATTACAAACTCACACGCACTTTTTGACATCATAACTCCTAATACACACAAAATACACCCACACCACCATAATATCCCACCCCACCCTAACCTACGTAAACCTTGAGATCAGTTACGTTCTGAGTTGACAAAGGGACACATCTCCCGAAACGGCCGTCCTTAACAAGCAAAGTAAGTGCTACTATAGGCAAGTTTAGAAACATTTAAAAGTGTTTAGTGATAACTAGTAGCTCATGTGATTATGGAATCAACAAATAAAAATAGTTCATGTCCATTATACTAGATATATATATTTTTACCAATAAAGTATTTAACTTTCACCTAGTCTTATTTAAAGCAAATAATATTAGCCCTGAGTCCCACATGATTCTATAAAACACATATTTACTTATAACTATTATGAAAATTTGTTTTATACTTTCTGAATATATGTAGGCCTAAGTTCATACAAAAAAGCAACAAAATTTAAATTAAATAAATTGTCACTTTAATAAAATGTTATCTTTTTAAAAAATGTGATAAATTTTAATGAATTAGATGCTTTCAAAACTTTATTTATAAATAGAAATGAAAATAAAATTGTTAATAATGAAATAGAACCAAAATTCAATATTATTGTAATTTATTTAATGTTAAATAATTTCTTTTTCAAGTTTTTAACATTTTTTAAAATTATTTGAATAATTTTGTTAATATTACGTTTTATTATTACTATAGGTTCATCAAAATTAAATATTTGTAGTTATCATATGTTGTTCAATGTAAATATATTAGTAGCCGTTGTTGTAAACTTGGCAATGCCCAGATCCAGTTCTTACTTTTGTTAAAATATCATAAATTATGTTCAGTTTTTTTAATTAAGCTTTAATTGTGTAGCATCACTAAAGATGATGATATAATGTCATTGAAACGCGTCTGATAATAAAGTTTTTATAATTGTGAGTTGTAGCCTATTTATTCTTTTGTTTATAACCTTCACTCACAAGCCAGCTCCAATATTGTTTATAAATAAATCCTGTTCATTTAAATCTGATAGTAATGTAATCTTGTCAGTGCCAACCTTAGACTTTAGTATTTAGTAGGGCAAGATTTCTTTTGGCGCCCTTGTAAGGGTAAAGTAAACGAAAGATTTATCGCTGTTAAAAAGTAAATCGAATTGTAAAAATTGTATTCTGTTCATGTTATTGAGAAATATCATTTGTTATACATTTGTAAGGTATTCTGCAGCTAACATGATCGCAGTGCACTAACTCTACCATGGCAGAACTCTTTTAAACAGTTGTACAAAAAGTAACTATTATAAAAACAAGGTGAACATAAAGATTTTGTTGTATTTTGTAGCTTATTTTAATGCTTTGAATGAAACAAAAATCTTGCAATGCATTAGTTTTTCTTTCATTGGATTCTGATTCAAATCTAATCACTGTATGCAATAGACTCTAACAAGAAATAAATTTCATTAGATCTCAAACTAATTTAAAAGAAAATATCGACTCAAGGTCTAATTTTTGCATAGAAGACTTTATTTAGTTTTTCAGTGGTAATAAAGTTTTGCCTGAGGAAATAGAAAATTCTGAACTTTTTTAGTTTTTACAAGTATCTTTTGAAGAAAATTCCTATAATTATGAAAACCCTTCAACGCCCCTCAACATGACCTTGCTCCCTGCCCCCTAAAGGCTGGTATTGTATCTTGTTCATACTGTGATATACATAATATAATATAATATTTTTATTTTGCTTCTTGCATAAAATTCAACTATAGAGAATGCCTCTTCAGCTTGGAATCTCTTAATCTAATTTTGAGAAGACACACATGGGTTACTGCCTTCACCTAATTATACTAAAAAGAATGCAATATCCCCAGTTTCTCCCTCTATAAATTTAAAATTAAGTTATAACATATAATTCCTTAGAAATTATTGTATTTCTAATTTATAATTTAAAAAATTGTGTAAGTTATATCTTCATTGTTTTATTTCTGTCCTAAATTGAGTTAATTCCTAATAATTACAGTTTAATTATTATAAAATAGAAATAGAGTAGAGGGTTAGCTTCGTAAAAGGAACGATTATTTGAAACGCGTCAGCAAGTAAGCAATTACGTAATCACTTAGTTGAGTATTTTTAAAATTAGTAAATAGAAATAATATTCATATAAATTTTATTGTGCAAATATATAAACAATTTACCTTTACAAAAGTTTATTTATAATTTTTAAAAACTAAGAATGTTATTTCAAAACGTTTATTCAAGGATTATTAAAGTTTCTTACCAAATTCTGCACTAAGAAAACAATAGCTAATGGAGTTAAAGTCTTATCAAATGCTTAACAGTTGCTTTTTCCTAATGACTTAGACAAAAATAAAGCACTGAATGAGGCATCATTCTATGTTTCCAGTCATTGCTCAAAATATGAAACCATACGATACAAAGAGAGTGAATTATTCAAAAGTGCAATTTTAAACACTGCAGAAATATTGTCTGAAATAATTTTAAAATTCTTATTGATAGTCCGATACAAAATTTGTGTTTCATCAAAATACCTGAGACATGACGAGTTAATGGTAAGTCTGGGGACTGTACAGCTTATTGAAACACGTCAGGGATGTTATGAAACTATGCAAGATATGTAAAAACGCTTTTTATTCCCCCATGTTCATTCTATATTCTATGGGACGAATCATAAGTAATAATCTGAAGAGCTAAGCGAAAACTATTAACTTTCTTGCTGATGTGTTTTGAAACCGTTGTTTCATTGATGAATCTAACTTGCCACTCTAAGGGGTAGGATCAGTTTTTCAAATTATGTCACATTGAATGACCAGGTAAATTGAATATGAACTCTCTAATTATCCTGGATACTATTTCAGCAAATAGCAAACAATTATTTAAGTCATTTATTGTTGTGAATCTGTTTAATCACTACCAGATGAATAGTGTCTAGACACTCTTGTGATTTCTACAAGGGGCGTCTATTTCAGAGAAGTGATCCTTTTCTAACATCAAAGAAGATTCATTCCACTTATCTTCACATATTAAGTGGTAACATTCTTTTAGGAAAATGAAAGGCTTTGATTTCAGTGAGTATCTACTGTATCCGTTGATTTGCCTGAAATGGAAAATGGTTGTTTGGAAATATAAAATAGAAATATTGTTTAGACTAATTCAACATTATACAATAAGTTAAAAAGTTCTGTAATGTTTGAATGAAATTAGTTACTGGAAATAATTTAATATAAAATATGGGGATTATTAGCTCCAAAGAGTTCAAGTTCATGTTTATATAACTTTATCTGTTCCTGATCTACAGGTTTTTCTTTATTCCTCGCACATAATATTTAAATTTTCACTATTATTTACATTTATTATTACATTTCAATCTTAATTTTCAGGACTGAAGTCTATGATATCAGAGTTAACTTGAAAAATTGTCTGAAAACTGGTGCCGAAGAGGTGTAAAATGAAAAGAAAAGCGCACCAAGCAGTTAAAGAAGGAATCCAGTTTCCAACAAAAACATAAAGACCAAGAAAAATTGTTTGGAAAAATCCACGTATGATTGTGTAAAAAAAGGTATCAGCAAATGAAAGCAATGTTATTTTTGCTTCATTTTATTTTAGTTTCAGCTAACACAAAAAACAATTTCTTTATCAACTGAACTGAGTTAACAGTTACTTATACGTTTGTAAGGAAATCTGCGGGAAATAACGAGGGGGTTTTAACCGGAAACAAAAGTAATGACAATAACACATACAAAGATAAGCTAAGTGTTCAGAAAAAAATTCATTCAAATATTTTCCCTTGTTTAAGGGGAAAAGGTACATTTGTGCATTATGTCTCATGAATTTTTTCAATTTTTCAAAAGCCTCTTGATAAGCAATACACTACAAAAGCCATCAAAACAAATACACCAACACCAGATCTGCGAGGGAAAATCAAGTAAAGTTTATAGAAGCTCAAAAGCGATGCTGACTCAGTTAGGAATCACATAAAATCTCTTTTAAAAGTAGCATCTCATTATTGCCATACTAACAGTCAAAGAGAATATCTTAAATCATTTACTGTACCTAAACTTCAAAAATGAGACACTGATGAAGATCACCATATATCGATCGAAAACTTTCTGTCTCAGTAAGTTTTAAGAAATTTACAGAATTTAAAGTTCGGATAGTCATAAACTATTGTTTAAGTATTAGTTAAGATTCACAGAACGTAATGGACTACAAAATTCAAGAACTTCAAAATGTAAAAATATTCAATTTTTATTTTTGAAATACAGTAATTAATAACTTTACACATCACAACATTTTGTTCAATTCCCATTGCAAGATTCATTTTAGGCATTTTATGCCCTGGGCCTTCAACAGATACTGTAACATATTAAGGATAACAAATTACTCACCTATTACGTAACTCTTCTCTAGAAAGTCCTCCATGACGGGTACGTCGCCGCATTGGCACCACATACACAGAACGGCAAGAATCTAGAGAAGTGGAAGCAGCAGTGGTCTTTTTCTTGACAATTTGTGGAGTTTTTTTCTTCAAAGACACAGTTATCAATTTGTTTCCATGACTATAAAACATTACTCCGACTTAAATTTTAATAGAATTTAAAATTAACTTTTATTTCATAAACAGATTAAAATTTTTGAAACATTTTCAGTACCAATTCTATCTTACTTAATACTATTCCTATGACACATTTTGATCTTCTTCTTTGAAATTTTTTTTTTTTTGAAGTTACGAGAAAGAAACAAAAATGACATCATTTCTTAATACTTGTGGTAATTAAGTTATGAAAAATGAGAAAACATATTACTGAAACAGTTACAGTGACTTGAAACAAAAAATTGGTAGCCTTCATAAATTAAGTATGCACATTACACAAATGTATCACTATTATAAACTTACATATATGATGGTTGATGTAGTTTGTTTGTTTTGGTTCCATAGAAACCATAATATCCAATAAAACTTGCTATTAACATAACTAAAACTTATAACTTCCCGCTCTTTAACAAATGTTTGTTACTGCTCACTTTTCAAATATCAGAGTTAATAGTTATTTAGTCTTCAAAAGAAGAGGATGTTTTAGATAATTTAGTAAAAAATGACTGAAGAGTAAAAGAAAATCAAAAGTAAGCTTTAAAATGTAATTAAGATACTTGAACAAAAGAAAAAGACTTTTGGTTTGCAGCCAAATAATAATTTATTGTAGCATTTCAAAATAAATATTCCAAATACTTACTTTTTATGTTCAACTTTCTTTTTAAAACGCATCTGTGAAGTGAATGGCGCAGATTCAGAGTCTGTGTCGCTTACTGAGGAATAAGCTTGAGTCCTGACAAATACAAATACATTTATACTAGAAGACTTTTAACACAGATACATACTTTAGACTTACAGTTAATTTTAAAATATCTTTATTATTTAATGCAACAGCTCTAATATAAACCCCCCCCCCCCCCCGAGGGAGATGGACGTAAAATGTGTTAAAAAAATAGTGTTACATAACACTTATTTTACTTTTAGGCTTCTACAAGTTATTGCAAAATATCATACTATGAAGTTTTCTCAATGGATGATAATATTTTATACCACAACGAAATACATGATGAGTTTAATACATAGCTAAAACACTTGTAAATATGTTACAACTTGCCTATAGTAGCACTTACATTAAGAAGATGACTGTTTCGGGAGACGTATCCCATTGCCAACTCATCATAACTGATCTCAAGGTTTTTGTAGGTTAGGGTGGCGGTGGGATATTATGGTGGGGTTGGGGGTGTATTTTGGTGAGTATTAGAAGTTATGATGTCTAAAAGTGTATGTGAGCTACAATTTAATGTGGTTTTGAGTATTATATAGGGTGTAGTTTGAAATGTTTGTATATTTTGTATTTTTCGCTTGTGTATCGTTGGTTATTTTTGTTTTGTTTATGAAGAATTTATAGGTTGGGTGTTATGTCTATGTAGTCATGGTTTGTAGACTTGAGATGTTCGGCGAAGTTTGATTGGGTGTTTTTGTTTGTGAATGCTTTTATGTGTTCTTTGTAGCGTGTGTAAAATGACCTCTCTGTCTGTCCTAAGTAAAAACTGGAAGTTAGAACACATAAAAGCACTCAAAAAACCAAAAACACTCAATCAAACTTTGCCGAACATCTCATATAAACAAAACATGACCACATAAACATAACATCCAACCTACAAGCTCTTCATAAACAAAACAAAAATAACCAATGATACACAACAATACGAAATATACAAACATTTCAAATTACACCCCCACACACATACTCAACACCCAATTACATTATAGCTCGCATACACTTTTCGACACCATAGCTCCCAATGCTCAAAAAAATACACCCCCATCCCCAACCTAATGTCCCCCCACCCTAACGTACGAAAACCTTGAGATCAGAAACTGTCTGGGTTGACAATGGTAAGTGCTACTATAGGCAAGTTGTAACATATTTACAAGTGTTTTAGTAAAAACTAGTAGCTCGTGTGAAGATGGATTAAACTAATATATAATTAATACATAGTCTGTTCAAAATTTATTTTCCAATAAAAATTCCAAGAAAAGATCAAATTTAATAAAAGAGACAATATGTGCTTACCTCCCATATTTCCTGTTCCGTTGAGCGTTCTTTTTCTCAAGGGGGTAACGGATAAGGGAACCAAAGTCCATTATAATATTCTTCAAGATGCTGTATAACTAGAAAGTAATAAATATAAAAATGAGCGTTATTTTAAACATTTTCAAATAACATTCGCAATATCTCTTTTTTATTTATTGGAATGAAAATTTCGTTAGTAAAAGATTTATTATAGTCTTCCACACTTTATAAAATATAAAGTTTAAAAATTCAAAAACTAAAACCAGGCATAAGGGTTTCAGGATAATTAGTGAATTTCAATAACATTGCCTATGAAGGATAAAAAAATATAATTAATTCAGATTGGAATAGGGTAATGATATGATAATCCTTGAAGTGCAGAATTTTATACCTGAAGTAGATGAGACCTCATTATAACATAAAAGTTTAACTTGAAATTTTGCCTTAAGCCCATGTGCAGAAATTCAAGACAGCTGCTTCATTTAGCTTTTTCAAATGTGGAAATTTCAAAAGAAATATAAAATTTGTAGCAAGGGCAGAAGGTATTGTTGTTTTAAACATTTGTTGCTTGTAATTATTTTTGCAGATGTGGGGTTAAAGAAAGTTGAGGCTACAAGTAACATATATGTTAAGGAATACTAATATACATTCCTGAAACTGAGGAAAGACAAACGCATTGGTTGAGTATTTGTGCCAAGCTCTTAGCGGTAAAAAGAATTTTAATGAAACTAGATCTGCTACAGTTTGTGACGGGTGAGTTAGTGTATATTCATTGGTTAAAAAGAATAGACGTGTTTTAAAAGAGGGATTTGGGTTCTAAATACTAGTGGCTGCTCAGGGCTTAGATTAAATATTATGTAATAAGGAACAAGAAGGTTATTAATAATTCTTGATAAAGCTCGTGTAATTAGAAAAGCCACATTTCCTTCCAATATTTTACATAATTCTTTTCTTAAAGTTAGGAATATTACTTTGAAAGTGACAAGAAAGAAGAAATGGCCCACTACGTATGACTGCGGGTTATAGGGACTAAAATCAACAGCAGGGCATCCAAGTGGATACACACTCAACTGCTCAATCTCTGAAATAAAATTTTTGTCTGCCAACCTTGTTTACAAAATCTAAATTAATGATTCCCTAAATAATTTTAATTTTAAATTTCATTTAATAAACAAAATATATAAAATCCAATATACGAAACTAAGCTTAATTCAACATCACGAGATTCGTATATTATTGTTGATTGCCATCTCAAGAATAGAGGAGTTAGAATAATTAATTACAAAAGCACTTTTAAAACTTGGATTTAAAGTAAAACTCCCTTTCCTTATACATTCTCTAATTACTCAAATTACAAATGTCTCTACTAACAATTCATTTTGTGTTGAAGTACACTAAAGGCGTAGTACAAATAAATATGGGTGAGGCGGGGGGAGGGGGATACTCGGCGTAGCCAGGACGAAGTACTGGGAGGTCAGGGGAGGAAATCGGGAAGCTGTTTTGCCAAAACGTACTAGGCTATAAAATACATTTTGTAAAAATGAGCTAATTTAGTAATCTTATCACCAACAATCAATAATGATAACTTGGAGTAACTGTGTTTAACTTTTAAATATAAATAAATAAAACCATTTAAACTGCAAAAACATTTTATTCATGTCTTGACGTACATAATCAATTATCTTCAGAGGAAATCACTACAATCGTCTCTGAAGACGATTGCTTTGAAATCGAAATGTAGGCTACAACAGGGCACAAATAAAAAGTTTTTGTGGCTTGAGAGGTTTCATTTATTTATATTTAACAACCAATAACTTTTACTCAAAGAACAAACATAACTTTTACACAAAGAAAAGAATAAAGGAATGTAAATAAATTACTCTTGCTTTATGAAAGCTGTAACTACAGCATTTATTTGTTTACAGTGTTATGCAGAGTATAAATTGTTTTATAGGTTAATATTTTCTGCTAAAATTAATTGGTTTGGAGGGGGACGACAGAATTAAATAAAGACACAATAGATTCCGACACGGAAACTGCACCCAGCTCGGCGGCAAAACACGGAAGCTGCGTCTAACTCGGCGGCAAAACAACATATTTTGTTCCAACAAATGACGAGGTCGAGAATGACGCTAAGCATTTTACGGAATTTATTTAATTAAAACAAAACATTTCTTAAAATTATGTTTAAAGATAGAACTATAATTGCTACAATTACACCTGAATGTCGCTCAATAAATGGGTCATTAGAAGAAACTAAACAAAATATATGAAAAACTGAAGAGAATCTAATAAAACCGCAAGCGCCAGAATAAACTTTACCTGCTGTAGTGGCCTTCTCTCAGATATAATCATTCTCGGTCATTTTATAAACCTCAGAAGATTTTATTGTGCCCAAAACCTGCCTTTTCGTACACAATGGTTCCAGCAAGATGGCGAAACCAGCCACACTACCTTAGCAACATTGCTTTCCTTCAAGAAACTTTTTTGACAACTGCCTCATCTCCCTTAGAACAAACTTTCTTTACCCAGCCCACTTCCCCGATCTTACACTACCTGACGTCTACGTATGGGGCATGATGAAGGAGAAGGTTTTCCCTGATAACCCAACAATTACCATCGTCCAACTACAGGAAAAAACAACTATATGTAAAACGAACATGAAACAACCCCTCTGCACCAAAATGAAGCAAAACCTCCAAGAACGGCACGAGTGTTACCTCAAATTGAAGTGAGGTCATGTAGAACATGTTTATACCCGAGTCTAAGCTATTTAGCTTCCTTTACCTTGTATGAATTGTTAAACTATCTAAATAAAATACGAGTAAAATATAATCTTACAACTGTTCCAGTACTGTTTATTTTGGGGCATCCGGTAGTATACCTAAATAAAAATGCTAGAAGAGAGAGGTGGGACGTAAAGCAATGATTCACGGCTTGTAACAATACCGCGGGAGGAGAATAAACATTATCAAATATGCCGCCGGTTTCACCCCATTCGTTTCTTTTAGTTGGGGCAAAGATAGAAAAATGTCACGTTCTAAACCCTTACAAGCACATATATTTAATAATTTTTAGTTAAAAAAATAACTAGTGATTATGGAATTTAATTTTAGAACGTAATTATACTTGGAGACACAACGACAAGAGAAATAAAGTTATATTTTCATATCGGCTGAGTTAACTTCTAAGTGCGCCCTAACTGGGATTTCTAAACTGCTATCAAAACCAAGAAAACACTCTCCCAACCCCCTCCAGAAAGCTGATAGGGGTGCTGAAGGTGAAGATCGTTTTAGGCTTCCTACTCACCTGGAATATACTCCTGACAAAGAACTCAGCGACCTATGCACAGCGATAACCAAGAAAACACTCTCCCAACCCCCTCCAGAAAGCTGATAGGGGTGCTGAAGGTGAAGATCGTTTTAGGCTTCCTACTCACCTGGAATATACTCCTGACAAAGAACTCAGCGACCTATGCACAGCGATAACCAAGAAAACACTCTCCCAACCCCCTCCAGAAAGCTGATAGGGGTGCTGAAGGTGAAGATCGTTTTAGGCTTCCTACTCACCTGGAATATACTCCTGACAAAGAACTCAGCGACCTATGCACAGCGATAACCAACAATGAAATGAAGGGCCAAGCGGGCAAGATATATGTTTAAGGTCTCATACGTCGTGACGTAGATCAATCTGATTGGTCGGCAAACAATTAGGATTAAATAATAACTACTCACTTTGATATGATACATATATATACAATGAAGAACATTTCAACAGCCTATGTTTGAGCATGACTAATGCTTATGGTGGCCACAACATACAACATTTCTATACACACAGGACGGAGTTATGTGTCACTGAATCATCCGATTCTTCGAATTAAACTTTAGAATAACAATTGCGAAACTGGCAAGCAAATTTTTCTGGATCCAGGTGATTATATTACATCGATAAAACAGGTTGCAACTAGATTTTTAAACATCTCAATACCGTATCACTATCTGCTAGAAGAATTAATAAAGAGCAATATAGATGTAGCCAAAATGTGTCTACTCTAATCGATTCTGCTATTCATAGTATTTACCTAATTAAAATCTAAGCTGAAAGATTGAGTACAATATAACCCAGCATTGCCGAGAAAGCTCTAACTTGCGATGGGAGAAACGAAACCGCAGGGTTTACACGGTACAATAGGGCGACACCCTGCGGGATCCTGTCACACAGTGGGCTAACCACGTCTCTAGCTGCAATTCTAAGCTGAAAGATTGAGTACAATATAACCCAGCATTGCCGAGAAAGCTCTGCCTTGCGATGGGAGTAACGAAACGGCAGGGTTTACACGGTGCAATAGGGCGACACCCTGCGGGATCCTGTCACACAGTGGGCTAACCACGTCTCTAGCTGCAATTCTAAGCTGAAAGATTGAGTACAATATAACCCAGCATTGCCGAGAAAGCTCTACCTTGCGATGGGAGAAACGAAACTACAGGGTTTACATGGAGCAATAGGGCGACAACTAGCGGAATCCCGTCACACAGTGAGCTAACCACTTCCCTAGCTACAAATCTAAGCTGAAAGATTGAGTACAATATAACCCAGCATTGCCGAGAAAGCTCTACCTTGCGATTGTTGAAACGAAACTACAGGGTTTACATGGAGCAATAGGGCGACAACTAGCGGAATCCTGTCACACAGTGAGCTAACCACTTCCCTAGCTACAAATCTAAGCTGAAAGATTGAGTACAATATAACCCAGCATTGCCGAGAAATCTCTACCTTGCGATGGGAGAAACGAAACTACAGGGTTTACATGGTGCAATAGGGCGACATCCTGCGGGATCCTGTCACACAGTGGGCTAACCACTTCTCTAGCTACAAATCTAAGCTGAAAGATTGAGTACAATATAACCCAGCATTGCCGAGAAATCTCTACCTTGCGATGGGAGAAACGAAACTACAGGGTTTACATGGAGCAATAGGGCGACAACTAGCGGAATCCTGTCACACAGTGGGGTAACCACTTCTCTAGCTACAGATCTAAGCTGAAAGATTGAGTACAATATAACCCAGCATTGCCGAGAAAGCTCTACCTTGCGATGGGAGAAACGAAACGACCGGGTTTACACGGTGCAATAGGGCGACATCCTGCGGGATCCTGTCACACAGTGGGCTAACCACTTCCCTAGCTACAAATCTAAGCTGAAAGATTGAGTACAATATAACCCAGCATTGCCGAGAAAGCTCTACCTTGCGATGGGAGAAACGAAACGACAAGGTTTACATGGAGCAATAAGGCGACATCCTGCGGGATCCTGTCACACAGTGGGCTAACCACTTCTCTAGCTACAAATCTAAGCTGAAAGATTGAGTACAATATAACCCAGCATTGCCGAGAAAGCTCTACCTTGCGATGGGAGAAACGAAACGGCAGGGTTTACACGGTGCAATAGGGCGACATCCTGCGGGATCCTGTCACACAGTGGGCTAACCACGTCTCTAGCTGCAAATCTAAGCTGAAAGATTGAGTACAATATAACCCAGCATTGCCGAGAAAGCTCTACCTTGCGATGGGAGAAACGAAACTACAGGGTTAACATGGTGCAATAGGGCGACCACCAGCGGGCTCCTGTCACACAGTGGGCTAACCACTTCTCTAGCTACAAATCTAAGCTGAAAGATTGAGTACAATATAACCCAGCATTGCCGAGAAAGCTCTACCTTGCGATTGTTGAAACGAAACGAGAGGGTTTACACGGTGCAATAGAGTGACAATCAACAAGTTCCTGTTACCTGTATATACTTCCTCATAAACATGAGGCACTATTATAAGCTTATACCACACACGTGTGTATATTTCTCATAGACATGAGGTTCTATTATCAGCCTTTACCTCACCCTGTGTATACTTTCTCCTAAACATGAGGCACTATTATAAGCCTATATAATATCTTTGTGTATACTTTCTCATAAACATGAGCACTATTATGAGCTTATATCTCATTCCTCTATATACTTTCTCATGAGACACTATTATGAGCTTATGTCTCATCCCTGTGTATACGTTCTCATGAGGCACTAATATTAGCTTTTATTTCATCGCAGTGTATACTTTCTCATAATGCACTATTATAAGCTTATATCACATCAGTATGTATACTTTCTCATGAGGCACTATTATAAGCTTATACCTCATTCCAGTGTATACTTTCTCAAAAACATGAGGCACTATTATGAACTTATATCTCATTCCTCTGTATACTTTCTTATGAGGCACTATTATAAGCTTATATCTTATCCCAGTGTATAATTTCTCATGAGGCACTATGCTAAGCTTATATCTCATTCCTGTGTATACTTTCTCATAAACATGAGGCACTATTATAAGCTTATATCTTATCCCTGTGTATACTTTCTCATGAGGCACTATTTAATGCTTATATCTCATTCCTGTGTATACTTTCACATAAACATTAGGCACTATTAAAAGCTTATATCTCATCCCTGTGTGTACTTTCTCATGAGGCACTATTATAACCTTATGTCTCACCTTGTGTCTACTATCTCATTAACATAAGGCACTATTATAACCTTTTGTCTCTGGAATTATTGTTACATCCTACACGACTCCTGATGTAGCCAAATAGTCTCTGAATGTGGTCTTGTTAGCTTCAGGATTAGTGTTACATCCCACACGACTCCTGATGTAGCCAAATAGTCTCTGAATGTGGTCTTGTTAGCTGCGGGATTATTGTTACATCCTACAAGACTCCTGATTTAGTCAAATAGTAGCTGAATGTGGTCTTGTTAGCCGTGGGAAAATTGTTACATCCTACGCGACTCCTGATTTAGCCAAATTGTCTCTGAAAGTGAACTTGTTAGCCGTGTTATTATTGTTAAATCCTCCACGACTCCAGATGTAGCCAAATAGTCTCTGAATGTGGTCTTGTTAGCCGTGTTATTATTGTTAAATCCTCCACGACTCCAGATGTAGCCAAATAGTCTCTGAATGTGGTCTTGTTAACTGCGGCATTATTGTTACATCCTACATGATTCATGATGTAGCCAAATAGTCTTTGAATGTGGTCTTGTTAGCCGTGGGATTATTGTTAAATCCTCCACGACTCCAGATGTAGCCAAATAGTCTCTGAATGTGGTCTTGTTAGCCGTGTTATTATTGTTAAATCCTCCACGACTCCAGATGTAGCCAAATAGTCTCTGAATGTGGTCTTGTTAGCCGTGTTATTATTGTTAAATCCTCCACGACTCCAGATGTAGCCAAATAGTCTCTGAATGTGGTCTTGTTAGCCGTGTTATTATTGTTAAATCCTCCACGACTCCAGATGTAGCCAAATAGTCTCTGAATGTGGTCTTGTTAACTGCGGGATTATTGTTACATCCTACATGATTCATAATGTAGCCAAATAGTCTCTGAATGTGGTCTTGTTAGCTGCGGGATTATTGTTACATCCTACACGTCTCCTGATGTAGTCAAATAGTCTCTGAATGTGGTCTTGTTAGCTGCGGGATTATTGTTACACCCTACACGTCTCCTGATGTAGCCAAATAGTCTCTGAATGTTTTCTTGTGATTGCGGGGTTATTATTACATCCTCCACGACTTATGATGTAGCCAAATAGTCTCTAAATGTGGTATTGACTCAATGTATATAGAGGAAGGTATTTCGGAAGGGGCAGAGTGGAGTTCCCATTTATGTCATCTTGGAATAACGTAAAGCTATATATGCAAACTAAAAATCTAATAAACCCAGTCTTTTGATGTGAATTTAAAATTTGAAGGCACTTAAGATCTGTCAGATTCGTTATGTAGTCTTTGGCTCCCATCATGCAAGCGATGTTGGTTTCTATATTTGATGGGCATAAAGCTTTCTTGAACTCCTTTGCCATTACACTCTTGCTATTCAAAATATCAAATAAATCATTAAATACCTTTAGATAAAATACCATTAAATAAAAAAAAAGTGAACAGAGCTTGACTTGACGCTTGGGACTTCAAGGTATTGGGTCAGAAAGTGGAGGGGGCCGCAATCTTGGCTGGGTAAGCCTGCTTCACAGGCCCTTACGCTCTGTCATCTCTATTTATATTAAGTGCTCTGTGCTCCTGCTATGTAGTTGTAAATGTGTTAACTACTCGCCATTACCTCTCTCAACGTGTTAAACGGTTGTTGTTGAAAGATTTGTCTAGTGGCAGTGATGTTTTTTCGTAAATTTGGTGGTCTGATGTTAATTTTTGGTGTCATAAGGAAGATAATACTAAACCACACGATTACAAGTAACATTTTTAAAGTACATATAGTAAACTACATAGTTTTAGCTACATTATCATATGCTTGAAGTTTATTGACGACAATATTTAGGTTAAGATTTGTCTAGTTGTCTTCGTCGATGCTTATTTCGTACCGGCGCGCTGTTTTCTAATTCGTACCGGTACATATAAGGGATGTGGCTACGATTTTTATATAATAAGTTATAGGCCTATAGTAATATAGCCTTATCCACTTGTATACTTTACTAACACCTTCTGCACTATTCTATTCCATAATGAGCTATTGCCTGTTGTGTTAATGCTGCTGGCCAATATGTGCCACCAATGATCATATTCAAACGAGTAAGGATGCCTCCAGATTTAAAGGTAGGGTAATGAAATATCCAGTACAGCCAGGATGTATGGTCGAAATATCCATATCTGGGTACATAAATAGTGAACTCTTTGTTAAGTAGCTTAATCACTTCATCAATTACATTAAGCTAAAAATAAAGATGACAGACGTCTGTTGATTTTAGATGGTCATTCCACCCATTCCAAAAACATTAATGCCTTGAATTTTGCAAGAGATAATAGCATAATTCTTTTGCAGCTAACTGCAATTCTTTAGCACATACAACACATCGTTTCCAGACTATTGATGAGACCTTTTTCAAACCTTTGCAAACCTGCTACGTGCAAGAAGTTCAAACCTGACTTCGTTGAAATCCTGGACGAAACAAAATTCCAAGTTTCAGCTTTGTTGAATATAGCTTAGTCAATTCTTTCACCATCTCTGACTAAAAAATGGTTTTTAAAAAAGTGAAATATGACCACCCAACAAAGACATTTACCTAGATTAAGCATTTAATACTGCTCAAAACCTTCTAGAAGAACCTCAATAAACAGTCCTTACAACACAGAGGCTAAATGATTCTGGTGTGGGCGAGAACATCAAAGACGTTGGAACTGGTCCCTCGAATACAAGTGAGGTGTTGGTTATGTAGAAACCAGCTGATGGAGATTCTTCTAATCCTGTAAGATCTACCACTTGCTTAAACGTTACCATACAAGAAATCTGACCGATCCCTAAATAGAAAAAATTATAAAAAATATAAAGGGGCTACTAAAGCTGTGACTGTTGCAGCAAAGGAGAAAGTAATTATTCAAAAAAAAATATGGCTTTGAATAAAGCAAAGAGAGATTTAATCCAAAAGAAAGAAAACATATACAACCTTTCCAAAAATAAACTGAATTATACAAATTTTCAGGTATTTACAAATTAACTTGCAACGATTGCCCCAATTATTACATCGGCCAAACCGGCAGGTCATTCTATACACGCTTCGATGAACACATTTCCCAAACAAAACAAACAAACCCTAAATACAGCTACTCGAAACACCTAAATAACACCCAAACCACACATACCGACATACACACTAATTTAAATGTTCTACACACATTAAAACAGAGTAAAAAACTAACAACCTTAGAAAAATATGAAATCTACAAACACTACGAAACAGACAGGGAAAATGTATTAAACGATCACACACACTTTGAAGCCAATAGCCTTTTCCAATACATCACACAAGACGCTCCACTCCACTGTCATAAATAAATCCATCCCCCTGAGAATAGAAAACTTCCTTTTATTTTATTGTTTTTTAATTTTATCGATGGAACCAAAATAAATTTTTTAATTTATTTTATAAAAAGTCTTTAAATAATATCTTATCTATATTTCTTTGAACAGACATGAAAACGGATTCGTATGGTGAAAAATTAAAAGCATTACATTACGTTGGGATGTTTCCAATAAATTCGCAAAGGGGCGGCCGGCCGAATTGTGCCTAGGGGCGGTACCATGGCAAAGTCCGCCACTGGCCAGCAAGTAAGCAATTACATATTGACTTAATTAAGTAGTTTAAAAATTAGTTTAATCAGTGAATTCAAGATGATTACATCAAGAAACTTCTTTAATCCAAAAACTACAAAAAAAGAACCCTCCCTCAAATGAACCATTAAAATTAAGACAAAAAACACAAGCAAAATCTTCCGAGGTTGGTATTGAAAGATATGTGAGGAAAGGTCAATGGAAGATATGATCCGGGTTTAAGGGTATTAAACCAATTGGTGCATGAAAAGTGTGAGGGTGTAAAACCAGAAAATAAACAATTTTTCTGTCCGATTGTTTATAATTGTAAGGAAAATTATTCCAATACCGCAATTTTTAATTTCAATTTAGATTGACTATCATATTTTGTGTTTTTTATATAATACAACAAAGATATATCAATATGTAATAATAAACAGTGTTTTTTTGAATATAAACATGTCTTATTTATTAACTGATTCCTTAATTTTTGTGCTGGTACGATTTGGGGAACCACTGGTATACCGTTTGCAGAGTTCATAAAAATCACATATTGTCAAGAAACGTGCACAGATATAATTCTTAAATAATCAGGGTATAACTGTAATAAATCCTATATATTGATTATGCACTTGTTATTTATGAATCTCCAATAGTTACAGATATAAAAAATATAATACCGAAACCGATACGATATCGGCAACTCTCCCAAATGTAATTATGTAGTAGGCCTACATAAATATATCATAAGTGTATAGAAGGTCTATAGCTGGAATTAATGTTAACATTTTTCATGTAGAACGTAACCCTCCCTATACAGTTTGTTTTAATATTAGCGGTTTCACTATAAGCGTTAAGTTCGGTGAACGTAACCCCCGCGAATAACAAAGGATAACTGTATTTTAGTATAAGTAGGTGCTATGCTATATTAGCATATTATTTATACAAATATACAATTTAATTTATACATTTTTGTTATAAGATTACCTCATACCAAATTAGTACAATTTTCTAATAATAAAATAGGAATGGTTTTTGTTCAGTGCAGTAGCATCCTGCAACACTGCCGATTCCAGTGTGTTGACAGCATAATCAGAGGATACTATGTTATTTCCATTTACACTTGTTTTTGTAATTTTGAAAGGGCATTTCGAAGCACCTTTATGCCTGGGCCCTCCGTGTATATACGTATATATATATATATATATATATATATATATATATATATATATATATATATATACAAAGAGCATAAGTCAAAATACAAATACAAGAATTATAATTGAATTTACAATTCAAAGCTTTTCGTTGGCTAACAGTACCAACATCATCAGGAATATTAAACAATTAAAATTAACATATGTGCAAATTAGATCAAATAAATAGTTATGCCAAATCAATTACAATGTTGTTAAAATTTTATATTTTGCTGTCCTAACATTACAAACACTGAATATATTATCAAATTTAGATTTTACTTGTATTTGTTCATTTATCAACTCATTATTAGTATTATATTTATGTATTTCTAAAGCTTCATAAATATTCATTCTCAGGCCTTTGTTAATTTCTTTTATAAGTATCATATTATCTATATTAGGAAATAAGTGATTATTATTAATACAATGACTAGCAAAGTTTGATTTATAAATTTCTGGCTTTTTATATGCATGAAAATGTTCTTTATATCTATCTTTAAGTTTTTTCTTAGTTTATCCTATATAAACTTTATTACAATAATCACATTGTAATTTATATACACAGTTTTTTTCATGCATATTAATAATATTATTATTATTCATTATATTTATTAATTTGTTGTTAGTATTATATGCGAATTTTATGTTGCCTTTAAACAACAATTGAATTGTAAATTCAATTATAATTCTTATATTTGTATTTTGACTTATGTTCTTTATTAATACACAAGAATACATATTGTGATATTTATATATATATATATATATATATATATATATATATATATATATATATATATATCACAGTATGTTTTCTTGTGTATTAATAAAGAACAAAAGTCTAAATACAAATACAAAAATTATAAGAAGAGCGAGTCTCTTCTACTGTTGTTGGGTTCACCATTCTAGCGAAACGTCGGAACTGCGAATTTATGGACTGCAGAATGAACGGATGTACTCCAGATAGAAACTATTCATCATATTTTTCCATCCGTGAAGGAATACGTATCAGCATATATATATATATATATATATATATATATATATATATATATATATATATATATATATATATATATATATTCCTATGCATATTGTAATATTTATAACATAGAAAGCAAATGCAAATTGCTATGGTATTGCATGGTCATGGTGACTTACCTGAAAAAGATCTGTTGGAATTACAAAGATGGGATTCATATACATACTTTCATTACCTTAATCATGTTACTTAATCCATTTAATGCTTTGAAATTAATTGTAAGATTAAAACAACAGGATATAGATGGGCTGCTTCCTGAAACAAATTTAATATAGTTCGATATTTGCCATAAGTAGAACACTGTCAATAGTTGTTGTAAAAGCAATAAGTGGCTATAATCCTTGAAAGTGATTACTAAGAACTCGATGGAATTATGCAGATTATGATTAGGTATGAAGATTGCTTATAACACCCTGAGGTTTTTTGTTTACTAGAAAGCATTAAATCCTTAACCATTTTAAATCCCAATTAAAAAGTTATGTAGTCAGCTCCTAATAGTTTTTTCATTTACCATCTGGGATACTGTAATGACTTCAAATTTTTAGTATTTAAATAATGGTGATGATTTCCTAATAAAGAAGGACTTCGCCTACTAAAAAACAATGTGAATTCTGGCATTCATTGGATCTGAAAAAATTTCAAATCAGAATTAATGTTTTTTATAAGATGTTTTAATTCTTCAAAGAACTGCAACCTCTAATATACTTACACTTTTAAAAAATGTTTTAACTTGCCTATAGTAGCACTTACTTTGTTTGTTGAGGACGGCCGTTTTGGGAGATGTGTCCCTTTGTCAACTCAGACCGAGTTACGTGTAAGGGACACATCTCCCGAAACGGCCGTCCTCAACAAACAAAGTAAGTGCTACTATAGGCAAGTTAAAACATTTTTTTAAAGTGTAAGTGATTACTAGTAGCTCACGCGAAGATGGAATCAACAAATGCTCTAATATACATTTAGAACCTATAATATCCTCTTTTCCAGGCCTGAATATTCCCCTTTCCCAAACAGGGTTTTGGTCTCTAGATTTTAGTATATGCAATACAGAGTGAACTGGTTAAAGGCAGGTGCAAGCACAGCAGTATTAGTCAGAAGAAAAAATTCCAGATTGTCTTTTCTTCCCCCCATTACTAATTCCAGCCTCTTGGTACAAGCAAAGTCAGAAATTAGCATTGATTTTTAGTTAAATGTTAGCTAAAGCAAGTATCTTAGAAAGCTGTACCTTTCTCAAGTGACTGTATGTGGCAAAGTTGTTACACCTGGTGAGCGAAAGGCAGTTGCATGTATGCCGTACTCACACTTTAAGTCTGTCTATCCTTACGCAAGTGTATAAACATTTTAAATTATCTGTTATTAAGTGTGTATTTGAAGCTCAAATTTAGCATGCATTTGAAATGTTATTAAAAATGCCAAACTTATAGTTTGAATGTTTCTTTTTTCTTAACATACTGTGAGAAAATATTTTTGATTATAATAGATGATATTCAGTTTAAAAAATTATACCAAAATTGTAAGGTAAGTTGTCATAAGATATAGTTTAATAAACAGTAAACACTTCTATTTTGTACTTTAATTAAAACAAACTTTGTAAAACACAGTTCTGGAAATAATTATAATTCATTATTAAATTTTATATTCATAATGTAGAATTAAATTTTAGAAATCTCATTATTTAGTTGCATTGCATTTTAGACTGCAACCCATATTTTGGCAGTCATTTATAATGTATGTTTTAATAATTTAAAACATATTATAATGTTTTGATAACCGTCATTAAGAGTAACTAATCCAATATTAGACTTTAACTGATAGATATATTACCCCTTTGAGTTAGTAAAGCATATATCACCCATAGAGAGCCATTATAAATGTCTCTCAGGGAAAACAATTCAACTTCAGCCATTTCCTAGCATCTGTTTCACGTTTGTTCTAGTATTCTCACAAATTTACCCATTTTACCCATGAAAGGTAACAAGGGTTTGTCCCACAAGCTTTATTCCTACTGATTTTTGGACCTGGATTTGGTAAATAAATCTTCCAGAGATGCCATTTCCTGGATTTCATGATAAACCCGTTAGCAATGTCCTAGCCAAAGGTACTTACATTCTGGTACATTTCAAAAACTTATTGTAAGATTTAGTTTAATTGTAAGTACAAGAAATAATTACAATTATTTTGACAAGTTAAAAAAACATTTTATAAAATTTACATTACACTTACAAATGAATTTTTATGGTTCATAGCAATTTCATAGTAAATAAAATTTAAATGATTATGCCTTGAAGTTTTACAATGAATCATTCTTTTTAAGACAATTATTTGGTACACATTTTGTAAACATTTATCAAAATACCTGTATGAATAATAATAAATGTCATATACAAAACAAAACAAAAGAAAATATTTGAAATATACAAGGGTTATATTTGTTAATTTTTTCCTTACCATATGGTTGATTTACTGTTTTCATGTAAATAAATTTCTCAAAGGTTCACTTTCATTATTGTTTATTTAATTTACTCTCTTTAAAACAATTAAATACTATCTATTTTATACAATTTAATGTACAAAATTTTTACATTAACTTCATTTTAATATTTTTGCATAGTACTTTTTAATTCTGCAATTTAATTTCAACCTGATTAAGTATATTTTTTTCACTGATAAATTTGAATACTTGAAACACACACACACACACACAACTACCTCTTAGTTATGAAACCATCCATTTTTGAGAAGTCATTAAAAAAAATAATTTATAGAATAAATTAGTCCAACGTTCCCACTCCAAGTCTGCAACTTTGAATACCGCACATATTTTGTCTCTAAAACACTTGTAAAGATTTTACAAACTTGCCTATAGTAACACTTACTTATATTTGTTGAGTACGGCCGTTTCAGGAGATGTGTCCCATTGTCAACTCAGACCGTAACTTATGAAATACATATCAGTGGCATCAATGGATAATTGATGCTCAGCATGCAATATTCATATTGGTTAATTCCATCTTCACGTGAGCTACCAGTTTTCACTAAAACATTTGTAAATATCTTACAAACTTGCCTATAGTAGCACTTAGGTGATATATATTATGTGTATATATATATATATATATATATATATATATATATATATATATATATATATCTTGGTATTACACATTGTCCATTATTTTTCCTTTGCACTGACTTTATGAAGTTATTATTATTATTTGTAATAATTTTTTCCACCACTAAGTGCAATAATTTTACCTTATGTGATGAGGTACCTTTCGGTCACTTGAACATTGTCGAATCACTGTGTGTGATTTCATTCATAATAAAAAGTTAAATTAAATAACAGTTTCCACTTATGAACCTAAGTAAACGAAAGCATATGAAATGATGCAATACTTGTTTCTACGCTAAATATTTAATGTTATGATGCTAAATATTTTTATTGTTAGTAGCAGTAACTTCTGTTTGTAAAAAAATACCCAATAGTTTTCCCAGATTCTATCATAATTGTTAATTATGTTACAATTTCTTTTCCTATATTTAAATTAAAATAATGTGTTTTATAGAAAACAGTTTCAGATTATTTTGTGTACAAAATTGCATCAGGGTAATAAGCTACCTCTGGTAGTTGACATACTGTCATTCATTAGCTTAATCATGTTTTTTTTAGTCAAATCCTGTCAGCTAGGATGGTCACAGATAGCAGTTAACTATATCACTAATGAATGCTTGGTAGACCATTACAAGTGATAGGTACCTTATGCCAGCATAAAAGACGACCCTGATTTAAAAAAATAAAATTTGGAATAAGCCAAATATAATATATTCCAAATATAAGACATCAAGTTTGAAAAATCTCTAGTTGAATCCAAGTTGAATAAAAAAGTTAATAAAAGCAAACATTACCTACTTACTAGCCAACGCCCACCGTTAGCAGTTGAGCCATTTGGCGACGCGCTGACCAGTAGAGATGGGCATCCCTGAAGATGAGACTGCAGTAATCGTGGACCCGGTCCAGGGCTGTGCAATCATTAAGGTTTTCGGCATTCATAAGTTCACCACCACACAACAGACACTCCGGGGTTGGTAGCACATGAATGCGGTGGAGGTGTGCAGCAAGGTAATCATGACCGGTCTTCAATCTGAAAGCTGCAATGCTAACATATCGGAGCAAGTTTTGGTCAATTGGTCTACCCATCACAAGACTTTCCCACCGTTTTCCTGCTGAGAGCTCCCTCAATCAACCATGATTCCATTTTTTGGTGGATGTCTTTATTAGGGATCTGGAGGAATGTAATGAACTCAGATGCTTGAGCTGGGGGAGGGTTGTTTCCTGCTTTGCTAGTTGATCAGCCTTTTCATTACCAGTGATGTTTACATGGCTCGGGATCCATTGGAAATTAAGCACCCACCCGGCATTTATGAGAGCATTAAAAAGGACCACTTCTCAACACACTAGAACAATATGAAATTTACAGACACACAGAAACACAAAGTACAAACATATTAAATGAACAAACAATACAAATCACACTTACTCTTTGATACTATCGATAACCTACCTTTAAAACCATCAGCGCTTACCCAACATCTCCAAGCAGAAGACACTGATGAAGATCGGCATATAGCGATCGAAAACGTTTCGAAACGTTTTAACAAATTTACTAAATTTAAAGTTCGGATAACCATAAACTATTGTTTAAGTGATTAATCAACATTTTTTTTTAAAGTTTTATAACATTTACACTACACAGTTTTTATCCAGTACTACATTTACTTTTTATTCATTCATCCATTTCTGAATACAATGTGCCATTTGATCCAGTATAAGTGTTACTCTGGATATTTCAATTCCTGTTGTTTTCATGATGACCCATATTTCTCCTTTTTATTTATTGGTCATTAGTTAACATAACAAAATAAACAGGCATGCTACCTGCATTTCTTAGCATATGTAGATAGTATTTACATTGACTTTTTAAATTATAGCATGGTGCTGAAAACTTAACATCTTTCACTGAAATCATTTGTGAGCTGCACGCTAGAATCACTCTCTAACATACCTCTAACCCACTTTGTAAACCATAAATTTACAACAACACTAAGCACATTCTAAAATGTGATATATAGCCTTTAATACCTACTTCAGGAGTTTTTTAGTTATATTTTCTAGGTCTATTCGCAATCCCATTTTACGATTTTTAAGTACATTCTAATCTACAATTTCCTGAAGGTCAAATTATCATTTCAGCAATTTTAAAGAATTTGAGCATTTTCAGTTCACACAATTAAAAATTGGGAATTTTTATCTTCGTTTCTGCATTTGCCATCTTCACTAGTTAGCTTCAGATATGTTTTATATTTTACAGTGGGGGAGTTGTTTGGTCACTCATTTTCATTTAGTTTGATTCACTTCAAGATATTGGCTCATAGCTATAACACACTTTAAGATACACATTTTCTTACTGGGATTCTTGTTTTTCAATATGAACCTATACATTACAGTCCGCCATATTTTCGCTGAATATAACGATTCAAATGCTAATGAAATAAATGTATGGATACGTAAGACTAAGTTTGGAATTTTTGTTGCATAAGGGTGTAACAATAATAATATATGGGTAATAATAAATATGCTGCAAATGTTAACCCTGGAGTCGCCAAGTCTCACAGACCCGGAGCAGGAAAATTTTGTTGCCAAGGTTGATAGCACTGCGCTAGAAACCCCTCCATCCATCTAGCTGTCCAATATTAAGTGCCAGTCAAGGTCGAATTGTTGCCACTGCTCTACCTGTATTTGTTTACGATTCGGGTCTCACAGACTTGGGCCCCCCCCCCCCAACTCGTGTGACATTATTTTTTCTATTTCGGGTCTGTCAGACTAGGCGCCCTCGTTTGTGTAACAATATTTTTAGTTTGTGTAAATAGTTTTCTTCGTATTTAAGTGTTGTAAACAGTGTATTTAGTGTATATATTAGCTTTAAACGATACTTTATTGACATGGAAATGGAAAGACATAAAGACCGTGATCAAGAACGGATTAGGGAGTTATTAGAAGAGAATATTGACGAAAATAGTGATAGTGAATTTATTGACGGATCTGATATAGAAGAAGGATCTGATATAGATGCTTCTGATCATGTAGAAGTATGTCATGAAGATACGGGTTCCGAACCAGATAGGAAGATTCTCAACATGAAATGGAAGTTGATATTCAACGCGAACAGTTACAACCGATGGGACCATCTTACATTGGAAAAGACAACACTACACAATGGAACATTCACTGCCCTCCAAAACAAATACTTATTTTTGTATTGTATTAACCACCGGTTTAAAATATTAACCTTCAAAAAACTTGAATTTTATGTTCATTATTAGTTTTATAATTTTTTCCTATATAATTACTCATACTGCATTATTGTTCAATAAACGTGTCTATTCACAATATAATTGTCCATTTTTGTAGTATAATGCCCTAAATTTCTTCATTAGGAACAATTAACTACATAAATAACGGTTAAAAAGTATAACAAAAAAAAACTGTGCTTACATTAATAAAAACAATTATGGGTCTGTGAGACTAGGCCCCACTCACGATACAAAAGGGTTAAACAAGTTTGATTTCTAGAGATTTAATTCTGAAAGAAAAAGATTAACTTATACACAGATTAATATTGTAGTTAATCAAATATCACAATCAAACATTTTAAACAGCATGCATCTTTAACAATGTAGTTTTCATTAAATTAAGGTTAACCATGAGTGACAAATGTTCTGTGATTATCTATGTTACCCTAATTAATCTCATCAGCCAAGAACAAGAATAACTTCTTTAAATTCAAGAAACATCTTATTATCATGAAATATAAAAATGTTTACAACATCTAACTTAATATTTATGTATTTTATTATAAATATCCTAAAGTAACTATAGTGATTCCTGAAGGAAAAACCCACTTTTTACAGTTAATTACCAAGATTAAAAGAGATAGTTATGGGCAAAGATTACCTGCTTGTATGTAGGTAGTCCACAAAAACAGACAGCTACCCCTTTTATTAATGTCTCCCAATAACCTCTTCAACCAAATATTGGAAAAAACTTTGTTGGACAAAGATGCAACTAAATATTATGAATCACTTTTACATTAGTTTATGACTATCTGAACTTTAAATTTTGTAAATTTATAAAAACTTACTGAAACAGAACATTTTCGATCACTTGTGTCTTTCTCACTGAGAAGACACTGATGATGATCACCAAGAGCAATTGAAAACGTTCTGTCTCAGCAAGTTTTTAGAAAATTACAAAATTTAAAGTTTGGATAGTCATAAACTAATGTAAAAGTGATTAATTAAGTTTCACCGAAAGTAATGGACTACAAAATTCAAAAGTTATTATGTAATATAAATAGGTTGCAATACCTACCTACATTTGATGCATTCATTTTAAATATCCTAATGTAACAGTTGTTTATCATAAAAAGGTTAAAGTTTTTTTAAAAGCTTTAAAGTTTAACTGTTAATATTTGTTTATTCTTTAGTTTTATTTTGTTGCTGTACAGTTTTGATATTTGTTTTCGAAATGTCAAAACAGGTTGATGACAGTTTTTTATAGTTATTTTTTTGCAGTCAAATATTGTTTTCCAGTTTTTTCTAACTACATTTAGCTTTCATGTCGATATTTAGGTTTGTCAGTCTTTTCATAACTTACTAGAGTTAATGGAAAAAGTCAATAAAAAGTTACTGGGCTTTCATGCTTTATATTATTTTGCTTAGAGATATTTTTTTAGGAAATGTATACAACTCACTATTTTTAATTTTGGAAATAATTATTTCTCAAAAAACTCTTAATCGTTTTATATTAATAATATTTTTTTCAGTTGACAAAATTAAAAAATTTCTGTAGTTTAAACAGATAAGTATAATATCACCAGCCAGTAGATATTGTGGTTGTGTTTACACCTCTAATAAGCCATTAGTATATCCCCTTCAATGAATAAATACCATAACAGGGAGATAACTATTAAGAGATATGTTGAGTAAATAAATTTCTATTTTGATTTTTTAAAGTTAGGTTTAAGATAAATTCCACAGGAAATTCAACAAACTATTTCCCAATAAGACACCTACTTAGTTGACAAGAATTGCTAATACATGGAATATTTCATTCCACATTTAAATCAGTTCTGAAAACCATTCATTCATTCCGTGGGTTTAAAAAAAAATTACTCTATAATAAATTCTTGCAAATTGTGATATAAAGTTTCAACTTACTTATTGTCTTTGTTAAGCACTTTTGGTGTATGCCTTTTTAGGTAAGAAGTCTTTTAAAAGTCAAATTTGTTTAGGACAGTGGTAGGCAAACGTTTTAGGAGGAGGGCTAGATAAAATAAAAAATCATCTAGGTGGGCTGAAATAAAAATTGAACAAAACAATTCTAAAATACTGATAAGCTTAAATTTTTTAATTTTTACAATTTTTTCTCATTTACAAATAATTACAATAAATATTTTTCCTAATTTATAAGTGGATTTTGAAAAATTGTAGAATATATATTGCTGTACCCATTACAGTTATTGCCTGGTTATGGAAATAGATAAAAAAACATGTTATTGCTTGGGCAGAGCCACTTGAGTGAAATAGATCTTTTGGAATTATAAAGATGGGATTACCCACCATGCTGTAGTTTTATTTGTGCCTGAAGTATTAGGAGCATCAGTTAGCTAGGAAATTAAAATGTTAATAATATTTAAATGTATCAATAATAAAAAGCTTCATGAATATCTGTTAATTATACGCAGTTGTTGAGTTGGTGTCCTAATGTAAAACATAGTACGATGTACTGAAGTAACTTGACTGATTCAGGGAATATTACAAAAGAGTTGGTGTCCCCCCCCTTGTAGATGTCTTCCCCCCCTAAATTACAAATAATTACAATAGTTATTTTCCTAAGTATATAAACAGATTTTGAAAAAAATATACAATAGGGATTACTCATTAACACGTTGACTGCGAAGGACGTCTTTAGACGTCCACAACCTACTCCTATATAGCGCAGGACGTCCTAAGACGTCTGTAATTAATAGTAGGGATTTGAAACTCTGTCAGCCCTCGGGGGACATACTGTAGTACTACGTCATCACCTTTGCTACCCCTTTCCACCCTCCTAGTAAGTGGTGCACATGGAGGAAATTAGGCGAACATTCTAGTTTAAACAAAGCAATCTGATGCGTACTTTCATGTGATATAACCTATTTCGTTTGCCGTTTTTTGTTATTTTGTACTTTTTAATATTGTGAATCTTTTGTGATAGTGTGTGATCGTTAGTCGTTGAAACATGGCTTCAATGTTTGGCATGGTAAATAGAGATAGTGATGAAGAAAATGAATATTCTGATACTACAACTGCCTCAGGTGAGTCAGACTCTGACGATGAAGAACCAATTTATTATAATGACTACGTACCAAACTGGCTACCTCGTTCATTGGGATTTAAGCACCTTCCCTTTACCAAAGTTTCTGGGATTTTTTTTCACCTCCCGATTTAAATTGTTCTGTTGACTATGTCTTTTTACTGCTTGATGACATGTTTTTGAAGCATGTTGTGCGTACTACTAACACATATGCTCTTGACTTTTTTTGTGGTCCCAGTACTACTTCTGCTTCGCGTATTTACCGTTGGAATAATTTCGCTCTTCCTGAACTAAAGGTTTTTTTAGGATTACTAATTCATCAGAGGAATATTAAAATAAATAGACTGCTGGGTTATTGGAAAAGTGATGATTTATTTGACGTTGGATTTTTCAAAAAGCACATGTCTAGGGACAGGTTCATGATTATCTATAAGTGTCTACATTTTTTGATGAACGACGAAGCAAACAAAGACAAACGGGGACACAAAGTTCAGAATCTCCTCGACTATTTCAACAACAAAATGAGGCAAGTGTATTACCCCTCAAAAGAACTAAGTATTGACGAGGGTATGATGCTTTGGAGAGGCCGACTAGTCTTCCGCCAATACGTTAAGGGTAAACGCCACAAATACAGCATTAAGTTTTATTCACTTTGTGAGAGCCAAGGACTTACTCTTCAAATAATTATTTATAGTGGATCACAGGACCAAACAGTTGGTGGAGTAGGTCAGGGAGCTAAAGTTGTGATGAAACTTATGCAGCCTTATCTTGAAAATTGCCATTCAGTCTACATGGATAATTACTACAACAATTTCAGTTTGGCTACACAATTGTTGGCAAACAAAACTTATTGCACAGGAACAGTTAGGGCAGACAGGAAATTTGTTCCAAAAGTAATAAAAGATGCTAAACTGAAGAAAGGTGAAACAACATAAGTTTATGCTGAGGGAGTATGCTTAACAAACTACCGCTTAGCAGTCTCAACAGACATGGTCAACCCAGAAGTAAGCCTTTACCCATCGTTCAGTACAATGTTTACATGAAAGGTGTGTATAGAGTTGATCAGATGATGGCGTACTTACTACCCTTCAGAAAGGAAAACGGTCAGATGGTATAAGAACTCCACCAAATATACCTAGACAAATAGTTAGTACAAAGAAAAGACCAATCCACGTCCTATCAAAAACAGATTGGCTGGCAGGTGGCCGAAGGAAAAAAGAAAATGTAGATAATGCACTAAAGAAAAGAAAAGAACTGAGACAGTGCACTACTGCCCTAGTTGTCCTGGCCAACCTCCTTTATGTGTCATTAGGTGTTTTAAACTATATCATGACAGCTTGTAGACTAGGGGATGTAAATATTGTGCAAATTAAGACTGATTTTTGACATTTTAGTAACATTTTGTGTGTGTTGTAAATAGTAAGATATCTTCTTTTTGCTGTTATTCCATACTTATACATGGCCAGGGGGAAACATAGTCGGAATTACAAGTGACTAGAAAGACTAAACCTCAAGAATGTACATAAAAATCGTGTAAGAAAAAACTTTGATTTTATGAATCCAAACAGCGAGGCTAAAGACATCTTTAGACGTCCTCACCTATGACGTCATCCTGCAGACCAGAAGTAGCCCAAAAACACATCTTTTTTTCAGCACATCTTACCTTCAATTACCATAAGGTAAGTGAATCGCCAATATATTTTTTTAGCCATGTAACAGTACCAATAAATTTTTTTAGTAGTCAAAGTGTTAAAGTTATTTCCTGGTAATGGAAATAGGTAGAAACTAAAGTATCGCATGGGCTGAGCCACATACCTGGAATAGATATATTGAAATTATAAAGTTGGGATTACCCACTATGCTGTAGCTTCATATATTCCTTCAATAATGTTCACACTTTCATTAACTTAATCAAGTTAGTTAATCTATTTAATGTTTAGAAATTAATTGTAAGTTTAAAACAACAAGCTATAGATGGGCTGTTTCCTTAATTTTTTTAAAATATAGTTGAATATTTGCTATAGGTAGATCACTGCTAGGAGTTGTAAGATCAATAAGTCGTTATAATCCTTGAAAGTGCTTACCAAGAACTCAATAGAATTTTGAAGATTATAATAAACTATAAAAATTGAAATTTGTTGATTCCATCTTCGTGTGAGCTACTAGTAATCACTTACACTTTTAAAATGTTTTAAACTTGCCTATAGTAGCACTTACTTTGCTTGTTGAGGGCGGCCGTTTCGGGAGATGTGTCCCTTTGTCAACTCAGACCGTAACTCAAAGAGTCAGAGTTATGGTTTGAGTTGACAAAGGGACACATCTCCCGAAACAGCCGTCCTCAACAAGCAAAGTAAGTGCTACTATAGGCAAGTTTAAAACATTTTAAAAGTGTAAGTGTATAAAAATTGGTTATAGCACTCACAGTTTTTTATGGTATACAAAAAAGTATATATTCCTTCATAAGTTTTAATTACATTTATAAAGTTATGTAGCAAACTATATAGGTTTTTCGTTTACTTCTGGGATTCAGTAACAACTTCAACATTTGTGTATTTATACACAAAAAATTATGATTTTATAACGAAAAAGGACTTAATAAAAAACTTTGTGAAGTCTGGAATCCATTGGTTGTGAACAAAATTCTCATTGTCAGTAAATAAATAAATATCTATATATATTAAAAATGAATTACATATTTAATTGAATTCCTTTATTTACAGGAATAATAGTTTCTACTCTTATTTTATTAATTGTTACTACAGAATAAATTTGTTGCTTTTATAAAAATCTGTTACTACTATTATTAATATGTAAAAAATATTATGATTCAAGTATGATAGTAGTTTTTAAGTATTTTACTATTATAAAATACATTTTAAAATAAAACTTGCTTTAGGCTTTGTTTGATATTTTACCTGCTTGATAATTTTGAGTTTTTAAATAATAATAGAAATAACTGACTTATAAAAATATTTTTTATTCTTCAAAGGACTACAAAATTTAATATACATTTAAAACTTGCAACTTCCTCTTTCTCTCGTATGAATATTCCACTTTCCCAAATAGAGGTTTTGGTTTCTAGATATTAGTAGATGCAATACAGAGTGAACTGATTAAATATTTTTTTACTGCTAAATTGTTTTAAAATGTGTAAATTATATATTTCTTAACAATTTTGTAACTAAAAATTTAGTTTTAAATGAAAACCTTTACTATAATTAATGAGTTTGTAAATGTTAAAGTTCCCTATACCCGCGATCATTTATGTTACAAAACATCAGGTCATTCGTAGATTAATTGCTTCTCTCTCCAATTACTAATGACAGCCTCTTGGTACTAGCAATGTCAGAAATTGTCATTACTTTTTAGTTACATGTTAACTAAAGGAAGTAGTATACAAAGTTTCGCTTTTCTCAAGTGACTGTATGTGACAAAGTTGTAACACATGGAGAGGGAAAGGCACTTGAGTTTATAAGCTACTCACACTTCAAGATTCTTAGGCAAGTGTTTAAACATTTTAAAATATTTACTATTTAGTGTATACTTGCAGCTTAAATTTAGCATAGAAACAAACTTCAAAATTTCATACTAATTTAATACTTTAATAATAGAAAATGCATTCTTTAAAAAAAAAAATGATAATTTACATTGAAATATGCAAATTAATTAACACAGTAATTGTAATGTCTGTGGTTCTTGTATTATTATATCACTTTTTATTAATATAATTAGCTAATACCCAAATTTATAGTTTAAATATTTTTATTAAATTTGGGTGAGAAAATATTTTTAAATGCACCAGATGATCTTCATCTTTTAAAAAAAGTTATTCAACTTCTAAGCAAGGAAAGCTTTCCTAATTTCAAGTATAAAAATTAATAAGTAGTTCAATTTTTAATTTTATTTTAAAAAACTTTATTTAAATTTACAAAATTTATTGTTAAATTTCGTATTTATAATAAAGAATTTCAATTCAGAATTTCCATCAGTTATGAAGGGGTGTTTTAAAATATAAACCATAATTTGGCTTGATAACTTGAAATACAAAGAAAATCACAGTTTTTAATCGATAACTCAGGTCTCGTCAATACTCTATTAGTATTAGTAATGCAGAAAATTGAACATTGGTGAAATAAAAACAAGTTGAGTTGGTGGAAAAAAGAAATTAACCTGAGACTAGTTGAACAAGGTTTGTACCTTCAGTTAAATGTTTCTACCACTCTACAGAAAGGTTTCTTACTAGTACATACAAGTACAAAAAATCTTTGAAATATATAATGCCTATATTATTATTCATAATTAGTATTTCAACAAGTAATTACTTGGTGGTTCATTGGGAAGGACTTCAATCATTTTATAATAAGTGCAGCTAATTAAACACTTCTCTTCTTATAGTTTATGCATGAGGACCTCTAATAGGTACACTTAGAATCAAATTTGCATATATGTGAGTTAAAACAACTAAAAACACATATAATTTTGTCCACTGTATTATTTCTTTTTATTAAAGCAAATATTGAATTCATAACATCCTAATAATGCTTTATTGGGGTATAAAATCATAACACAATTAGGTTGGATTATTTTTTTCTGGCGAAAAACCTATGTTTGTTATCATTGCCAAAAGCATTATATGTTGAATTGTTTGACCTCATGTGGTCAATGTGATACTTGTTGCAATTCAATAGGCCCTCTTGGCCAATACTGAACCCTAATTGACATACTGTTCATATATCAGAGTAAACCTACAGAGACTATAAAAATTTGCAGCTAGGCAGTTATGTTAGTATTTGGGTAGAAGTTTGCACATCTTGTCCTCATATTAAAATGGAAGTTTGTGTGAATTGTTCACATTGCCATGTACTAGTAGACTTATTATTTCCTTTTCATTAGGTATTTATTACACTAATACACTTTTACGTGTCCATATTAGATTACCCCTAGTGCCAGTTTATGTATCTGTGTATGATGTTAATTAACTTCATTTCCCTAAAAGTTTGTTTGTTTAAATTTCATTACAAACCAAGTTTGTAATTACATGTCCAGTAAGTTACATTTCACAATCATAATAACTGTCATTAAGAGTAATTTATCCAATATTGGACTTAAACAGATAGTTATACTAACCCCTTGAGTTTCTGTGCAAGCATATATCATCGATAGAGTTGTGATAAATGGCCCTTAGGAGTGATATATTGTGGTGAAGTGCCCAGATTGTGCTATATCGTCAACATCATTTCATTATTTTTGTTTCATACCTCAGTATCTAAAGTTGGGGTAAAGGATTTTTAGAAAGCATGAATAATAAGCAAATAAGGTTTATTTTAAGAGTTTAAAAAAATTTGGTTAGTTGTAAATCTAGGAACTGAGATATGAAGTAGCAGGAGTCTTGCCCCTGACTCACAGGATTGAACAATGAACTGATTTAGTGTGAAACGTTTGTGTTGATTTAAGTAAGTGGTGATTTTTTTGCCAAATGATACTAAATGTAGTAGTTTAAGAAACCTCAAGATGTACAACATAAAATCTGCAAATAATATCATTATTTTTTACATATACTTAGCTGACTCTTGTTCTGTGCTCAAAAGGTGTGTCCTTTGCAACAGCTTTACTCAGTGGTTATCCAATGTTGATTCAAACTAATTCAATAATTAACATTATAACACTTGTCCTTTTTACCTAAACATTACAGTGTTTATACCGATGCACAACACTATTGATTTTATATTAGCCCTAAGATGTGATCATTTTCTTGAAAAAATTGTTTATTCATATTACTTCATTATGTCCTTTAAATAATAACCCCCTATTAGTTCCTCGATTTGACTTTATTTGTCTTTATTTTTTGAATAAAACTCATATCTATCATAACTTTTGATACATTACATATACATCATCTTTTTTTATACTTTTAAAATCAATATTTCCTTTCTATATAATACAATAAACATAATTTAAATTGCATCCATATTCTGTTGGGTTTACTTTATGTATGAAGATATTAAGAATATTTTCTGTCATGAACTCTTCATTGTCAGACTCCTCTCTATGTATAGCTTGACGTACTTTTTACAAAATACCTACTTGAAGTAATAACAAACATAACCTTCTTCTCTGTTTTAAAACAGACATCCATTAAATCATTTGAGGCACATGTAATAATTGGCGGTATAATTGGAGGTAACTCCGTTGTAATTACGCACCAACAAGACATTGACAAGAAAGTCAAAAATACATCGGCCAAACCGGCAGGTCATTCTATACAAGCTTCGATGAACACATTTCTCAAACAAAACAAACCCTAAATCCAGCTACGCAAAACACCTAAATAACACCCAACACACACATATCAACATACAGACTAATTTAAATGTTCTACACACATTAAAACAAAGTAAAAAAACTAACAACCTTAGAAAAATATGAACACATACGCAACAGACAGGAAAAATATGTTAAACGATCACACGCACTTCGAAGCTAATAGCCTTTTCCAATACATCACACAAGACTCCGACACCTTACCCCACTCCACTGTCATAAATCCATCCTTGTCATACCGTTTGTAAATACCAAAAATGCCGCCGGTAGAGGGTTAGCTTCGTAAAAGGAACGATCGTTTTGAAACGCGTCAGCAAGTAAGCAATTACGTATTCACTTAGTTAAGTAGTTTAAAAATTAGTTTAATCAGTGAATTCAAGATGATTACATCAAGAAACTTCAACTTTCATAGCAAAGTGAGTTTTATTTGCTAACTATAAGTCTTTAAGCAAAAAAATTATGAAGCATGAAAGCCCACAAACTTCTTTATTGAATTTCTTCTACTAACTCCATTTCGTGATGAGAAGATCAAGCATGAACGATAAGTATAGTTAGAAAAAAACTGCAAAACAATATCTGACTGCAAGAAAACTGCAAAACTATCGTCATTCTCTTTTGATATTTCAAAATCAAAATTCAAAACCTTATACTAACAAAATAAAACTACAGAACAAACCACAACTAGTGGTAACTTATTTTAATGATATTATTAATCACTTAAACAATAGTTTGTGACTATATGAACTTTAAATTTTGTAAATTTGTTAAAACCTTACTGAGACAGAACGTTTTCGATCTCTATGGGGCAATCTTCATCAGTGTCTTCTCAAATTTACAAAATTTAAAGTTTGGATAGTCATAAACTATTGTTTAAGTGATTAATAAGATTCACCAAACGTAATGGACTTCAAAAATTATTAATCAAATTAAAGTTTTTTGTAGGATTCACTACAGTTATATTAGCATGTCTATAATGGTTCAAAATGGTTTCTTTTAATTTTTAGTTTTGATATATGTTTTAAACATATCCTAATCATAAAGAATTAATTACATATTTGTTGATTCCATCTTCATGTGAGCTACTAGTTTTCACTAAAACAAATATAAATATTTATAAACTTGCCTATAGTAGCACTTACTTATATTTGTTGAGGAAGGTCATTTCGGGAGATGTGTTCCATTGTCAAGCAAGTTTATAAATATTTATAATTGTTTAGTGAATTAATTACAATCATTAGAGAAATTTAAATATTGTCAATTGAAACAATTTTGATATAAAAACTTTAGCAATTTTTGAGAAATAATTATTTTCAAAATTGAAGACAGTTATATGTATTTGTTTCCTAAAATAGATCTTTAGGCAAACAAAATTATATAGCATATCCTTCTTTATAAGGACAGGAGCAGGGAATTTCTTTACTGAATTGTTCCATTAACTCCAGTTACTTATGAGAAGACAGACATACATAGTATGAATGATAAATATAGTTAGAAGAAAACTGCAAAACAATATTTTACTGCAAGAAAACTGCAAAACTGTTGTCAATTTCTTTTGATATTTCAAAAACAAATGTAAAAACCATACAGTAACTACACAATATCAAGAGCACAGTGGTACAATATATTACAATAAAAATATAGAAAAGAACCCCAATACCACAAAAATAATCAAAAATAACAAATAAAACAAGTTACTTAAGATTAAACCCTTATGTACATTTCGATGACCATGTCATCATCATCAGAGGGTCTTGTTACAAAACACAATCTAGCACACAAGAAGTTACAAACTAGAACTAGTTTCTAGTTTGTAACTTCTTGTTTGCTAGATTGTGTTTTGTAACAAGACCCTCTGATGATGATGACATGGTCATCGAAATGTACATAAGGGTTTAATCTTAAGTAACTTGTTTTATTTGTTATTTTTGTGGTATTGGGGTTCTTTTCAATATTTTTATTGTAATACATTAACTAAATAAAACTACAGAACAAACAAAAATTAAGGGTAATTACTTATTTGATTTTATTAAAAAAATGAATGACTTTTTTAGGGTACATACGGTTACATTAGGGTATTTATAACGAGTGCATGAAGATTTAGTTGGGTATTGTAACCATTTTATATGTTATAATAATTAGATGCTTCATGTGTCCAGGGAAGTTTTTTCCAATTTTTTGGTGACAAGGTGTAAAAAGGTGATCCAGAAAACATTGATAAAGGGCAAGCTCTCTGTTTTTGTATATTACCTACAAAGAGGCAGGTAAATTTTTCCTTTCATATATAAAGGAGGTTTTGCCTTAGGACTCACTATACTTACTTTAGTTAGGCTACTTATTATTATAGGCACTTGCCTATAGTAGCACTTACCTTATGATTGTTGAGGACGGCCATTTCGGGAGTGGCAGATTGACAGTCTGAGTTGACAAAAGGGACACATTTCCTGAAACGGCCCTCATCAACAATCATAAAAGTAAGTCGTACTATAAGTAAGTTAACATATCTACAAGTGTTTTTAGTTTGACATCAATATTTATACAAATATGTTAAACGAACAAACCCAATACAAACCACACATAGTCTTTGATACTATCAATAATCTGTCTTTAAAAACATCACCACTTAACATAACAACAACTCCAAGTGGACAATTTAGACACTGATGAAGATCACTACGGAGCGATCAAAAACGTTCTGTCTCAGAAAGTTTTTAGAAATTTACGAAATAAATTAGAATTCGGATAGTCATAAACTAATGTAAAAGGGATTGATCAATATTTAATTAGGTATAATAACCATTTTGTCTGATGCAGTTAAAGAAGGTGACATAGATAGTCCAAGGGGCATCTGTCACTCATGGATCACCTCCAGTTTAATGTAAACTATAGCAGTTTATTGTTAAACAGGCATGTTGTCTGTTTCTGTAGATTGGCTACATACAAGTAGGCTGATTTTCGGCGAAACTATCTTTTAAAACTTTTTAATTCAAGATTAATGATTGAGTTTTGTCTTAGGATTCATTAACCCTTAGCACTCGACTGTCGTGGGAGCCCCGCCAAGCGTATATTGCAGTTTACTCATATGTCAGGGGTCACCCGACACGATTTTCAAATGCCTATAACTCGTCTGCGGCGAAGCCCACGACATTTAATCTTTTACCGTTTGGTGCTACACTCTATTGAAAATAATCTGAACTAAGTTGAAAATGCCTAGGAATATGTGAGTCATCACAAAATCTAGTTTGCCGCTATGTTGTAAACTGCAAGTAGGTTACAGTTTTGCCGGTTATTTGTTACTCATAGTTTGCCGTGGCTTCATGTGCAATTAGCGATTCTGAAATTCCTGATCTTTTACTTGATCCTGATTTATTAGAATGTAGTTCAGTTTCATAAACAAAATAACTTCTAAGGATTGTGTAGTTTGCAGTAACAGGAAGATAAAAGGAGGTATAAGGGAAACAGTTTTTCACTACAACACATGCGGCAGAAAACCAGGACTTCATCCGGAAGACTGTTTTCAAAGATATACTCTGCAAAATTACAAATAAGATAATAAAATCATGTACATACAGTATTAGTGAATAAAAATAGCATAGTTTACTAAAATCATGTAAGAGAAAACAAAGTTTTCCATAAAGAATAATGCAACCTGCAGGTGAGGAATTTGTCCCAATTTAATTACAAGTGGGGAAGCAAAGCATGTTACAAAAATCCGAGCGCTAAGGGTTAAACTAAGATATGTTATAAAAAATGTACCAAGAATTATTTATCATCAGTTTGTTTTAGTGAAAAGAAATAACTGATTTGTATTAGAATAATAAATGATAGTATCAAGTACTGATGAATAAATTATTTATGTTTCAATTGGTTTAAATAAAACAGCAATATTATAAAGTGGACAAGAATAAATGTGTTTTTAGTAGTTTTAGCTCACACACACACACACACACACACACACACACACACACACACACACACACACACACACACACACACACACACACACACACACACACACATATATATATATATATATATATATATATATATATATATATATATATATATATATTGGATTTTAAGTGTATTGGAAGTCCTCATGCATAAAATATAAGAAAAGAGGTGTTACATTAGAAGCACTTGTTATGAAATGATTGAAGTCTTTCCCAATGAACCATCAAGTAATTACTTGATTAATAAATACTTATTATGAATATTAATATATGCATTATATATTTCAACGATTGTTTGGACTTGTATGTGCTAGTAAGAAACCCTTCTGTAGAGTGGTAGAAACACTTAACTGAAGGTACAAACCTTGTTCATCTAGTCTTAGGTTGATTTCTTTTTTCCTCCGCCTCAATTTGCTTTCCTTTCAATAGTGTTCAATTTTCTGCATTACTAATACTAATAGAGTATTGACGAGACCGTGCAAACACTCATTTGCATATTTTAGTGTAAATTATAATCTTTTTAAAAAAAAGAATGGGTTTTCTATTATTAAAGTATTAAGTTAGTACGAAATGTCGAATGTTTGCTTACATACTATACTTAAGCTGCAAATATAAACTTAATAACAGATGTTTTAAAATGTTTATACCTTTGCCTAAAGCAGAAGTGTGAGTAGCACATATATGGAACTGCTTTACCCTCGCCAGGTGTAACAACTTTGTCACATACAGTCATTTGAGAATGGCTAAACTTTATACACTACTTGTTTTAATTTAAATAAATGAAACGTTTATACTCTGTATTTTTAATCACTTAAACAATAATTTATGACTATCCTAACTTTAATTTAAAAATATTGTGAGTTAGGCATAGTTTATTGAAATGTATGTGGGCTTGTACTTTCCTAAGCTTTGAAATCGTACTCCTGTATTCTTGGACTGCACCCTGTCTTGTTGTGTTGAATTCTTGAGTTTTGTAGACCATTACTGTATTTTTATTGTAAATTGCCTCTGAGGATGATTTGCTATGCAATTGAAATGTACATAATATTTTAAATAAAGGAGAAAGTTGTTTGTGGTGTAGAGGTTTCATTTATTTAAATTAAACATTATGCCATAGTTATTTTATACAGTTACTACTTGCGTTACTACTTTAGTTAACATTTAACTAGAAAGTAATGATAACTTCTGACATTGCTAGTATCAAAAGACCAGCATTAGTAATGGGAGAGAGAAAAGACAATCTTGAATTTTGCCTTCAGACTAATACTGCCTCCTTGCACCTGTCTTTAATCAGTTCACTCTGTATTGCTTGTTCTAAAATATAGAAACCATTTCCTGTATTTGGGGAAGTGGAAAATGCAGGCCAGGAAAAGAAGTTGCAGGTTTTAAATGTATATTGAATTTTGTAGTCCTTTGAAGATTAAATTTAAAAACTCAGAATTATAAAGCAGGTAAAATATCAAACAAAGCCTAAAGCAAGTTTTATTTTACAAATGTATGTTATAAAAGTGAAATACTTTATAAATTACTATCGTACTTAAATATTAATATTTTTAGTATACTAATAATTGTAACTGATTTCAATAACTTCAACAAATATAGTCTGTAGTAACTAATAATCCATTACTCCTACAGGAATAATGTTTCTTATAGGAGGAGTACAAATTCTTATTCCTATAAGAAAAAGTAATTCAATTAAATAAGTAACTCATTTTTAACAGATATATATTTATTTGTTTAATGCCAATGAGATTTTTGTTCACAACCAATGAATTCCAGACTTCACAAAGTTTTTTATTAAGTCCTTTTTCATTATAAAATCAAAATTTCTTGTGTTAAAATACTCAAAATTTAATATTGTGACTGAATCCTAGAGGATAAATGAAAAACTTTATAGTTGGCTACATAACTTTATAACTGTGATTTAAAATTATTTAGGAGTAAAGGCTTTCTAGTAAACCATGAAATCTTGAGAGTGTTATAATCAATTTGTATACTTAATCATACCCTTAAAAGTTCTATCAAGCTGTTGGAAATCACTTTCAAGGATTGATTTTACAACAACTTCTAATGGTTATCTAGTTATGGCAAATATTCAACTATATTAAAAAATGTTTATGGAAACAACCAATCTATATCTTATTTTAATGTTACGATTACTTTCAAAACTATTATAAAATAGATTAAGTTAATGTTATTGCATTTAATGACGTAATGTATATTATTGAAGGAATGTATGAAACTGCAGCATAGTGGGTAATCCCATCTTTGTAATTCCAATAGATCTATTACAGGGCTGTGACTGCCTATGCAATAACATAGTATCTACCTATTTCCATTACCACGGAATAACTGTAATGAGTACAGTAATCCCTATCATACATTTTTCAAAATCCAATAAATAAAGGAAATATTTATTCTATTTATTTGTAATACAGACAAAAACTTTCCCAATTCAACTTAGTGTGGAAGAATTTTCAGACCCATCATTATATAAACCTTTTTTGAAGTTTCTTGATGTAATCATCTTGAATTCACTGATTAAACTGATTTTAAACTACTTAACTAAATGAATACTTAATTGCTTACTTGCTGACTCGTTTCAAAACGATCGTTTCATCTCTTGGCATTTTTTTTCCTCGTTACTCACACTGAATTTATATTTTGAACATACACGTACTGTCATGCAACAAGATTGACAAAACACTGTGTCATGTTAGAGGGTAGATCCTGCCAAATATAAGGTCTAGATTCCACTAACTATTTGCAGTTTTTTCTAAAGTAATGAAATACATATCAAAGAAAAGAATTTATATATATATATATATATATATATATATATATATATATATTTATATATATTTATATCACGTACACTATAATGTACATAAACAATACAGGATGGCGTACCCCCATAATTTAGCCATGGTTTTATAATTAATCACTTAAACAATAGTTTATGACTATCAGAACTTTAAATTTAGTAAATTTGTCAAAAATTAATGAGACAGAACGTTTTTGATCGCTATGTGCCGATCTTCATCAGTGCTGCTTAGAGATGTCGGGTCAAACGGTGACGGTTTTAAAGGTAGATTTTCGATAGTATCAAAGAGTATGTGTGATTTGCATTGTGTTTGTTCGTTTAATATGTTTGTACTTTGTGTTTTTGTGTGTCTGTAAATTTCATATTGTTCTAGTGTGTTGAGATGTGGTCCTTTTTTGTTGATGTGTAGGATTTGTAGGTTATGGTAAATGTGTGTGTATTTGTGTCCTGTTTCTGTTATATATGATTGTAAAATATTGAGTTGGTGTTCTGTTTGTGTTCCTCAACTCTTTGTTTAAAGCTGCGACCTGTTTCCTGTTTGTCCAATGTAGAATTTGTTACATTCGTCGCAGTTCAGTTTGTATACGCCTAGTGCTTGTAGTTTATCTTTGTTTTTGGTGTTGTGTTGTATTTTGTATTGTAACTTGTTATTAGTTTTGTATGCTATTTTGTATCTTTTTTTTGAAATTTGCAGGCTATTTTGTTTGTAGTTTTGTTTATGTATGGTAATGTGATGTATTTGTTTTCCCTGTCTGTAGTGTTAATTTTAGTGTTTTTTTGTATTTCGTACCATAGTTTGTCTGTTATTGTGGTGTTGTATCCATTTGTGTATGATAGATATTTAATTGTGTTTAGTTCTGTGTTTTTGGTGGTCATTGGGACTTCTTTAAGTCTATGGAGCATGGATCTGAAGGCAGTGTGTTTATGTTGGATAGGGTGGTTTGAGATGTTGTGGATAAGTGTGTCTGTTGTTATGGGTTTCCTGTAAATGTTGAAGCTGTGTTTTTGTGTGTGGTTTTTTGTTATGGCTAGGTCGAGGAAGTTTAGGGATCAGTTGGTTTCAATTTCTAAAGTGAAGTGGAGTTTTGGGTGTATTTTATTAGTGTAGGTGAGGAGTTTTTCGCATTGACGTGAGTAGCCTCTGTATAGTGTTATGATATCATCGACGTGTCTGTGCTAGTAAATGATTTTGTGTGCGCGTGTATTGTTTGTGAGTATCTTGGTGTTTTCTATGTGTTGTAGAAAAATTTCGCTTAGGACACTACTGGTAGGACTTCCCATGGGTAAGACATCTGGTTGTGAATTGAAGTTTAAGTTGTGGGTGAAATAGTTTTCACTTACACGCTTAAATGTTTTTAACTTGCCTATAGTACCACTTACTTTGCTTGTTGAGGACGGCTGTTTCGTGAGATGTGTCCCTTTGTCAACTCAGACCGTAACTCTAACGAGTTGACAAAGGGGCACATCTCCCGAAACGGCCGTCCTCAACAAGCTAAGTAAGTGCTACTATAGGCAAGTTTAAAACGTTTAAAAGTGTTAGTGATTACTAGTAGCTCACGTGAAGATGGAATCAACAAATGGAAATAGTTTTGTTTTTTTATTGGTTTGGAGGATGTTTATGATTTCGGTAACATGAGTTTTAGGTATGGTGTTCTGTATTAATTGGCTTTCTAGGATGTTCAGCGTTTTGGGTATTATTATACCGAAAACATAAACAAAGAACTAAACACAATTAAATATCTAGCATACACAAATGGATACAACACCACGATAATAAACAAACTATGGTACAAAATACAAAAAAACACTAAAATTAACACTACAAACAGGGAAAACAAATACATCACATTACCATACATAAAGAGAACTACAAACAAAATAGCCTGCAAATTTCAAAAAATAGGATACAAAATAGCATACAAAACTAATAACAAGTTACAATACAAAATACAACACGACACCAACAACAAAGATAAACTACAAGCACTAGGCGTATACAAACTAAACTGCGACGAATGTAACAAATTCTACATGGACAAACAGGTCGCAGCTTTAAACAAAGAGTCGAAAAACACAAACACAACACCAACTCAACATTTTACAATCATTTAAAAGAAACAGGACACAAATACACAGACATTTATCATAATTTAGAAATCCTACACATCAACAAAAAAGGATCACATCTCAACACACTAGAACAATATGAAATTTAAAGACACACAAAAACACAAAATACAAACATATTAAACGAACAAACACAATATAAATCACACATACTATTTGATACTATCGAAAACCTACCTTTAAAACCGTCACCGCTTGACCCAACATCTCCAAACAGAAGACACTGATGAAGATCGGCACATAGCGATCGAAAACGTTCTGTCTCAGTAAGTTTTAACAAATTTACTAAATTTAAGTTCGGATAGTCAAATAAACTATTGTTTAAGTGATTAATAAAATTCACCGAATGTGATGGACTACAAAATTCAAGATTTTATAATGTTTATGCCGCAGTAAGAGATAGATATTCTTTTCTTGTGCACAACCTGAATATATGAATGTATTAATAAAGTAGCAACACGCCACATGTACACTGGTTATTTGGAACAATGCCATCGTACTCAATGGGACAAAGAGACTTTATTATAGAGTGCAACGTCCGAAGTTTAATTAATAAAACGAGTGAAAAGTATCACGAGAAATAACCACAGAGTACTATTCCTGCCAACAGGATGGTTCAGTTGTTGTTAAAAAAAAGCGGCGCTTTTTCAGTTGCCTGAAAAATTGTAAATAAATCGAGAAGTAAGCCCAATATAGTCTGACCTTCGGTTTACATGCTTTACACAGAATTAGTAATATTCATAAACTTCAACCAGCAGAAAATGGTAAAAGGGTGAGTTACTGTAACTGGCTACTTAAAAAATTAGCAGATAGTGAAATTAACCCATTTCTTTCCTTCTCTTCCGATGAAGCATGGTCTGATGTAACAGGTTATGCTATCGCCCAAAATGGAAGAATTCGGTCTACCATAAACACACATGCCTTTCATGGACATCCACTACATAGCATGAAAAAAAAAGGTTTGATGTACCGTTTCAGCTGGACCAACAATTAATACTGATGTCTACATGGAGATTTTAGATCAATTTATTTATCAACTCGCAGCACACGAAAGTTAAATATTCTTTTGTTCAACAAGACTTGTCACACACCTCGTGGCTGGTGTGCCTAGTTGTTTTAGTGATGAGAGGACAACCTCTTTAGGCTTATGACCGCTGCTATCACTGGATTTGTCAAGTTTGATTACTACTTATGGGAATACTTGTGATAATAGAGTATACGCCATAAGACGTCATACTCACCATTACAGATCGTGACCTGCAGTCTCTAATTCAGAATACGCTACACCACGCCACGTAATGCGTAAAAGGTGACGATGAGCACTCTCAATGTATGTTGTAATGTAACAATATAAGACTATTGAATAGAATAGAAATGACATTTGTAAATTGTTACAATAATCCAAATTATGTTGTAAATAAACAAATTTAATTTCAATTGTGTTGCATTTTATGGATTTTATGTGCTCCACTCTGTGTGAGTATATATATATATATATATATATATATATATATATATATATATATATTAAAACAACATAGGTTATTCAAATACAAGAATATTTATTAATTTATATTCAAAGCTTTTCGTTGGTAAACAGTACCAACGAAAAGATTTGAATATAAATTAATAAATATTCTTGTATTTGAATAACCTATGTTGTTTTAAATTAGTAAACAAGAAATCGTATTATATATATATATATATATATATATATATATATATATATATATATATATATATATATATATATATTTCACGTTGTCCAATATTTTTCCGTTGCACTGACTTTATAAAGTTATTTTTATTACTTGTAAATAATTTTTTCCACCACTAAGTGCAATAATTTTACCTTGTGTGATGAGGCACCTTTTGGTCACTTGACCATTGTCGAATCACTGATTATTTTTCTCTATTTTTCTGATGTGAATGTTCAGTCCGTGATGTTGGTATTTGTTGATGTCATACATATTTCTTCTTGAACCTTTTGTATAATGTTTTTAAATAGTAAATCGTCTGCATATGTTGTGTATAGGTTCATTAAATTGTTGTGTATGTTTTAATAAATGTAGTATTTTTATAGTGAATTTAGTTCTATTGAGTTATTATTTATTTCGAGTATGGTTAGGTTATTTTCGTAATTCATTATTTCATGTTTATGTAATATTAGGTGTGCTGCAACATTTGATGTTTTTGTATTTTTATTTTTGAATGCTCTGTAATGTTCTTCATATCTTATTTTAAATGATCTGGTTGTTTTCCCTTTGTAAAATGCGTTGCAGTTGTTATTTGTAATTTTGTAATGATGTAATTATTTTGATTATTGTAATTTTCATTCCTGATGATGTTGGTACTGTTTAACAACGAAAAGCTTTGGAGATAAATTAATAAATATTCTTGTATTTGAATAACCTATGTTGTTTTAAATTAGTAAACAAGAAATCGTATTTTATATTTATATATATATATATATATATATATATATATATATATATATTGTAAAGTATCTATAAAACACAATACAATGTACTTTTATTTTATTAAATGAAAATATATTATTTCTATTTAATAACCAAAAAAAAACTACTCAAGAATAATTCATTAACATTTATTATCATTTCATCTCTACATTAAACAATACACAAAACAAAATTTTACAACTTAACAATTTTTAACAAAATATACTAACTCTTATTTTCTTTTAATTTTTTAGTTACAACATTTTAATACCCTTGGCTAGTTTAAGATCTCTTGATATCTCGGGGTTTATCGCATGGGCTATATTTTTAGAAATTCTTAGGTTAATTAAATAAATTTTGAACAAACAATATTAAATTTTGAAAATGCAAAAAGGCCAAACGATTTGAACTGGATTTTTTTTAACTATTAATTAACTATAAGATATCCTAATATACAAATTTAACTTCTCTACTATCTTAAAAGTCCACTAAAGTTATTTTTATAGCGCTATTTCTCAACTTAATAAATATCAAAATTTTGCTGGTCGCTTACGTAAATTCCCGTTCTCTCCAATTAACAATTCACACACTTAAATCCGTTTTAGTTCTTTTAAATTATATTTTCACTGTATTAACTCTTTCAATTTTCTTATTCCTGTTTAATCTGGCCAAGTTTACTCACAAAACTGTATAATTTAGACGAACTCTTTCCAAAAAAATAGAATTTTGACTGGTCCTGGCAGGTCCCATCTTGTAAGCGTCACCCACGCCATCCAACTAAACTCTAACTACGCGTCCTTAGCTTTTCTTAAATTGTTTAAAATATGGCCGCCTTTCTTCTCCAAAAAACACATATGGGTTATAATTTAGTTCGTCTTCACTAGAATCGATTGTCACACTGACCTACATCTGTTCTACAGCTGACATACCAAGTTTGTTTAGAATGGCGTTTTAACTTGGTTAAACTTGATTGAAACTTACTGTTTCAATTTCCTATCGTCAACAAACCTTCCAGTGTTTATTTTATTAATATTATTAGTGTGTGAAGTGTCTTTGTGTTTTACTTTTGTGATATTTCCGAATTGTGTGTGTTTTGCTTGGTCTTCCATAAACATAACCTTACATTGTTTACAACCGTTTTTTCACTTTTTCCTTCAAGTAATTACTTAGCCCTATGTTCCTACAGTTTACAAATTTGTTTACACATAACTATTATTAGATTATCTTATTTTAATTTATGTGTTAGGTTATTTGATATAACAAATTTCCTAATACATTTCCAGTTCAAAACCCTTGTTTACAATTCCTAGGCTTTTACCAGAATTTAGTTTCAATTTTAACCTAACCAATCTTTTAATGAATTTTTGTTTAAATTTTGTATGAGTTATTTCTAATTTATTTTCCAATTCTTAAATAATATTATATAGCCCATTCTATAAATGTTACAATGTCCCCTAATTTAATTTAAACAAAAAAAAATAATCCTAATATCTACATTACACATTTTTTTTACATTTTACAAGCTTGCTTAAATATACATATTTTTTTTTTTTAAATTAAATTTAAATTTACATTTATTTCCTACTTGTACATTTTATTTAATAACTACCTGAACACATTTTTATTGAGTACGTTATACCTCAACACTTTGGCTAACTTATTGTCCATTGTCTTTACCACTTTTATAATTGTCCACTTAAAAGTCATTTATACCTTCATCTGTCCACTTTCGTCCATTTATACTTAATTCTATAATACAATTTTATCTTAACTCTTTACCAATCAAATACTGAGCTGAAAACTTCAAGCTACTTGTCTTACATGGTTTATACTAGTTTAAAACTCGCATAATACTATTTCATTAATTTTATATGTTGTTATTTATTATTCTATTTACTATCTCTTTTTTCGCATCCTCCCAACTATTCATCATAAATTTTTTTTCAATTAAAATTAATTTGTCTTAACCTTGCCTCAACCTCACTTCAGTTATAAATCTATCAACTCTATCTGAACACAACTATATTAAATTTAACCCCAATTTCATATTACTATTATTTTATTATTATTATTATTTTTTTTTTTTTTTTAAACTCTTTATTATACTATATACTTTGTTACATATATATATGACGGTACTTCACCTTACCTCCACTTATTAACGTAGACATTTATTTTATTTTAACATATTTTCGACGACATCAACATCATTAACACCCTTATTCACGTAGACCTTTATTTTATTTCACATATTATCGACGTTATTTATATATTTCATTTTATTTTCAAATTCCCCTTTTTCCAAATTATATTTCCCCTTTTTATATTGTTATGCTCATCCAGTTCAATTATTTTCTTATATCATATCAGTTTATTTTGTATGAAGTTTAACATCTAATATTTTTAAAGGTTGCAATTTCATATACTCTATTTGATCATATCTATAGTTCCTTCGATTACACTATCCCTATATCAACGAATATAAATTTTGTTTTAATACTTATATATATCAACGCAGATTCTCCCTTACAATACGACGAAGTTTAAATACACAATTACCATATTTTTATTACAACGATGCTTTAATATTTATTATCATAGATTCATATTTCTTTTATAATATATAATATATACGACGAAGTTCCATTATTTATCAACGCAGATTCTCCCTTACAATACGACGAAGTTTAAATATACATAATTTTATCTTTATTCGACGAAGTTTCTAATAAGTTATCATAGATATAGTTACCATCCCTTAAAACTTATCTCCTGCTAACGTTTTCTTATACACATAATCACCTAGAGTTTATTCATATTGCTTCCTTTACCTATATTTAATATCTCCCTTCCTATTTTATTTAAATTTATATATTTTTTCTTTCTTTATTTTTTTTCAAGTGTTTGTTTAATTATTAAGTCATTTCTGGTCCATTGTCATTTCCGGTTTATTTGTTATCTATCCCTCCTACATTCGCTTCCTTCTCCTAATACTTTTATATTCTGAGTCATTCCTGTTGTTTCCATCTTATTATCCTTTGTTATTTTCCTTTCTCTCGACTTCTCCTGGATACATGTCATTTTACTGCCTGTGTCGATTAATGCCTGTAAACTTGTTTCCTCTATTTAATTTCTATTTCTGGGTTTCTGATTATCTTAGTTTTCCAATTGACTGTGGGCAAGCTGCTCTTTTCTTGTCCCCACGCCTGTCCTTGCCTTAACACCGTTTACATCTCCATTGTATCTTTCATCTGCTTCATAAGTTCTATTTTCTGTGTTTCTCTCATATTTAAATTCCATTTCCCATTTTCCAAACTTGAGTTGTGCCTCCACATCCATTAACATATCCGTACCTATGATCATTTCTCTCAACAAGCTTTGTACCACTATGCATTGAAACGGATATTTAACTCCTTCCATTTCTCCTATTACCATTTTCATTTTATTAATCTGTTCAGTCTTCCTTTTAGTTGCGGTTTGAATTGTTATATTTTTTATTGGCAGTACCTCCATCTTTCCTACTTCATTTCTTAATTTTAACTCTCCTAACTCTTCTGTGTTTTTCTTCACTTTCCCTATCTCCCTATTTAAAACTCTTAACTCTTCCCTGTTTTGCTTTGTTATATTTTCTACTTTCTCTATCTCTTTTTCATTAATTTCTACCACATCAGCTATTATTTCATTTGTTTCCTCAAAATTTTCCTTAATCTCCTCCTCTAATTCTCTATCTTTCTCCTCTACGTCTCTTCTCACATCCTCTACTACATCATTATTCTCTGTCCTCCACTGTCGCCTCATATCCTCTATCATTCTCCTATTTTCTTCCTTTAGGCTTTCGAATTTCTTATCCAACCTACTCATTTCCAACCTACTTGAGGCAAATCCTCTGTTCATCTCTTCTCTCATCTCCTTATTTTCCTCCTTTATCTCTCCTTTTACTTCGTTTATATTCTCCTTTAATTCCTTTTTTAATTCGTCCATCTTATCTAATTGTCTATTCATATTCTCACTCATTTCTTTCATCTCCTCTTTTCCTTTTCGGCTCATTTCCATGAGAGATCTCATCATCTCCCTCAAATCTTCATTCTCATCATTTCCCCAATTTTTTTGTTGGGTTTGCATAGGTGGTAGTCCCCTAGCTTCTTCTACCTCAATGTTTCTTATTTGCATATCTGTGCCTACCATTTCTATTTTTTTTTTTTTTTTTTTTAACCTTGTCCCTTTTTCCTAGTCCCCTACAACTACCAGCTCGCCTATAATATTTTCTTCTTTTTTTTTTTTTTTTCTGTAAGTAACTTATTATACAAAATTAAACAATTTTTATATATATTATAAACCTAGCCTTGATTCAATTCAACTCAGTGTTTAATTTTATAAAATTTTTTCTAAATCTATTTCCAGTTCAAATGTTTTTCATATAAAAAGTTCTAAATTAATTTTATTTCAAAATCTCTCTAAATAAATTTCTCTAGTTACAAAACAGAAACTCCTGAATAATTTAAAATTCTTTATTAAACAATTTTTTTTTTTATAATCGTACCCCACGTTGGTGTGCCAAATGTAAAGTAATTTTTATAAAACACAATACAATGTACTTTTATTTTATTAAATGAAAATATATTATTTCTATTTAATAACCAAAAAAAAACTACTCAAGAATAATTCATTAACATTTATTATCATTTCATCTCTACATTAAACAATACACAAAACAAAATTTTACAACTTAACAATTTTTAACAAAATATACTAACTCTTATTTTCTTTTAATTTTTTAGTTACAACATTTTAATACCCTTGGCTAGTTTAAGATCTCTTGATATCTCGGGGTTTATCGCATGGGCTATATTTTTAGAAATTCTTAGGTTAATTAAATAAATTTTGAACAAACAATATTAAATTTTGAAAATGCAAAAAGGCCAAACGATTTGAACTGGATTTTTTTTAACTATTAATTAACTATAAGATATCCTAATATACAAATTTAACTTCTCTACTATCTTAAAAGTCCACTAAAGTTATTTTTATAGCGCTATTTCTCAACTTAATAAATATCAAAATTTTGCTGGTCGCTTACGTAAATTCCCGTTCTCTCCAATTAACAATTCACACACTTAAATCCGTTTTAGTTCTTTTAAATTATATTTTCACTGTATTAACTCTTTCAATTTTCTTATTCCTGTTTAATCTGGCCAAGTTTACTCACAAAACTGTATAATTTAGACGAACTCTTTCCAAAAAAATAGAATTTTGACTGGTCCTGGCAGGTCCCATCTTGTAAGCGTCACCCACGCCATCCAACTAAACTCTAACTACGCGTCCTTAGCTTTTCTTAAATTGTTTAAAATATGGCCGCCTTTCTTCTCCAAAAAACACATATGGGTTATAATTTAGTTCGTCTTCACTAGAATCGATTGTCACACTGACCTACATCTGTTCTACAGCTGACATACCAAGTTTGTTTAGAATGGCGTTTTAACTTGGTTAAACTTGATTGAAACTTACTGTTTCAATTTCCTATCGTCAACAAACCTTCCAGTGTTTATTTTATTAATATTATTAGTGTGTGAAGTGTCTTTGTGTTTTACTTTTGTGATATTTCCGAATTGTGTGTGTTTTGCTTGGTCTTCCATAAACATAACCTTACATTGTTTACAACCGTTTTTTCACTTTTTCCTTCAAGTAATTACTTAGCCCTATGTTCCTACAGTTTACAAATTTGTTTACACATAACTATTATTAGATTATCTTATTTTAATTTATGTGTTAGGTTATTTGATATAACAAATTTCCTAATACATTTCCAGTTCAAAACCCTTGTTTACAATTCCTAGGCTTTTACCAGAATTTAGTTTCAATTTTAACCTAACCAATCTTTTAATGAATTTTTGTTTAAATTTTGTATGAGTTATTTCTAATTTATTTTCCAATTCTTAAATAATATTATATAGCCCATTCTATAAATGTTACAATATATATATATATATTTCACGTTGTCTATTATTTTTCCGTTGCACTGACTTTATGAAGTTATTTTTATTACTTCATATATATTACTTTATTACTATATATATATATATATATATATATATATATATATATATATATATATATATATATATATATATATATATAGTAATAACTATATATATATATATATATATATTTATATATGTATGTGTATATATATATTTAAATGAAGAATTGCAATTATTTTGAAGATTATTAAATTCTTCCACTTGAAGGATGGTTACTCGTCCAGCAGCCATGTTATTGATTGTTTTCAAACTCTAGTATTCCAAAGTTTTAATTTGAAGACTGTACAATAATGATGTCTAAAGCAATACAAAAATCTACCTTCACAACTTATTTTATCAAAAAAGAAAACTAATAGAGAAAGTGTATTAATAATGAATGAAAAACAAACATTTTATAACATTTATTTACTTGTGTAAAAAAATTTCTTCATTTAATAAGTAACTACTTCAAAAACCGTTAACTACAAGGGCTACCTTTTTTTTGTTATTTAAAAAAATATTTTGAACTAAATTTTTACGTATTATACTTTTAATTTCTGCATCCCATATTAACATATATTCCTTTGTTTACACTCATTTTACGTACTTTCAAATTTGACTTTTTCGTAAAGCCCATTGCTTCTCAAAATCAACACTGTTAACTGAAAAGGTTACTAAGTTTTAAATAGATCTTTCAAAATATCGCGACAAATTTTTAGTTGTTAGTATTAGACACTTCAAAATTATGCAATAATAATAATAATAATATTTGTAACAGCGGGAAGAAATTCTTTACACTATGAGTTTAGGAAGACTTTATTTATTAAGATTACAAATGAAGATTGTTACTAAGGGGGATTTCTTACAATATATAGTGGTGGTAATCCAAATTTATTCTGAAAAACTATTTGAAATAAAAAATCATTATTTTTAATAAGTGTAAAAGTATTGTACTTAATATAATACCGAATTTTATTTGAATATTTAAACTAAATATGTATGTATAAATATCTGAAACTAAAATAACAACAAAATATTTATTGTCCAGAATACATAGAAAATAGATGGATGGTACAGTTGAAGATTGGGTGTGTGAACAATGCAATATATGATGTTGTGAGAATTGTACTGAATACAAAGGTGGCTTTTGTACATGCTATATTTGTGCAAATGTTGATTTTAAGCATTTCAGTGTCTGACACAAAGGGAACGTTTTAACTCTCAACTATTGTATGTATCAGGGTACTACTTAAGGCTGTAATCTATTTCTTTGTACTTAGGGTTTGATATTTTATATGTTCTTTTTATAATTTTTCTATGTTTAACTTAAAGTAGAAAATTGCAAACAGTAACCATGCTTTTGTTCTATCTGAATCATGTAAATATATTTTACTAATTTTGTAACTTAGTTTATTCATTTAATGAGTGTAATAACATATGAGCAGTATTGCCCTGTTTCTATGCGCTTTTTTACCAGCGTTTTAGTGTAAGAGCGATTCATAAGTGTAAGGGGAAACTCAAAATAATGATAAAATATTTAGGTATAAAAATCTGTTAAAATTTCGGTTTGGCAACAAAAGCTACCAGGTTATATTGTGTTATTTGTGCATATGTTTTGTATTAAATTAAATCTGCAAAATATATTTTTGTGAATTCTTGCCAACCTTGTTCTATTTTCCTCTCTTCTGATTAAGTAAAAATGCGTTCAAAAGAGTTACATCAAATTTCTGCCATTTAACTACTCATAGGAATTTCCGACTTACCCTACGAGTGTAGTGTATTGTCAAGTTTTATACCCTTGAAGTGTAACATTCCTCTAAAATTTTCCATTGAATGACTGCTTACTACTTACCTTGTAACACAATGTTTTTACTGATAAAGATTCTTCAAATTCCGTTTCGGAGAACCGTCACTTTTCAGTAGGGTATCTGAAGTACATATACTGGAAATGTAAATAAAATATCTCCAAAATAAGGAGATAATTTTTCTGTTAGGAGCTTTTCATGCACAACAAAATAAATTTGTTTCACAGTTTTAGGTGTTTGTAGCCAGAGTAGTCTTGATTGTTATGCCTCTGAGGTTGTTTACTAGGTAACCGAAATATATATTGGGTAAAGTTAAAATATTTGTGGTTAATAGCTATTGAGTTTTATTTATTGTTATTTAACCACAGTTTATACCAAATGAGAAGTAATTTAATTCCTAGTTATAACAAACAAATACCAAGAGGTATGGTGGTTAAAACTTAGGGGTAGCTTTCAGTTTTTACTGTTTTACCCTATGATAGTTTGGGGAGAAGATCTCAGGCATTTACTAAGCAAGTAGCTCCAGTCAGTTTAGTGGAGGGATTTTCGAGCTGTTTCCCTTCTGTATGAAGTAGATCTTGTATTGAAAATTAACAAAATAAAAATATAATATGATCGGTACTTACTAATCCGCCATACTGTATAAAACAATCAATCTGTAGATTTAGTACATTTATAAGGAAAGCATTTTAAATGTGGAAATTTTACAATAATTTCGCGTACAGTAAAATTAAATTTAGAAAGGTATATTGAAAGTCAAGGTCTAAGATAAGCCGAGATCTTATGGCTAATTTCGCTCTATTAGGAACTTCGTGCCTCAATTACAACCGGGATAGACAGGGTTGCCATTTTCCCTCTATAGTTGTCAGAACACGAGCCTTGTCATTGCTCTTCTTCTGTGCTAGATAAGAGTTGGACAACATTACAGTCATACTGACAAAGTGGCAACATCGCACCTGTCACAGTGTCTTTCAAATGCTTATACCTCTCATATTTTATCTAGCCTATACTTTTATTTTAACTGCTATTATTATTACATTTATAAAAATTATATTGTATACAAAACTATTTACTTTATCATTTTGTTTAAAAGTACTCACTCCGATATTTAATTTATAAGAACTGAAAATCCAAAGGAAATGGACATTTTAAGTTTAGAAGATAATTGCCTGTTATGTAATTTATTGCTATTATTATTCATATTTTAAAAATTTGCCCCGGAATAACAGAGTAGAAATGTGAACAATACTTGAGGAAATTATGTGAATAATAAGGGTAATGAAAACATTTTAAATCATTGGTAACTGAAGGGGGGCGTGCTCACAGGTTTTAAAGAGTGAAATATCACTTTGAAGTAAGATGTGGGATAAAACATGGGCATTAGCAATGATGACGGCAGTGTTTGGGGAGGAGAGATCAGTGGAGGGAGACTGTCCTTAAATAATGACAAGATGATCCCTAAAAAGCAAATTTATTATTCAGTTCTATCACTACATTTGTTGAAACAGTTATTTAGTAATACATTGATCCAGAATACAAAAAATCTAATCAACGTTCACACAGGAAACTATAAACTAATTTTTTAAAGTTGTATGTTATATTTTTTGTTCGTAAAAAATACAAAACAAAATCGAAATAATTTAACCAAATAATTAATTGAAATATTATAGTAGGACTAATTTATTTAAGTAAAAGACTTTGACATGCAAGATGAATATTAAATTTTAAGGATATGTATATATTTGATTAAACAAGTGGAAAAACTTTGATCCAAATTTTGACACAAACTGAAAAACTTTCATGTCACAATATAGTATTAAAATTATTATAAAAATTACACAAAACTAAAATTTGAAGTACAACAAATCTTTTAAAATAGGAAATTCATACAGTAAAATATAAATTCCATTATAAGATAATGAATAATGAATAATTATTATTTCATTCTCTCATATTTCTTTTTGTGTTTTCTCTTCGATTGACAAAGACCACTGTGTGGTTGAAATATATCATTGTTTAAGTGCTTTTATGTGTTTCTATTTCAAGACTACAGTGTGGACTCTTACCAAGGTGAGTCTGTCAGTCTCCTAGTCCAAAAAATCTATATATATATATATATATATATATATATATATATATATATATATATATATATATATATAACCAAATTATTAAAGTACAAATCTCTTCAAACATGAAAGCTTGTAAAATTAAAGTTCAATTTTATTAGTTGCTTATTCACTAACAACCAAAGGAAAATATAGCAACTTTACACAATTATCTTAAAATATATTTTGATAAAATATATACAATCGAAATATTGCAATAAATCTTTCCAATATTAAAAATTCATATAAAAGAACAAGAAATTATACTTTTGAAGAGGCATTTCAATAGCCTTATAATAAATAAACATTATATTGAACATTTCATATTATATATAAAGGTATTTCTATTTTATAATTTAATAATTATGACAGTAGTGTAAACAATATTATATCTCTTTCAGAACATCAATATGTTTCATGAGCTTATAAGCTATCTTAAAAATATCATTAAAAAATTACACATTTATATTTTATTAAGTTATTTGCAAGATTTAGATGATATTTAGATCTAAACCAAACATAAATTGAACTGCTCAGTGTTTGAAAAAGATGATTTTAGTTGAACAGTCTCCTTAAACTGAATTCCTTAAATAATGAGTCAGAGTTTTGTTATGCCTGCGTTGAACAATCTACTTGTCTTGACAGAACGACTTTATATTGATCTTGTCTCACGAATGACGTGTCGCGCGAATTGATCTTGTCTCGCGAATAAACAACATGTTCTTTGTTTATAAGGTAGTACATGTCTAAGTACGGATGAATGTTTTCAGTCATTTTATGATCAGCATAATTTATAATTGTATGAAATTAAGACTGTCAACATTGAGTTATATACCACAACTGTTTCACTTTAGTTTATTAAATTTGTATTCAGTGAAAGGATATATGCTTAAGCAGCCTCATCGTGCATAAAGAAACACATGAATAAATACACACACACACACACACACACACACAAATATAATTTAAAAATTTCTGTGCACTACAGGATTCTTGATTTCAACACTTTAAGGCTTATATGAGGCTGTACTATACATTATAATAGAAGAAATAACATTATAAAGATATTTACCTATATAAGTGTAAAGTATACTTGGAGACTCGTAACGGCTCATTATTGTGTTTAATGTTTTGCAAACTAAAATGTGAAATGGGTGATATCACAAAAGTAAATGATATAGGGACAAACAATTTTTCGTTAAAGTGAAATGTTAGATTTGTTGACAAAATAGACCTCATTAAGCAAACAGTTAAGCTATTGTATGCTTTTGAATATTGTGTAACAAATTTGGCTAAATGCCATAAAACACATTAAATGCGTTCCGAAAACATTCTATGACAAGTAAATAAACTCAGCAGATGTATTAAAAGTAATTTCATATGAAATACAGAATGCCAACCTTCATGCTCATGCAAATCCAGAATACTATCGTAGAGGGGTCTACAGGGGATTAAGGGGATATAGAATACATTTCCCTAGAATACTGTTTGAATTCAATGCTTGGAAATCTCACTTTAAGTTGTTCTGGTAGTAAGACATTGGAACTAAAGTTGAGTTCTAGGCTGCCACAATAACCTTTACCTATGTGCACTCTATTGTGACGTATAATGAAATATTGTATATTTAGGACAGTTGAAATTCAACATTTCCTAAAGCCAACTTCTAATATTTTATACCTAATCACCAATTCTCGAATTGATTGCCTACTTCCTGTAAAATAATGCAGTTGAATAGTGCTTGGGGGAGGGGGTACTTCGCAATGGTTAAAATGAAATATTCACAAAAATGTATTAAAATATTCTACATTACATTTTAATGTAAAACAATTCATTGTTCTATAAAATAATGTAACATTTAGTCAATAAAGTAAACACATACCAAATGCAAAGTAAATACTCTAAGTAATTTTCATTTTTATAATAAACTTTGTATAAATAAGACTGACATGTCTGAAAATGTCTTCAACTCTCTAGAAATGGCGGTTATCTAAAATCGTATATTCAATATTTTATTCAAAGTTTCAGATCAAAATATTCAAGATATTAAATATTTGCAGGGTAAATATCTGTTTTATTAACATTAACATTGACAAATTGCATTTATATGGTTTCAGGAAATATTCATACGGTTTTAGATTTTCAAAATTTATATTAGGTTGCTATTTTATTTTTTATATTTGAATAAAAAAATATGTTGGTTGAGTTTTGTAGATTAATGCCAGATCTCACTTATTTTTACAAAGTTTTTTCCAAGAAGTATTCACTCAAGTTTATTTCTCTATTGCATTCACTGGAACATGTACCTTGAACTGGTGGACGCCGTTTGATAGGACAGTCACCAGATACTCTCTCATTCAGTTGGTCAATCTCTTCTTTGGTATCCAAGTTTAACTACTTCTCAATTAGGGAAAAAGAAACAAAGACAGTTGGAACTACAGTACCAGCTTCCTCAGTACGCTGATGGGGGCGGGGGAAATGGCAATTAGAACCATTAGTAGAGGTGCAACACATATTTGTGGCAAATGGTTTGCCATATTGGATGCTTCAACATTATTTAACGAACACTCTGCTTGAAATAATAATATACAATGTGCATTATAGATAATCTGCTGACTTTGACGATATTGACGGACTACTTATATCTTACTTACTATCATTGCCCCATCCCATGCTATAATAATTTGTCCTTTGTTTTCTCTTTCTTACTTTCTATTTCTTCAAGATAAATGTCAATCCTCATTGTTTTTACTATCATGTCAACTAATCAACCGACGAATGCTGTACAGTATAGCCATCAATATCATCGTCCCCATCTGTTACAACAGGGTATTAGATCTTGTCCCATAACTTTGCGAGATCTTTCTTCCGAAGCCTCGAACGTTGTCGGTTTTAAGATGTAACTCCTGAGGGGAACGTTAGAGGCACTGGAACTAATGACATCCTCAAATGAAAGTATCAACGTTTCGTTTTCTCAAAGATATCAGTCTCTAGTTGATGCTCGCCTGCGCTAATATATCCACTCCTGAATTCAGAATTCCAGTATTTCCTTTTGGAAATTGAGCACTGTTCTCTTAAACTCTTAGTCGTGTCTCTTTAAGGCCAGGTGAGTTGCCGATCGTTTCCTTGAACCTTTGAAGGATATGATTATGAATGCAATCAGGATTAAGGGAGATAAAGGACATACAGAGAAAATGGAAGGGAGAATGTGACATAACATTTTAACAGTTGGTAACATTACCTAAATCTACTTACTATTGGAGTGAAGAAAAATTGTCTACCAGTTACACTCCATGGAGGAAGACGAAGAAGAAGAAGACAATGAAATTAAAGAGGAATAAGAAAAGAGATCATTGCCTCTGGTCATGGGAAAAAAAGAAAAATAATACTTATTGCGTGAAATAGACAGATCGTAAAGAAGAAAGAAGGGAGAAATAACAGACATAGATAGGAGTAAGGAGAGGAGATACTGATCCCTTTGTCAAATGAAAAAGAAAGGAAATAGGCTTGATTTATGAATAATTTTAACTGGGTCGGAGGAGAAAGAAAAAGGAAGAAATGACGGACATAGGGAGCACTAAGGAGAGATGATATTGTTTCCATTGTCGAATGGAAAAGAAAGGAAAAGGGTTGATTATGAATAACATTTACTGGGTCGAAAGAAGAAGAAAAATGGAAGAAATGACGGAAATAGGTATGACTAAGGAGATGCCATAATGGTACCCTGTTCACTGGAAAATGATGGAAGTGGTGAACATTTATGCATCTTTTGGGCAGGATCGGGAGAAGGGGAATAAGGAAAAAATGCGGGACATAGGTAGGACTTGGGAGAGGACAAAATTATCACCGAAATAAAATAAGGAAAACTTATTTCTTAGTATGGTTGACAACGCGTGTACCATGTAATCCGTCAAGCGATGAGAAATTACTTTCTTACGGGAGCTGCTGTCTCAAATGTACCATGTGTCCACATGAGCCCAGTAGAAATAAATGGAAAGCTTGCTTACTTCTTACTTCAGCCAATGCCCGTCCTTGACCTCTCAGCCATCCGACGCCATGCCTCCCAGTACAATGTAGCGAGTCCTTCCCTGGACTCCTCGTGAAAGATATCTTTCAGGCCGTCACAAGTGGTAAGATGCTCTGCCGTCCCTTCGATGTCGGAGCAGAGTGGGCAGATTGGTGTGTCTACCACTTTCATGCGATGCAGGTGTCTCTGTAGGTAGTCATGTCCAGTGGTCATCCTAAACAAAGCCACGGCTACGCCTCTCGGAAGATCCAGTGGTATGCTTGATTGGATGATCTTTTCCCATTGCTTTCCTGTAGCAGCTTGTTTCCTGTCCCGTTTCACGGAGTCGCTGATAGTGCTGTTTATATTCCGACAGACACTGAGGTATGAGAGGGGGAGGATAGGCTGTGCCATGGAGCAGCCATGCTTGGCCAAACTATCTGCTTTTTCGTTTCTTCTGATGTCACAGTGCCCCGGCACCCATTGTATTGCGATCTGTGTTGTTTTCTGCAACATGCGGAGTGTTTTCTGGCAGTTGTTTATTTCCATCCCTTCTTGTGGCTTTGGGGAGGCGATCGCCTGAATCGCGGATGTTGAGTCCGAGAGGAAAACTACCTTCTTGGTGTTGGCCGACAGAAGAATCTCTCTGGCCGCTTTGCCGATGGCGGTCACTTCTCCTTCGAAGTTGGTTCCGTTTTTCCCCACTGCTATTGATTTTTGCCCAATTGAGGAGAAATATCCGGCTCCGCATGCGTCATGCATTGCCGATCCATCTGTGTACACACGCAGCCATTTGTCGGCCGGATACCTCTCTTTGATCATAGCTTCTGTTAGTACTTTGAGTTCGCAGATTTGGATGTCGGCTTTTCTCAGGCTTACACCAGGTATTGATGTGCACGATGGTATTTCGGTCCTTTCCTTTATATATTTCGTTTTCTTGAAAGGTTGTCGCTCTGATTCTTCCAATCCATGTCTTCTTCTTATTTCTGCGGCTTTTGCCAGTGGTTTGACTTGGGTTTTAAGCCTTTGGCTTGCGCATCTGTATTTCTTCCAGAAGTCATCGTTGGTTCTTAAGGCTCTTTCAAAGAATTTGATAGCAGCCTTGTCCCTGCGAGCGTTAAGGGACTCAATATCTGTTTGAATCTCTAACGCTGCAATTGGGGTAGACTTCGCAGCACCACATATCAGTCTCAATGCATTGTTTTGGACTGTATTCAGGTCTTTCTTTGCATTATCAGAAGCCGTGTTGTAAGCTTCTGAGCCGTATTCAAGGATTGGGCGGATGTAAGACTCGTATGTAGTAATCAGAACGTCCTGAGTAGCACCCTACTTCGTTCCAGTCAGTCTCTTCATCATATTCAGTCTTTTTGCAGTTTTTGTTACCGCACCCTCTATATTTCCCGACCACTGAAGTTTGCTGTCCAGAGCGATACCTAAGTACCTGGTTGATAGCGTTATTGGCAGGTCAGTAGTCCCTATTACTACGTGTGGATCGTAAGTTTTAGTTGATAGCATGAATAACTGTACCGTGGTCTTGTTTTCGTTAATAATCATATCGTTTTCGGAGCACCATCTTTTGACTCCACCTAATGTCTCGTTTATTTTGGTGTCCAAGGAGTTGATGTTGCTGCTGGTCGCCCATATTATCACATCATCTGCGTAACAGAGTACTTCGACTCCTGGGTTATTTACCTTAATGTTGCAGATTAAATCATTCATGTAAAGGTTGAAAAGAGTACAACTGCTGACTGCTCCCTGCGGGAGCCCCCTTCTCTGTTGACGGAACTGAGAACTTCTGTTTCCATAGCGGAACTTTATAAATCGTTGGCTCAAAAATTGATTTATCCAGTTCAACATGTTTCCTGCCACTCCGTAGTTGGGTGGACATTTTTCGGTAAAAGCCATCCTTCACGCACTGGGAGAGCTTATTGACTTGGTCAGTAGTGGATTTGTGTTTTCTAATACCAGCCTGTTCTTCACGAATTATATTAGCTCTCTCTATATAGGCCTCCAGCCTGTGGTTGACCATCCTTTCCATAACTTTGCAGGTAACAGAAGTAAGACTGATCAGTCTATAACTGCTTAATTTCTCGGGATCCTTTCCCTCCTTAAACACGGGTACCACTACCGCCTTCTTCCACGTGTCTGGGATACCGATGTGCCAGCTCTCATTCATAGCCATGAGTAAGGTTTTTTGTGCTTCTTTGCCCAGATGTACAATGAATTCAGGATAGACATCATCAATTCCACAGCTTCTTCCACACCTGATTTCACTTATAGCTAGCCTTAATTCCTACAAGTTAAAATCCGCCTGGAAAAGGTTTATGTCTTTCCCGCTAAGTAAATAAATGGAAAGCCTGTCCATTGTTCAAAAAAATTGTTTACTGCTTCCTCACATTCGATACGTACGTTATAAAATCATTAATACAGGTATCCTCAAACATATAGCTGGTTTAGGGGATGTACCAAGTGAGTGGATGAGGCAGGTAGAAGAAACTGGAATTCCTCTCCATTGTTAGCGAAAATCGTGTATTGTTTCCTCATGTTCATCACGTCCGTAATAAACTCATCAATACGAGTTTCCTTATGCAGACTGGTGGTCTCAAGAGACTTAGCAAAGTCACTTCACCCTAATTATGGACGTCTATTTAAAAGTCATTTTATTGAAGGAGAGGTGATCCTCATCACAGTTCACTTGTTTCAAAATCAAGCATAATTTAACTTTTAAAGGCTAAAATTTTAACCATATCTTAAGCAGTTTGTTTTCATTCTTGTTTTTATTTTTCACTTTGGATTTGCATATTAATATATATATATATATATATATATTATATGGGTTGGGTTTTGCATATAACGAAGATCGGCTCTATGTAACTTTCGATTTCAACTTTGGTTAATTAAGTCTGGCGAATCTGGTAACCTACTCTACACAGGAAATTATCCAAACTCAAGCACAAGCTATTTTCATTTCAATGTGTTTGCAATATATTTACCAAGTTTAGTTTTAAAAATTAAAATGTATATTAGGATTCTCTATTTGTTTGATTTATTAAAATTACAGATTATTATCGTCAAACAAATTTAACAATCTCTCCAAAAAGAGTTTTATTATTTAACTTGAACATTTTATTATAATATGTTAATATGCAAGTATTATTAAATAATACACACATTAAATAACATATTCCATGACTGAGTATGTATTATCATGTCTCTGAGGATGGTTGATTTATAACCGACATTTACATAAGACTAGAATAAAAAAAAAATATTTGTGGTTAGAGGTTGTGTGTACTATTTATTAATATGAAACCACAGTATTATATTAAATCAATAATTATTTCCAAGTACTGTAATTATGGTTGAAAGTATTTTTTTTTGTAAACATATTATCTGACGTTTAATGATATATAATATACTATATATATATATATATATATATATATATATATATGTGTGTGTGTGTGTGTGTGTGTGTGTGTGTGTGTGTATGTGTGTGTGTGTGTGTGTGTGTGTGTGTGTGGGTGTGGGTGAGTGTTATGATAACATGAAGTGTTTGAAAATAATTTTGAATTAATGGCAGTAATATTTTTTAGGGGTAAAAAGTAATCTATTATATTTGAAAACGGTCACTTTACGTAATTATAGATTCACATTTGTAACTTTAAGTTTGTCATCTGTAACTTCATATTCTTATATTTCTTAAAGTCCATTTTCATTTAGCTGTCCTTTGTGATATAAATGTTTGTATTTTTTTAAGTACGTTTCCAAGAAGGTTTTTCATCTGTAACTGCATATTCTTATAATTCTTAAAGTCCATTTCCATTAAGCTGTCCTTTGTAATATAAATGTTTGTATTTTGTTAAGTACATTTACAGCAAGTTTTTATCTGTAACTGCATATTCTTATAATTCTTGAAGTCCATTTCCATTAGGCTGTCTTTGTAATATAATTGTTTGTATTTTTTAAGTTCGTTTTCAAGTAAGTTTGACATCTGTAAAAGCATATTCTCATATTTCCTAAAGTCCATTTCCATTAAGCTGTCCTTTGTAATATAAATGTTTGTATTTTTTTAAGTACATTTACAGCAAGATTGGCATCTGTAACGGCATATTCTTATATTTCTTAAAGTCCATTTCCATTAGGCTGTCCTTTGTAATATAAATGTTTGTATTTTGATAAGTACATTTACAGCAAGTTTGTCATCTGTAACTGCATATTCTTATATTTCTCTGAAGTTCATTTCCATTAGGCTGTCTTTGTCATATAATTGTTTGTATTTTTTTAAGTACATTAGCAGCAAGTTTGTCATCTGTAACTGCATATTCTTATATTTCTTAAAGTCCATTTCCATTAAGCTGTCCTTTGTAATATAAATGTTTGTATTTTGTTAAGTACATTTACAGCAAGTTTGTCATCTGTAACTGCATATTCTTATATTTCTTAACGTTCATTTCCATTAGGCTGTCTTTGTAATATAATTGTTTGTATTTTTTTAAGTACATTAACAGCAAGTTTGTCATGTGTAACTGCATATTCTTATATTTCTTAAAGTCCATTTCCATTAAGCTGTCCTTTGTAATATAAATGTTTGTATTTTGTTAAGTACATTTACAGCAAGTTTGTCATCTGTAACGGCATATTCTTATATTTCTTAAAGTCCATTTCCATTAAGATGTCCTTTGTAATATAGATGTTTGTATTTTTTAAAGTACGTTTCCAAGAAAGTTTTTCATCTGTAACTGCATATTCTTATATTTCTTAAAGTCCATTTCCATTAAGTTGTCCTTTGTAATATAAATGTTTGTATTTTGTTAAGTACATTTACAGCATGATTGTCATCTGAAACTGCATATTCTTATAATTCTTAAAGTCCATTTCCATTAAGCTGTCCTTTGTAATATAAATGTTTGTATTTTGTTAAGTACATTTACTGCAAGTTTGTCATCTGTAACTGCATATTCTTATATTTCTTAAAGTCTTTTTCCATTAAGCTGTCCTTTGTAATATAAATGTTTGTATTTTTTTAAGTACATTAACAGCTAGTTTATCATCTGTAACTGCATATTCTTATATTTCTTAAAGTCCATTTCCATTAGCCTCTCCTTTGTAATATAAATGTTTGTATTTTGTTAAGTACATTTACAGCAAGTTTGTCATCTGTAACGGCATATTCTTATATTTCTGAAAGTCCATTCCATTAAGCTGTATTTTGTAATATAAATGTTTGTATTTTTTTAAGTACGTTGCCAAGTAAGTTTGTCATCTGTAACTACATATTCTTATATTTCTTAAAGTCCATTTCCATTAAGATGTCCTTTGTAATATAGATGTTTGTATTTTGTTAAGTACATTTACAGCAAGTTTGTCATCTGTAACTGCATATTCTTATATTTCTTAAAGTCCATTTCCATTAAGTTGTCCTTTGTAATATAAATGTTTGCATTTTGTCAAGTACATTTACAGCAAGATTGTCATCTGTAACTGCATATTCTTATATTTCTTAAAGTCCATCTCCATTAAGCTGTCCTTTGTAATATAAATGTTTGTATTTTGTTAAGTACATTTACAGCAAGTTTGTCATCTGTAACTGCATATTATTATATTTCTTAACGTTCATTTCCATTAGGCTGTCTTTGTAATATAATTGTTTGTATTTTTTTAAGTACATTAACAGCAAGTTTGTCATGTGTAACTGCATATTCTTATATTTCTTAAAGTCCATTTCCATTAAGATGTCCTTTGTAATATAGATGTTTGTATTTTTTAAAGTACGTTTCCAAGAAAGTTTTTCATCTGTAACTGCATATTCTTATATTTCTTAAAGTCCATTTCCATTAAGTTGTCCTTTGTAATATAAATGTTTGTATTTTGTTAAGTACATTTACAGCATGATTGTCATCTGAAACTGCATATTCTTATAATTCTTAAAGTCCATTTCCATTAAGCTGTCCTTTGTAATATAAATGTTTGTATTTTGTTAAGTACATTTACTGCAAGTTTGTCATCTGTAACTGCATATTCTTATATTTCTTAAAGTCTTTTTCCATTAAGCTGTCCTTTGTAATATAAATGTTTGTATTTTTTTAAGTACATTAACAGCTAGTTTATCATCTGTAACTGCATATTCTTATATTTCTTAAAGTCCATTTCCATTAGCCTCTCCTTTGTAATATAAATGTTTGTATTTTGTTAAGTACATTTACAGCAAGTTTGTCATCTGTAACGGCATATTCTTATATTTCTGAAAGTCCATTCCATTAAGCTGTATTTTGTAATATAAATGTTTGTATTTTTTTAAGTACGTTGCCAAGTAAGTTTGTCATCTGTAACTACATATTCTTATATTTCTTAAAGTCCATTTCCATTAAGATGTCCTTTGTAATATAGATGTTTGTATTTTGTTGAGTACATTTACAGCAAGATTGTCATCTGTAACTGCATATTCTTATATTTCTTAAAGTCCATTTCCATTAAGCTGTCCTTTGTAATATAAATGTTTGTATTTTGTTAAGTACATTTACAGCAAGTTTGTCATCTGTAACTGCATATTCTTATATTTCTTAACGTTCATTTCCATTAGGCTGTCTTTGTAATATAATTGTTTGTATTTTTTTAAGTACAATAACAGCAAGTTTGTCATCTGTAACTGCATATTCTTATATTTCTTAAAGTCCATTTCCATTAAGCTGTCCTTTGTAATATAAATTTTTGTATTTTGTTAAGTACATTTACAGCAAGTTTGTCATCTGTAACTGCATATTCTTATATTTCTTAAAGTCCATTTCCATTAAGCTCTCCTTTGTAATATAAATGTTTGTATTTTTTTAAGTACGTTTCCATGAAAGTTTTTCATCTGTAACTGCATATTCTTATATTTCTTAAAGTCCATTTCCATTAAACTGTCCTTTGTAATAAAAATATTTGTATTTTTTTAAGTACGTTTCCTAGAAAGTTTTTCATCTGTAACTGCATATTCTTATATTTCTTAAAGTCCATTTCCATTAGGTTGTCCTTTGTAATATAAATGTTGTATTTTGTTAGGTACATTTACAGCAAGTTTGTCATCTGTAACTACATATTCTTATATTTCTTAAAGTCCATTTACATTAGGTTGTCCTTTGTAATATAAATGTTTGCATTTTGTTAAGTACGTTTACAAGTAAGTGTGTCATCTGTAACTGCATATTCTTATATTTCTTAAAGTCCATTTCCATTAAGCTGTCTTTGTAATATAATTGTTTGTATTTTTTTAAGTTCGTTTTCAAGTAAGTTTGTCATCTGTAACTACATATTCTTATATTTCTTAAAGTCCATTTTCATTTAGCTGTCCTTTGTAATATAAATGTTTGTATTTTTTTAAGTACGTTTCCAAGAAGGTTTTTCATCTGTAACTGCATATTCTTATAATTCTTAAAGTCCATTTCCATTAAGTTGTCCTTTGTAATATAAATGTTTGTATTTTTTTAAGTACATTAACAGCTAGTTTGTCATCTGTAACTGCATATTCTTATATTTCTTAAAGTCCATTTCCATTAGCCTGTCCTTTGTAATATAAATGTTTGTATTTTGTTAAGTACATTTACAGCAAGTTGGTCATCTGTAATGGCATATTCTTATATTTCTTAAAGTCCATTCCATTAAGCTGTATTTTGTAATATAAATGTTTGTATTTTTTTAAGTACGTTGCCAAGTAAGTTTGTCATCTGTAACTACATATTCTTATATTTCTTAAAGTCCATTTCCATTAAGATGTCCTTTGTAATATAGATGTTTGTATTTTGTTAAGTACATTTACAGCAAGTTTGTCATCTGTAACTGCATATTCTTATATTTCTTAAAGTCCATTTCCATTAAGTTGTCCTTTGTAATATAAATGTTTGCATTTTGTCAAGTACATTTACAGCAAGATTGTCATCTGTAACTGCATATTCTTATATTTCTTAAAGTCCATCTCCATTAAGCTGTCCTTTGTAATATAAATGTTTGTATTTTGTTAAGTACATTTACAGCAAGTTTGTCATCTGTAACTGCATATTATTATATTTCTTAACGTTCATTTCCATTAGGCTGTCTTTGTAATATAATTGTTTGTATTTTTTTAAGTACATTAACAGCAAGTTTGTGATGTGTAACTGCATATTCTTATATTTCTTAAAGTCCATTTCCATTAAGATGTCCTTTGTAATATAGATGTTTGTGTTTTTTAAAGTACGTTTCCAAGAAAGTTTTTCATCTGTAACTGCATATTCTTATATTTCTTAAAGTCCATTTCCATTAAGTTGTCCTTTGTAATATAAATGTTTGTATTTTTTTAAGTACATTAACAGCTAGTTTATCATCTGTAACTGCATATTCTTATATTTCTTAAAGTCCATTTCCATTAGCCTCTCCTTTGTAATATAAATGTTTGTATTTTGTTAAGTACATTTACAGCAAGTTTGTCATCTGTAACGGCATATTCTTATATTTCTGAAAGTCCATTCCATTAAGCTGTATTTTGTAATATAAATGTTTGTATTTTTTTAAGTACGTTGCCAAGTAAGTTTGTCATCTGTAACTACATATTCTTATATTTCTTAAAGTCCATTTCCATTAAGCTGTCCTTTGTAATATAAATGTTTGTATTTTGTCAAGTACATTTACAGCAAGATTGTCATCTGTAACTGCATATTCTTATATTTCTTAAAGTCCATTTCCATTAAGCTGTCCTTTGTAATATAAATGTTTGTATTTTGTTAAGTACATTTACAGCAAGTTTGTCATCTGTAACTGCATATTCTTATATTTCTTAACGTTCATTTCCATTAGGCTGTCTTTGTAATATAATTGTTTGTATTTTTTTAAGTACAATAACAGCAAGTTTGTCATCTGTAACTGCATATTCTTATATTTCTTAAAGTCCATTTTCATTAAGCTGTCCTTTGTAATATAAATTTTTGTATTTTGTTAAGTACATTTACAGCAAGTTTGTCATCTGTAACTGCATATTCTTATATTTCTTAAAGTCCATTTCCATTAAGCTCTTCTTTGTAATATAAATGTTTGTATTTTTTTAAGTACGTTTCCATGAAAGTTTTTCATCTGTAACTGCATATTCTTATATTTCTTAAAGTCCATTTCCATTAAACTGTCCTTTGTAATAAAAATATTTGTATTTTTTTAAGTACGTTTCCTAGAACGTTTTTCATCTGTAACTGCATATTCTTATATTTCTTAAAGTCCATTTCCATTAGGTTGTCCTTTGTAATATAAATGTTGTATTTTGTTAGGTACATTTACAGCAAGTTTGTCATCTGTAACTACATATTCTTATATTTCTTAAAGTCCATTTACATTAGGTTGTCCTTTGTAATATAAATGTTTGCATTTTGTTAAGTACGTTTACAAGTAAGTGTGTCATCTGTAACTGCATATTCTTATATTTCTTAAAGTCCATTTCCATTAAGCTGTCTTTGTAATATAATCGTTTGTATTTTTTTAAGTTCGTTTTCAAGTAAGTTTGTCATCTGTAACTACATATTCTTATATTTCTTAAAGTCCATTTTCATTTAGCTGTCCTTTGTAATATAAATGTTTGTATTTTTTTAAGTACGTTTCCAAGAAGGTTTTTCATCTGTAACTGCATATTCTTATAATTCTTAAAGTCCATTTCCATTAAGTTGTCCTTTGTAATATAAATGTTTGTATTTTTTTAAGTACGTTTCCATGAAAGTTTTTCATCTGTAACTGCATATTCTTATATTTCTTAAAGTCCATTTCCATTAAACTGTCCTTTGTAATAAAAATATTTGTATTTTTTTAAGTACGTTTCCTAGAAAGTTTTTCATCTGTAACTGCATATTCTTATATTTCTTAAAGTCCATTTCCATTAGGTTGTCCTTTGTAATATAAATGTTGTATTTTGTTAGGTACATTTACAGCAAGTTTGTCATCTGTAACTACATATTCTTATATTTCTTAAAGTCCATTTACATTAGGTTGTCCTTTGTAATATAAATGTTTGCATTTTGTTAAGTACGTTTACAAGTAAGTGTGTCATCTGTAACTGCATATTCTTATATTTCTTAAAGTCCATTTCCATTAAGCTGTCTTTGTAATATAATTGTTTGTATTTTTTTAAGTTCGTTTTCAAGTAAGTTTGTCATCTGTAACTACATATTCTTATATTTCTTAAAGTCCATTTTCATTTAGCTGTCCTTTGTAATATAAATGTTTGTATTTTTTTAAGTACGTTTCCAAGAAGGTTTTTCATCTGTAACTGCATATTCTTATAATTCTTAAAGTCCATTTCCATTAAGTTGTCCTTTGTAATATAAATGTTTGTATTTTTTTAAGTACATTAACAGCTAGTTTGTCATCTGTAACTGCATATTCTTATATTTCTTAAAGTCCATTTCCATTAGCCTGTCCTTTGTAATATAAATGTTTGTATTTTGTTAAGTACATTTACAGCAAGTTGGTCATCTGTAATGGCATATTCTTATATTTCTTAAAGTCCATTCCATTAAGCTGTATTTTGTAATATAAATGTTTGTATTTTTTTAAGTACGTTGCCAAGTAAGTTTGTCATCTGTAACTACATATTCTTATATTTCTTAAAGTCCATTTCCATTAAGATGTCCTTTGTAATATAGATGTTTGTATTTTGTTAAGTACATTTACAGCAAGTTTGTCATCTGTAACTGCATATTCTTATATTTCTTAAAGTCCATTTCCATTAAGTTGTCCTTTGTAATATAAATGTTTGCATTTTGTCAAGTACATTTACAGCAAGATTGTCATCTGTAACTGCATATTCTTATATTTCTTAAAGTCCATCTCCATTAAGCTGTCCTTTGTAATATAAATGTTTGTATTTTGTTAAGTACATTTACAGCAAGTTTGTCATCTGTAACTGCATATTATTATATTTCTTAACGTTCATTTCCATTAGGCTGTCTTTGTAATATAATTGTTTGTATTTTTTTAAGTACATTAACAGCAAGTTTGTCATGTGTAACTGCATATTCTTATATTTCTTAAAGTCCATTTCCATTAAGATGTCCTTTGTAATATAGATGTTTGTATTTTTTAAAGTACGTTTCCAAGAAAGTTTTTCATCTGTAACTGCATATTCTTATATTTCTTAAAGTCCATTTCCATTAAGTTGTCCTTTGTAATATAAATGTTTGTATTTTGTTAAGTACATTTACTGCAAGTTTGTCATCTGTAACTGCATATTCTTATAATTCTTAAAGTCCATTTCCATTAAGCTGTCCTTTGTAATATAAATGTTTGTATTTTGTTAAGTACATTTACTGCAAGTTTGTCATCTGTAACTGCATATTCTTATATTTCTTAAAGTCTTTTTCCATTAAGCTGTCCTTTGTAATATAAATGTTTGTATTTTTTTAAGTACATTAACAGCTAGTTTATCATCTGTAACTGCATATTCTTATATTTCTTAAAGTCCATTTCCATTAGCCTCTCCTTTGTAATATAAATGTTTGTATTTTGTTAAGTACATTTACAGCAAGTTTGTCATCTGTAACGGCATATTCTTATATTTCTGAAAGTCCATTCCATTAAGCTGTATTTTGTAATATAAATGTTTGTATTTTTTTAAGTACGTTGCCAAGTAAGTTTGTCATCTGTAACTACATATTCTTATATTTCTTAAAGTCCATTTCCATTAAGATGTCCTTTGTAATATAGATGTTTGTATTTTGTTAAGTACATTTACAGCAAGTTTGTCATCTGTAACTGCATATTCTTATATTTCTTAAAGTCCATTTCCATTAAGTTGTCCTTTGTAATATAAATGTTTGCATTTTGTCAAGTACATTTACAGCAAGATTGTCATCTGTAACTGCATATTCTTATATTTCTTAAAGTCCATTTCCATTAAGCTGTCCTTTGTAATATAAATGTTTGTATTTTGTTAAGTACATTTACAGCAAGTTTGTCATCTGTAACTGCATATTCTTATATTTCTTAACGTTCATTTCCATTAGGCTGTCTTTGTAATATAATTGTTTGTATTTTTTTAAGTACAATAACAGCAAGTTTGTCATCTGTAACTGCATATTCTTATATTTCTTAAAGTCCATTTTCATTAAGCTGTCCTTTGTAATATAAATTTTTGTATTTTGTTAAGTACATTTACAGCAAGTTTGTCATCTGTAACTGCATATTCTTATATTTCTTAAAGTCCATTTCCATTAAGCTCTCCTTTGTAATATAAATGTTTGTATTTTTTTAAGTACGTTTCCATGAAAGTTTTTCATCTGTAACTGCATATTCTTATATTTCTTAAAGTCCATTTCCATTAAACTGTCCTTTGTAATAAAAATATTTGTATTTTTTTAAGTACGTTTCCTAGAAAGTTTTTCATCTGTAACTGCATATTCTTATATTTCTTAAAGTCCATTTCCATTAGGTTGTCCTTTGTAATATAAATGTTGTATTTTGTTAGGTACATTTACAGCAAGTTTGTCATCTGTAACTACATATTCTTATATTTCTTAAAGTCCATTTACATTAGGTTGTCCTTTGTAATATAAATGTTTGCATTTTGTTAAGTACGTTTACAAGTAAGTGTGTCATCTGTAACTGCATATTCTTATATTTCTTAAAGTCCATTTCCATTAAGCTGTCTTTGTAATATAATCGTTTGTATTTTTTTAAGTTCGTTTTCAAGTAAGTTTGTCATCTGTAACTACATATTCTTATATTTCTTAAAGTCCATTTTCATTTAGCTGTCCTTTGTAATATAAATGTTTGTATTTTTTTAAGTACGTTTCCAAGAAGGTTTTTCATCTGTAACTGCATATTCTTATAATTCTTAAAGTCCATTTCCATTAAGTTGTCCTTTGTAATATAAATGTTTGTATTTTTTTAAGTACATTAACAGCTAGTTTGTCATCTGTAACTGCATATTCTTATATTTCTTAAAGTCCATTTCCATTAGCCTGTCCTTTGTAATATAAATGTTTGTATTTTGTTAAGTACATTTACAGCAAGTTGGTCATCTGTAATGGCATATTCTTATATTTCTTAAAGTCCATTCCATTAAGCTGTATTTTGTAATATAAATGTTTGTATTTTTTTAAGTACGTTGCCAAGTGAGTTTGTCATTGGTAACGGCATATTCTTATATTTCATAAAGTCCATTTCCATTTAGCTCTCCTTTGTAATATAAATGTTTGTATTTTGTTAAGTACATTTACAGCAAGTTTGTCATCTGTAACGGCATATTCTTATATTTCTTAAAGTCTATTTCCATTAGGCTGTCCTTTGTAATATAAATGTTTGTATTTTTTTAGGAACGTTTCCAAGTAAGTTTGTCAACTGTAACTGCATATTCTTATATTTCTAAAAGTCCATTTCCATTTAGCTGTCCTTTGTAATATAAATGTTTGTATTTTTTTAAGTACGTTTCCAAGAAGGTTTTTCATCTGTAACTGCATATTCTTATATTTCTTAAAGTCCATTTCCATTAAGCTGTCCTTTGAAATATAAATGTTTGTGTTTTGTTAAGTACAATTACAGCAAGTTTGTCATGTGTAAGTGTATATTCTTATATTTCCTAAAGTTCATTTCCATTAGGCTGTCCTTTGTAATATAAATGTTTTTACTTTGTTAAGTACATTTACTGCAAGTTTTTCATCTGTAACCGCATATTCCTATATTTCTTAAAGTCCATTTCCATTAAGTTGTCCTTTGTAATATAAATGTTTGTATTTTGTTAAGTACATTTACAGCATGATTGTCATCTGAAACTGCATATTCTTATAATTCTTAAAGTCCATTTCCATTAAGCTGTCCTTTGTAATATAAATGTTTGTATTTTGTTAAGTACATTTACTGCAAGTTTGTCATCTGTAACTGCATATTCTTATATTTCTTAAAGTCCATTTCAATTAAGCTGTCCTCTGTAATATAAATGTTTGTATTTTTTTAAGTACGTTTCCCAGAAAGTTATTCATCTGTAACTGCATATTCTTATATTTCATAAAGTCCATTTCCATTAGGTTGTCCTTTGTAATATAAATGCTTGTATTTTGTTAAGTACATTTACAGCAAGATTGTCATCTGCAACTGCATATTCTTATATTTCTTAAAGTCTATTTCCATTAGGTTGTCCTTTGTAATATAAATGCTTGTATTTTGTTAAGTACATTTACAGCAAGATTGTCATCTGTAACTGCATATTCTTATATTTCTTAAAGTCCATTTCCATTAAGCTGTCCTTTGTAATATAAATGTTTGTATTTTGTTAAGTACGTTTTCAAGTAAGTTTGTTATCTGTAACCGCATATTCTTATATTTTTAAAATCCATATCCATTAAGCTGTCCTTTGTAATATACATGTTGGTATTTTTTTAAGTACATTTACAGCAAGTTTGTCATCTGTAACTACATTTTCTTATATTTCTTAAAGTCCATTTCCATTAAGCTGTCCTTTGTAATACAAATGTTTGTATTTTTTTAAGTGCGTTTCCAAGAAAGTTTGTCATCTGTAACTGCATATTCTTATATTTCTTAAAGTCCATTTCCATTGAGCTGTCCTGTGTAATATAAATGTTTATATTTTTTTAAGTACGTTTCCAAGAAAGTTTTTCACCTGTAACTGTATATTCTTATATTTCTTAAAGTCCATTTCTATTAAGCTGTCTTTTGTAATATAAATGTTTGTATTTTTTTAAGTACGTTTCCAAGAAAGTTTTTCATCTGTAACTGCATATTCTTACATTTCTTAAAGTCCATTTCCATTAGGCTGTCCTTTGTAATATAAATGTTTGTATCTTTTAAAGTACATTTACAGCAAGTTTGTCAACTGTAACTTCATATTCTTATATTTCTTAAATTCCATTTCCATTAAGCTGTCCTTTGTAATATAAATGTTTGTATTTTTTTAAGTACGTTTACAAGTAAGTGTGTCATCTGTAACTGCATATTCTTATATTTCTTAAGGTCCATTTCCATTTAGCTGTCCTTTGTAATATAAATGTTTGTATTTTTTAAGTACGTTTCCAAGAAGGTTTTTCATCTGTAACTGCATATTCTTATAATTCTTAAAGTCCATTTCCATTAAGCTGTCCTTTGTAATATAAATGTTTGTGTTTTTTTAAGTACATTTACAGCAAGTTTGTCATGTGTAACTGCATATACTTATATTTCCTAAAGTTCATTTCCATTAGGCTGCCCTTTGTAATATAAATGTTTGTACTTTGTTAAGTACATTTACTGCAAGTTTTTCATATGTAACTGCATATTCTTATATTTCTTAAAGTCCATTTCCATTAAGCTGTCCTTTGTAGTATAAATGTTTGTATTTTTTTAAGTACATTTACAGCATGATTGTCATCTGAAACTGCATATTCTTATAATTCTTAAAGTCCATTTCCATTAAGCTGTCCTGTGTAATATAAATGTTTATATTTTTTTAAGTACGTTTCCAAGAAAGTTTTTCACCTGTAACTGCATATTCTTATATTTCTTAAAGTCCATTTCTATTAAGCTGTCTTTTGTAATATAAATGTTTGTATTTTTTTAAGTACGTTTCCAAGAAAGTTTTTTATCTGTAACTGCATATTCTTACATTTCTTAAAGTCCATTTCCATTAAGCTGTCCTTTGTAATATAAATGTTTGTATATTTTAAAGTACATTTACAGCAAGTTTGTCAACTGTAACTTCATATTCTTATATTTCTTAAATTCCATTTCCATTAAGCTGTCCTTTGTAATATAAATGTTTGTATTTTTTTAAGTACGTTTACAAGTAAGTGTGTCATCTGTAACTGCATATTCTTATATTTCTTAAAGTCCATTTCCATTAAGCTGTCCTTTGTAATATAAATGTTTGTATTTTTTTAAGTACGTTTACAAGTAAGTGTGTCATCTGTAACTGCATATTTTTATATTTCTTAAAGTCCATTTCCATTAAGCTGTCCTTTGTAATATAAATGTTTGTATTTTTTTAAGTACATTAACAGCTAGTTTGTCATCTGTAACTGCATATTCTTATTTTTCTTAAAGTCCATTTCCATTAACCTGTCCTTTGTAATATAAATGTTTGTATTTTGTTAAGTACATTTACAGCAAGTTGGTCATCTGTAACGGCATATTCTTATATTTCTTAAAGTCCATTCCATTAAGCTGTATTTTGTAATATAAATGTTTGTATCTTTTTAAGTACGTTGCCAAGTGAGTTTGTCATTGGTAACGGCATATTCTTATATTTCATAAAGTCCATTTCCATTTAGCTCTCCTTTGTAATATAAATGTTTGTATTTTGCTAAGTACATTTACAGCAAGTGTGTCATCTGTAACTGCATATTTTTATATTTCTTAAAGTCCATTTCCATTAGGCTGTCCTTTGTAATATAAATGTTTGTATTTTTTTAGGAACGTTTCCAAGTAAGTTTGTCAACTGTAACTGCATATTCTTATGTTTCTTAAAGTCCATTTCCATTAAGCTGTCCTTTGTAATATTAATGTTTGTATTTTTTTAAGTACGTTTTCAGGTAAGTTTGTCATCTGTAACTACATATTCTTATATTTCTTAAAGTCCATTCCCATTAAGCTGTCCTTTGTAATATAAATGTTTGTATTTTTTTAAGTACATTAACAGCTAGTTTGTCATCTGTAACTGCATATTCTTATATTTCTTAAAGTCCATTTCCATTAGGCTGTCCTTTGTAATATAATTGTTTGTATTTTTTTAAGTACGTTTTCAGGGAAGTTTGTCATCTGTAACTGCATATTCTTATATTTCTTAAAGTCCATTTCCATTAGGCTGTTCTTTGTAATATAAATGCTTGTATTTTTTTAAGTACATTTACAGCAAGTTTGTCATCTGTAACTGCATATTCTTATATTTCCTAAATTCCATTTCCAATTAAGCTGTCCTTTGTAATATAGATTTTTTGTATTTTGTTAAGTACATTTACAACAAGTTTGTCATCTGTAACTGCATATTCTTATATTTCTTAAAGTCCATTTCCATTGAGCTGTCCTGTGTAATATAAATGTTTATATTTTTTTAAGTACGTTTCCAAGAAAGTTTTTCATCTGTAACTGCATATTCTTACATTTCTTAAAGTCCATTTCCATTAAGCTGTCCTTTGTAATATAAATGTTTGTATTTTTTAAAGTACATTTACAGCAAGTTTGTCAACTGTAACTTCATATTCTTATATTTCTTAAATTCCATTTCCATTAAGCTGTCCTTTGTAATATAAATGTTTGTATTTTTTTAAGTACGTTTACAAGTAAGTGTGTCATCTGTAACTGCATATTCTTATATTTCTTAAAGTCCATTTCCATTTATCTGTCCTTTGTAATATAAATGTTTGTATTTTTTTAAGTACGTTTCCAAGAAGGTTTTTCATCTGTAACTGCATATTCTTATATTTCTTAAAGTCCATTTCCATTAAGCTGTCCTTTGAAATATAAATGTTTGTGTTTTGTTAAGTACAATTACAGCAAGTTTGTCATGTGTAACTGCATATTCTTATATTTCCTAAAATTCATTTCCATTAGGCTGTCCTTTGTAATATAAATGTTTGTACTTTGTTAAGTACATTTACTGCAAGTTTTTCATCTGTAACCGCATATTCCTATATTTCTTAAAGTCCATTTCCATTAAGTTGTCCTTTGTAATATAAATGTTTGTATTTTGTTAAGTACATTTACAGCATGATTGTCATCTGAAACTGCATATTCTTATAATTCTTAAAGTCCATTTCCATTAAGCTGTCCTTTGTAATATAAATGTTTGTATTTTGTTAAGTACATTTACTGCAAGTTTGTCATCTGTAACTGCATATTCTTATATTTCTTAAAGTCCATTTCCATTAAGCTGTCCTCTGTAATATAAATGTTTGTATTTTTTTAAGTACGTTTCCCAGAAAGTTATTCATCTGTAACTGCATATTCTTATATTTCTTAAAGTCCATTTCCATTAGGTTGTCCTTTGTAATATAAATGCTTGTATTTTGTTAAGTACATTTACAGCAAGATTGTCATCTGTAACTGCATATTCTTATATTTCTTAAAGTCCATTTCCATTAGGTTGTCCTTTGTAATATAAATGCTTGTATTTTGTTAAGTACATTTACAGCAAGATTGTCATCTGTAACTGCATATTCTTATATTTCTTAAAGTCCATTTCCATTAAGCTGTCCTTTGTAATATAAATGTTTGTATTTTGTTAAGTACATTTACAGCAAGTTTGTTATCTGTAACTGCATATTCTTATATTTCTTAAAGTCCATTTCCATTAAGCTGTCCTCTGTAATATAAATGTTTGTATTTTTTTAAGTACGTTTCCCAGAAAGTTATTCATCTGTAACTGCATATTCTTATATTTCTTAAAGTCCATTTCCATTAGGTTGTCCTTTGTAATATAAATGTTTGTATTTTGTTAAGTACATTTACAGCAAGATTGTCATCTGTAACTGCATATTCTTATATTTCTTAAAGTCCATTTCCATTAGGTTGTCCTTTGTAATATAAATGCTTGTATTTTGTTAAGTACATTTACAGCAAGATTGTCATCTGTAACTGCATATTCTTATATTTCTTAAAGTCCATTTCTATTAAGCTGTCCTTTGTAATATAAATGTTTGTATTTTGTTAAGTACGTTTTCAAGTAAGTTTGTTATCTGTAACCGCATATTCTTATATTTCTAAAAGTCCATTTCCATTAAGCTGTCCTTTGTAATATAGATGTTTGTATTTTGTTAAGTACATTTACAGCAACTTTGTCATCTGTAACTGCATATTCTTATATTTCTTAAAGTCCATTTCCATTAAGCTGTCTTTGTAATATAATTGTTTGTATTTTTTTAAGTACGTTTTCAGGGAAGTTTGTCATCTGTAACTACATATTCTTATATTTTTAAAATCCATATCCATTAAGCTGTCCTTTGTAATATACATGTTGGTATTTTTTTAAGTACATTTACAGCAAGTTTGTCATCTGTAACTACATTTTCTTATATTTCTTAAAGTCCATTTCCATTAAGCTGTCCTTTGTAATACAAATGTTTGTATTTTTTTAAGTGCGTTTCCAAGAAAGTTTTTCATCTGTAACTGCATATTCTTATATTTCTTAAAGTCCATTTCCATTAAGCTGTTCTTTGTAATATAAATGTTTGTATTTTTTTAAGTACATTTACAGCAAGTTTGTCATCTGTAACTGCATATTCTTATATTTCCTAAATTCCATTTCCAATTAAGCTGTCCTTTGTAATATAGATTTTTTGTATTTTGTTAAGTACATTTACAACAAGTTTGTCATCTGTAACTGCATATTCTTATATTTCTTAAAGTCCATTTCCATTGAGCTGTCCTGTGTAATATAAATGTTTATATTTTTTTAAGTACATTTCCAAGAAAGTTTTTCACCTGTAACTGCATATTCTTATATTTCTTAAAGTCCATTTCTATTAAGCTGTCTTTTGTAATATAAATGTTTGTATTTTTTTAAGTACGTTTCCAAGAAAGTTTTTCGTCTGTAACTGCATATTCTTACATTTCTTAAAGTCCATTTCCATTAAGCTGTCCTTTGTAATATAAATGTTTGTATTTTTTTAAGTACGTTTACAAGTAAGTGTGTCATCTGTAACTGCATATTCTTATATTTCTTAAAGTCCATTTCCATTAAGCGGTCCTTTGTAATATAAATGTTTGTGTTTTTTTAAGTACGTTTACAAGTAAGTGTTTCGTCTGTAACTGCATATTCTTATATTTCTTAAAGTCCAATTAGATTAAGCTGTCCTTTGTAAAATAAATGTTTGTATTATGTTAAGTACATTTACAGCAAGTTTGTCATCTGTAACTGCATATTCTTATATTTCCTAAAGTCCATTTCCATTAAGCTGTCCTTTGTAATATAAATGTTTGTATTTTTTTAAGTACGTTTCCAAGTAAGTTTGTCATCTGTAACTCCATATTCTTATATTCCTTAAAGTCCATTTCCATTAAGCTGTCCTTTGTAATATAAATGTTTGTATTTTTTTAAGTACGTTTCCAAGTAAGTTTGTCATCTGTAACTCCATATTCTTATATTTCTTAAAGTCCATTTCCATTATGCTGTCCTTTGTAATATAAATGTTTGTATTTTTTTAAGTACGTTTCCAAGAAAGTTTTTCATCTGTAACTGCATATTCTTATATTTCTTAGAGTCCATTTCCATTAAGCTGTCCTTTGTAATATAAATGTTCGTATATTTTTAAGTACGGTTCCAAGTAAGTTTGTCATCTGTAACTACATATTCTTATATTTCTTAAAGTCCATTTCCATTAAGCTGTCACTTGTAATATAGATTTTTTGTATTTTGTTAAGTACATTTACAGCAAGTTTGTCATCTGTATCTTTAATTTCTTATATTTTGTGTAGTTTTTCTATATGTTTGTCCTCTATAACATCAATTTCATACTCTTCGTAAGGTCCATGTCTAGTAAGCTTGTGGTTTGTATAATAGTTTTTTGTATTTTGTTATTCGTAATATTGATGAGGATTATTGTTTCTTTTTTTCAAAACTGTTTTTTTCTCTGTGTTTTCGCATCATATTCTATTTTACTAAATTGTGTTCAAAATACATTCTATTTATTACTAATATTTCTTGTATTAGGATTTATTTATTAAACCTGTGACTACGGTTCCGTTTGTTAATTAGTTGTTCAATTTGTTTCTACTACAGAAATCTTTTTCCTCTGTCTCTACTCAACCCCTTTACTCTGTATTGACCCTAAGACCACAATCTCCTAAGACCATTTTTCCATTCATAATTTCCTCTGTATTTCTTTATTTATTTATAGATTTGTGTTTTGAAGCTTTTATGTCTGTTTATCTCTTCTAGTCCATATCTTATTCTGTTTTCCGTGTTCATTTTTCAACATGCTTTACAAACCCAATGCATATCTCTTGTATTCCGTGTAGTATAACTTGGCTTTCACATTACTAAATTCCTTTGAGTCTCTTTAATTGTACATTTGTATTTGGTGTCGCATTTATATATTCTTCTATCGTCTATCTTATCTATTATTTTGAATTCTATGTACTATGGTTACCACGATTTACTAATTCAATGCATATCTCTTATTTCGTGTATGGTGCAAATTAGCTTTTCCAATATTCAAAGAAGGTTCTTGTATTTATTCTTGACTTTTATATTCTGTTTAGACAATAATTTCATACCAACTGCAATAATATTACGATCAACCGTTATAACTATCACTAGAATAATATTTTACTATTTTAAGTAGTTTATAAAAGTTTGCTCAATTGAAAGGTAGTTGTTAAGTTTATAACAGTTCATGTTTTACTGAGCATCCACCTACAAATATTGTTGATTGGAATCAAGCATCAATCAAACTTGTTTGGTCTGCGAGTGGTATTTTATTTCCCACTTTCCCTTCGAGAGAAAATTATTTTCTCCCGACGAGAGTTCCTCTATCCGCCACCTGAGGACGCACCCGATGGGGGTTTCAAGTTCCCCTCACGGGTTTCCCACGACCAGGGGCAATGACCTCTTTCCTTATTCCTCTTTAATTTCATTGTCTTCTTCTTCGTCGTCTTCCACCATGGAGTGTAGCTGGTAGACAATTTTTCTTCACTCCAATAGTAAGTAGATTTAGGTAATGTTACCGACTGTTAAAATGTTATGTCACATTCTTCCTTCCATTCTCTCTGTATGACCTTTATCTCCCTTAATCCTGATTGCATTCATAATCATATCCTTCAAAGGCTCAAGGAAACGATCGGCAACTCACCTGGCCTTAAAGAGACACGACTAAGAGTTTAAGAGAACAGTGCTCAATTTCCAAAAGGAAATACTGGAATTCTGAATTCAGGAGTGGATATATTAGCGCAGGCGAGCATCAACTAGAGACTGATATCTTTGAGAAAACGAAACGTTGATACTTTCATTTGAGGATGTCATTAGTTCCAGTGCCTCTAACGTTCCCCTCAGGAGTTACATCTTAAAACCGACAACGTTCGAGACTTCGGAAGAAAGATCTCGCAAAGTTATGGGACAAGACATAATACCCTGTTGTAACAGATGGGGACGATGACATTGATGGCTATACTGTACGGCATTCGTCAGTTGATTAGTTGACATGATAGTAAAAACAATGAGGATTGACATTTATCTTGAAGAAATAGAATGTAAAAAAGAGAAAACAAAGGACAAATTATTATAGCATGGGATGGGGCAATGATAGTAAGTAAGATATAAGTAGTCCGTCAATATCGTCAAAGTCAGCAGATTATCTATAATGCACATTGTATATTATTATTTCGAACAGAGTGTTCCTTAAATAATGTTGAAGCATCCAATATGGCAAACAATTTGCCACAAATATGTGTTGCACCTCTACTAATGGTTGTAATTGCCATTTCCCCCGCCCCCATCAGCGTACTGTGGAAGCTGATACTGTAGTTCCAACTGTCTTTGTTTCTTTATCCCTAATTGAGAAGTAGTTAAACTCGGATACCAAAGAAGAGATTGACCAACTGAATGAGAGAGTATCTGGTGACTGTCCTATCAAACGGCGTCCACCAGTTCAAGGTACATGTTCCAGTGAATGCAATAGGGATAAAAATTGAAAGATTAATTTTTTAAATATTATATTCAAACACTTCTTGGTAAAAACGTCAGAACAAAGAAAAGAGAACTATGCTATTCTGTAAGCCTTAATTGATATATTTCAAAAATAATACTTTCAAATCCAAATTCAGTAGATATAAATTAAATTAATAAAAAATAATTTTAATAATTTCCTGCACATTCTAACGATTTTAGTTTTTTGTAAAATTTCTTTTCATTGCATCGTATATTGGCTGTCGTATTGTATTTATTTTGCATCTGGTTCTGTTTACTTTTTCATTAAATTAAAAATTGTTTAGATAAATATAAGGCATTTTAATAATTTAAATAGGGAGTAGGTTTTTGTTTACATCTAGAAAATTTACTGGTTCACCATAGCATTCTATATTTCACATGATATTGGTATTGACAAATCAATAGTGTGTGTGTGTGTGTGTGTGTGTGTGTGTGTGTGTGTGTGTGTGTGTGTGTGTGTGTGTGTGTGTGTGTGTGTGTGTGTGTGTGTGTGTGTGTGTGTGTGTGTGTGTGTGTGTGTGTGTGTGTGTGTGTGTGTGTGTGTGTGTGTGTGTGTGTGTGTGTGTGTGTGTGTGTGTGTGTGTGTGTGTGTGTGTGTGTGTGTGTGTTTGGGTGTGTGTGGGGGGGGTCTAGTTCCCTAATAATGTTTTCGTGCTAATGTAATTGGTCACAGGATTTCATTTATATTCTAATTTTACTCTATTTATTATGGTATGATATTATGAAATACCTTTCACATATTTACGACTTACATATCCTTGTGCAAGAAGACGGGGGGTCGAAGTCTCAAATAAATGGAAACAATGAAATGGCCTGCATTTAAAAAAATTAACTCTGCGTATCTAGAACGGACCCACGATGGGAAAATTATCCCAGATATAGGCGGTAACATTACTATTAATGGTTAATTAATGTAATCTTTATTTAACCAATTATTTTCTCAACTATATTAAATAATAAATAGGTTATTTTGATTTAATGTAATTCTATTTTGAAATTATCTGCAAATGACGATCCCTTTATAAAGAGATCCGCGATATTCTAGGAGGTCGCAACCCACAAATTACAAAAAAATTAAATAAAGAATACAATATTTACTTAGTCGATGGTAAAATGTAAAGTTACATCATTAATAAATACAAACAACCTCGAAATATAAATATTATTATTAGCTAGAATAAAAATTGACTAGAGTAAACCATAGACTAGAATAAAAATATTTCTGGTTAGAGGTTGTTTGTATTATTTATTAATATCAATCCACAGTAATTAATTCAAGAATGTAGTGATTTACATCAGTTCTTGAGAAAAGAACTTTTATCACAAATTAATGTGACAGATTATTGTTAAGACTTTCGACTTCTCATGAATAATAATAAGATCTAAATAATATTAGACAATATATCTTATAAATAATAATAAGCTCATGTTATAATAAGATCTAAAGTTAGTTTTCTATATGCCAAAATTATTATGATTATATTACGATATAATATGGCGATGATTATGTATAATACATACGACCAAAAATACATTGGGCGCATGTATTTATTATATCTTGTTTAGCGACAATAGTAATTTTGATTTAGGAGCGGAAAAACATTTATAAATATTTCTATTTTATATAAGTATCCCCGGACTCGCCCGCTAACAAGCTATGAGACTCTCACGGACCACCGGCGCCGGTTGGGAAGCAGTGTCGTATACAATTTACGAGAATGTATGCAAGAAATGACGTATAAGATATTATTTTAGATAACTGCACTTTATTAAATGTTCACTGATATCTTAGAGTTTCTTCATTTAGGCATTATGAGAGTTAATCCAGTCTAAGTACTGCTTCCTTGTTTCCTTGGAATTAAAAATATGAAACACTGAACAGTTCATATATGTATAAAACCTATATTAAAAATAACCTAGACACTTAATCTTAATTCTAATGTAATGTCTTAGAACACAAAATATAACATTTCAAACGTTGCGAAATCCCTAAAATTCAATTGAATATATTCCTTAATAAAGAAATAATTAACAACAAAAATAAAGAGAAATTAACAAAAATTAAAAAGTATAGAAAAAAAGTTAGACAAAGATAAGTTCCAGAAAAAATAATAATAATATAATAGATACGTGTAATGTTTATATCTTTAAGAAAGCAGGAGTACTTTCGTATTAAACAGAGGCTACCCATCCACAGTTAAAAGAAAGCTACAAAGTATCTGGTTGGGCTAGATTTGGTAATAAAAGAAGGTATTAAATTATTGCATTAAAAGGCAACTTATTAAGAAGCGAAGAGGCGAAAAGTGAATTTCTGTATAGGCTATGTTTTTGCATGGCGGCACGAAACAAGAAGGCAGTTTTACCCATGCCATGAGTTTACATCGTATATTAGTATTTATATTTTTGTTAAAAACCAAATCTATCATAACCAGATAATTTGTTACTATATTTTAATTTATCTCTATAATAATGCAGTATTACAAAGATGGGTAGTTTTACAACTATTTATTCTTAGATAAAATTAAAAGAATTAACAGAACCCACATAAAAAAGAACCCGAATATATAATTTTTACTTACTAAAAAGTAAACAATAATTTACGATAACAACATACGTTATAAAAGCTTGTTACCTAAAAAAGTCGGCGGTTACCTCGCCTTGTATTTAGTAATCCATCAAATATATTCCAAACATTTCCGAAACAATCAACTTTCTGATTGTTTGATTTCCCATGATTAACCGAGCTAACTATAAAGTTTTCCACGAAACAAAAATGTCATGCGTTTTATATTATGTAGGACGATAATTGATCTTTGTTCTCGAAAAAGACCATACAATATAAGATTTTGCCCGATTAAAAAATAAGTGATTGCATATTTTTCGTTCAGATATACAGGTTGCGGACAATTCAACCTTCTTTGAGTGATTTACCCGGAATGTGATTACTGTAGGTGTTTATAAATATAAGAGACAAGCTTACAAGGCGAACTTCGTACCGCCTAACAGTCAATAAATGACGTTTTTATTAGCTAAACTTAGTTTAGTATTTTTTAACATAAAGATAGTGAAGCTATGGTAGTCTATCGAGTAAAGTGTGGCAATGGAAATTCCCGATTGCGTGTTATTTATTGAAGTGCACTCGGATATATAATATTTTTTATTTTCCCCATCTGGTGTATACACAAATAAATCAGGTTTTTCGACAATTGAGATAGGAACACTCAATCTTGAATCTAATAGAATGTCTTAGAAGACAAAATATGACTATACAAATGTTGTGAAATCCCACCATTTCAATTTAATATAAACCTTAATAAAGAAATAATAACCAACAAAATAAAGAGAAATTAAGGAAAATTCCAACATATAGATAAATTACTAAAAACAGATAAGTTAACACAAAAATATAATTGATATAAGAGAGGCGGATTACTTCCGCATTAAATAGTGATCATACATCCACTGTTAGCATATAGTTACAAAGTATCCAGTTAGGCTAGATCTGGTAATAACACAAGGAATTAAACTTTAGCAACAAAAAGCAACTTATTAACAAGCCAAGTGACGAAGAGGGAATTTCTGTATAAGTTATGATTTTGTATCGCGGCTCGAAACTAGAAGGCAGTTTCACCCATGGAATGAATTTACATTGTAGGTTAATATTTATGTTTGGTTAAAAACCAAATCTATCATAACCAGATAATTTGTTACTATATTATAATATATCTATATAATAATGTGATATAACATAGTGCGGTAATTTGGCAACAATTTATGCATATAGAAGTAGCCAATGTTTGTCAAGGGAGGTTATGTTTATGTTCAAAGTTTAACGAAACTTTAACGACTATTTATTGTTAGAGAAGTTTAAACTATTTATTCTTTATATAGAATGTATTTTTACTACTTCCTCGAACCTCACAACTATCAGTCCTGTTTTTCACACAAGTGTCCCATTGGCCCGTTTTGGCAGAATAGGAACTGACATAGGCTACTAACTTTTCAATATTTTTTTTTTAATTTTGAGCAGATAAAACAAATATTAGACATTGAATGTTTTAACACAAAATAAAAGGTATCATATTAATGGTTTGAAAGTTCAAATTCGTAGTAAATTTTAATGCATTACCGCGTCGTTTTCAGGGGTATTTCCACGAGCCCACCGCTTTGCGGGGGATATTCATTTCGTACCCCCAAAAACTCCCAGCAACAGCTGTCCCGTTTTGATCTAGAAATCTGGTCACCTTAATCTTAAAGTGATGAAAAAACCTATTCTACAATATTTATAGTATATTCGCCTATAAATAATGAGTTTAATGTGAATGTACCAAATTCTGTAGCACTTGTTATAAGTTATTTTCATTAAATGTGAGGTTTTTTAATGTTAAACAAGTTGTTTTTTAGTTTTAAAAATTGTAATAAGAAAGTTGTTCCTAAATTGTATTACAAGAATTACTAATGCGAATTGAATGTTACCTCCAGAAGAGATTCTGTACTGAGAAAGTGTAAATTAAATTGAAGGAGAGGGGGTTCACTGGATTCCATCTGTACGAAGTATCTGATGAACAATGGTTCCTTTGAAGGTGGGAAGACTGTTGAAGAAATGCGAATAACGACACTAGAACACTAGAAATAATCACTGTAACTCGCGTTTGTAACACGTCTCAATAAATACCGTGTGTACTACAAATGTTCCCCATGACTTATAATGTGTTAATGCACGGCAACTAATTGCCACGTCATTGCGTTAGGTGTCATGGCGTCCTGTTTCTAGACTTGGTCCTGTACGTTAATTGCAGTCCTCTCGGTGACGTAGGATTTTACATTTCTTGAGTTTAATTGATGTTATATTTGTAGACGTTCTTTCACAATATTATGTTCACGCCAAATAAACACCCAAGTAACAAACGTCACTTGAAAGACGTCACGTCCCAAGTAACACACCATTGTTTGAAACACTGAATTTGTTCATGGATTCCAAATAAAAGGCACTGTAATTATATTTCAACAGAGCGGCGGATTCTAAAAACGATTTCTAACCACCTCCGTCTTTGTATCCATCGACTAAATACTCCGATAGCTCCAAGGAGCTTCACATTCAATAAAACCGACTCCACGTCCATCTTCCTTCAGTTCTGCTGCTAGACTGAGACGTCCTTGGTGCGGGAGTGGGTTTCTAGATCAATTGGTTTCAGGACGACCGTAAGGCCAGTAATATAATATTTATAAATTACATTTTAATTTGAAATAATTTATATATTATAATAATTATTAAAAAAATTAATGTGTATTTTTAATATTATTATGAAGAGTAGATTAAAAATTATAATAATGTATAATATAATGTTTTCCTTAATTATATATTGTCAATTTATTTTTGTATAAATAATATATGATTTTAATATATATTATTTATTTGTTATATCTCATCAAAAAATATTGTGAAAAGCAAATATTTTTTTAATTATTTTATTTATAAATATAAATTGCATAATTTATTATTAGATAATATAATATTATGCAATGTTATTAATTGAACATTATCAGATCGGTGTTATATAATGTTATTATATAGTTAGAATATATATATATATATATATATATATATATATATATATGATTTATTATGTTACTATTGTAAATTATATTAATAAAATTTACCTTTTAACAACAATAATAATATATTATTAATATATTATTTTATTTATATTTTTAATTTATTATTATATAGCTACTACAAAATTATGAAAGTTGAATATGGAAATGTTGTTATTTATAAATATAAATTGTTTATAATTGATTATATAATACTATTATGCTACATTAATAGTTAATGTATATTAATAATTTATTTATACATGTGTAATTATTATACAAATATATTATTTAATCATCATACCAAATATTTATTATACTATACTCTGTTATGAAAGTAATAACTTTTTAAGTGCTTTAAGCCATGCTTTATGCAAGTTTTATTGCTTAGACCCTTAATAATAAATTAAAATATGTGATATATGATTATATATTATTATTGTGCTACATTAAAAATTAATGTATATTAATAATTTATTTATAGGCCTACATGTGTAATTATCATACAATAACATTATTTAATCATCATAACAAATAATTATTATAGGCCCTACTATACTCTATTATGAAAGTAATTATTGTATAAATGCTTTGAACCATACTTTATGCAAGTATTATGGTTTAGACCCTTAATAATAAATAGAAATATGTGTGATATATGATTATATAATATGTGTGATATATGATTATATAATAATATTGTGCTACTTTAAAAATTCATGTATATTAATAATTTATTTATAGGCCTACATGTGTAATGATCATACAATAACAGTAGTATTTAATCATTATAACAAATAATTATTATACTATACTCTGTTATGAAAGTAATTATTGTTTAAATGCTTTGAACCATACTTTATGCAAGTAGGCCTATTATTTTTTAGACCCTTAATAATAAATAGAAATATGTGTGATATATGATTATATAATATGTGTGATATATAATTATATAATATTATTGTGCTACATTAAAAATTCATGTATATTAATAATTTATTTATAGGCCTACATGTGTAATGATCATACAATAACAGTATTTAATCATCATAACAAATAATTATTATAGGCCCTACTATACTCTATTATGAAAGTAATTATTGTTTAAATGCTTTGAACCATACTTTATGCAAGTAGGCCTATTATTTTTTAGACCCTTAATAATAAATAGAAATATGTGTGATATATGATTATATAATATGTGTGATATATAATTATATAATATTATTGTGCTACATTAAAAATTCATGTATATTAATAATTTATTTATAGGCCTACATGTGTAATGATCATACAATAACAGTATTTAATCATCATAACAAATAATTATTATAGGCCCTACTATACTCTATTATGAAAGTAATTATTGTTTAAATGCTTTGAACCATACTTTATGCAAGTATTATTTTTTAGACCCTTAATAATAAATATAAATATGTGTGATATATGATTATATATTATTATTGTGCTACATTAAAATTAATGTATGATAATAATTTATTTATACATGTGTAATTATTATACAATTATATTATTTAATCATCATAACAAATAATTATTATACTATACCCTGTTATGAAAGTAATTATTCTTTAATTGCTTTAAACCCTACTTTATGCAAGTTTTATTGTTTAAACCCTTGATATTAAATATAAATTGTGTGATATATGATTATATAATATTATTGTGCTACATTAAAATTAATGTATATTAATAATTTATTTATACATGTGTAATTATTATACAGTTATATTATTTAATCATAACAAATAATTAATATACAATACTCTATTATGAAAGTAGTTATTGTTTAAATGCTTTAAACCATGCTTTATGCAAGTTTTATTGTTTAGACCCTTAATAATAAATATAAATTATATAATACATTGTTTATTATTATATTATTAATAGCTGTATAGTATTAATTATTTTTATATATACCCGTTTAATTATTACATTATGAATTATAATATATTTTGAAGTGTGGTAACAAATTAACTAAACTTTGTAAACTGATGGGATAGATATAGGTTCATACTCTAAATTATTACTTTTAAGTTCGGATATTCATAAAATATTGTTAGAGTGATTAATTAAGATTCACCGAACTTAGGACTACAAAACTCAGGAAAGATCTTCATAAATATTCTCATTTATTAAGAGTATTTATTAAGAGTTTCGTATTGTTGATTTTTAATATGTTTAAAGTAATTTAACGAATTTTATAAATTGTGAGCTGTGTTGTATATTCGTTTAATACAAAACGAGCTCTTTAAAAAAAATTTAGGAAAAAAATTCGAAACGTTGAGTGGTAAAAAAGCATGAAATAATGGTCTGTGATCTGTCATTAGCCTACAAAAAAATTATTTAGTTTTGATAAATATATGCATAGAAGTATTTTATACAATAACATACATTGTGATTAAAACTATACATTAAAGGATACAATATACTATTTAATGAGCATGACAAATTTTAATTGGGATATACAGTTTAGAAAATACAATAAGTAGAATGTTGATTTAATGCTTAGAGATATTGTAAAATGTGATACAGGTTTTTATAATCTTATGGCTTGTACTTTCAATTTAAATCATTCAAATTAGGTTTAGTGTAGAATAATTATATTACTTTATAGCAACTAATTATAAAGTTTGGTACAGGTGTAGGTATCACATGGCATTATTTTCTTCCTCTATCAGTACTAAGACAGCCTCCATCTCTTCCTTAATCTCCTAATACTCACCTTTCCTTACTGCCACTATGAATCATCATCCATTTAACTTCCCTCACAAGATGAATGCCCGCCCTATCTTTGCACTCAACACCAAACTTAACTTCTGACTCATCTGATATATTTTACTGTTTTAACTCATTTAGGGGGATTATGAGACGTAAGAAGCTCAGCTCCTTACCATAGCTTTCACATTCTACAATCTGTACATTTCTTGAATATAAAAAAATGGCACACACATCTTGATAAGTTCAGTAAAAATAAAATCAGTAAATGCTGCGTTAATTACAAATAGTTTTAAACAGTAAATAGAAGCAGAAAAAAGAAGATAATGGTGATAAAATCATATGGTACTAAGCTTGAGTCTAGGTTTCTTTAAGACTGGAGAATTGTGAAATATATTCTCTTGGTTTTGTTTCATTTTGTTATGTTAAGGCATATATAAAAAACACACACGACATTGGTTGTAGTTATACCCATTGTTTGAAATATGTGAGGAAAACATTTGGAAATCAAAACACACACACACAACACACACACACACACACACACACACACACACACACACACACACACCTACACACACACACACACACACACACACACACACACACACACACACACACACACACCTACACACACACCTACACACACACACACACACACCTACACACACACACACACACACACACACACACACACACACACACACACACACACACATACACACACACACACACACACACACACACATATATATATATATATATATATATATATATATATATATATATATATAGTATTCAACGATGTAGACTTAGAGTGGGGATGTTGGACAAATTCATTATAGAAATTGATTTATAAAATGGATTGTTTCATAATCAAGAAACAGATATATTGTTAAAGTTTGTAATAGTTTCAGTTTTAAATAATAACGTAAACTCTCTATATCAGGGGTTCCCAAACCATTAAGGTCCAGGCTCCCTCCTCTTGAGATGAAATCCACCCACGCCCCCTCCACATTACACTACCAGTAAATGCTAATTGCATAAGAAAAAGAATCAAATATTATACATATTTAAAGCAATTTATTTGTATATACTGTAGCAAGAAACATGATATAATATTTCAAGTTTTAATTTTCAAGGTAAAGTTTAAACTTATAAGTGAAAAGCCTGATAGTGAGAGTCCTGAGCTTGCAGTTTTTACACTACCATGCCTATTTGTAGTTGTATTTTAGTAAGGGCACAACACAAGTCATAGCAACATAAAGTTTATTCCTCCAACATTAACTATATTTAATTTATCGTATTATTTTCTTACTGGTCTCACGCCTAACATTTTTGCAACCCATAGTAAATTAAAATGAAAGAAAATAATTATGTGAACTAGACAACGTAAACAAATTACATTATATAAAGGATACATATAAGTGTGTATGTGTGTGTTTGTGTGTGTGTGTGTGTGTGTGTGTGTGTGTGTTATGTTTGTGTGTGTGTTGTGTGTGTGTGTGTGTGTGTGTGTGTGTGTGTGTGTGTGTGTGTGTGTGTGTGTGTGTGTGTGTGTGTGTGTGTGTGTGTGTGTGTGTGTGTGTGTGTGTGTGTGTGTGTGTGTGTGTGAAAGAGAGAGAGAAAGAGAGAGAGTGTGCACACACATTTACATGTACACATTTACATTTACACATATACATGTTTCTACATATGACGTCACAATGGTGTTAAGGAAACTAAAACTAAAACTTTTGAAAGAGGCAAGAATGGCATAAAGTAGATGAAAATTAATAATAAATATATATTTTCAAGTAATAGAAATTAATCAGTGAAGAAACGCTATTCATTTTATAAATAATGTAAATTTTATAAAACATTTTTGTTCCACTAGCCAAAATAATTTTAATTATTTCTTGTCCTTACAGATAAATTAAATCTGACTTAAGCTCCTGAAATGGTACCAGAATAATAGTACCTTTGGCTATGACTTTGGTAACTTTTCATGACTGACTTATCATTCCTTTGGCTATGACTGCTTTGTCACGAAATCGAGGAAATGGTTTCTCTGGAAAATTTTGGGGGCAAATGCAGGTTCAAAAAGCAGAAGGAATAAAGTTTATGGGAATTTCCTTCTTATCTTTCATGGGAACTTTGTGATATAAGTGATTTGTGTCAAGCGAAGTTGGTTATGCTCAGCGATGTCAGTGGCCTTTGTGTGTGTGTTAAGTTTCAAGGTGGTTTATACATTATTTTGTGGTTTCTATATAGGAACTGCATTTTCTAAGAACGATGCCTCATAAGATGGACTGGAAAATATGATTCGATCACTGACGTTTCTGATTATTGCAATTCCAATCATCGACGCTCTACTCTAAAAGGAAGAAACAAAATTTTAGTTATTTTTTAATTTTATTACAAAAGAAGAGAATGATTTTGATTAAACATAAGTGTAAAATATTATTTTATTATAATATTTTCTAGTTTAAATAAAACAACGAAATTTTATTTAAAAATAAATCATCATAATTATTGTGATTAAAAATGATTTAGGAATAAATGCTTTCTAGTAAATCAAAAACCTGAGGGTGTGATACCTAATCATAATCTGCATAATTCTATCGAGTTCTGAGTAATCACTTTCAAGGATTATAACGACTTCTTGATTTTACAACTTGACAGTGTTCTACTTATGGCAAATATTGAACTATATTTAACGAGTTTAAGGAAACAGACCATCTATATCCTCTTTTTTAATGTTACAATTAATTTCAAAACATTAAATGGATTAAGTAACATGATTGAGGTAATGAAAGTATGTATATAAATCCCATCTTTGTAATTACAATAGATCTATTTCAGGTAAGTCACCCTGGACATGGAATACTATAGTAATTTGCATTTGCTTTCTATGTTAATATATATATATATATATATATATATATATATATATATATATATATATATATATATATATATATATATGTATATATTTATATATAATGAACATATATATATATATATATACATATATATATTTATATATAATGAATATATATATATATATATATATATATATATATATATATATATAGAACATACACAAAACGAACCAAAACAGTTGGCGTATGTGTCTCATATTTACATTTCATACGATTATAAATTTTGCTGAGCATAAAAGATCTCAAAACTTTCATCCAGGCTTAAGTTATACATAAAAAAACATGTTCTCTGGGCAAGTAGTGTCAGATTGTCGACTGCGAGAAATGACGTCATACGCCAGGCTAGAGCAATACAAAGAGGTACTTTTGTTAGAATAGGCAGATAGTTCAATGCATACATAATCCAATGTTAGACACATTGTTTAGGGAATTAAGTTAGGGTTTAAGAAGAAATAATGTCAAGTAAACACATGTTGTTCAAACCATGACCAGTTCAATTCATTTTCAGTTTAGTCCTAAATTTCATAAAAATCTTTTCAGATAATTTAATAAAATATCAATGATATTTTAAGTCAACTTATAAAGTCGTGAAACATTATGAGGTATTAGAAAAGATATGAAAAAATTGTACACTACTAAAATAATAACAAAATTATAAAGTATAATAATAAAAATAACAGTAATACATATATATTTAATAGGAAACGATCTATCTAATATTTATTGAATACAAGGCTATTGAAACACCTTTTCAAAAATATCATTTTTCGCTCTCGTATCTCAATTTTTAATGTTAGAAAGATTTATTGTAACATTTTGATCGTAAATACTTTCTACAAAATTGATTTTAAGATAAATGTTTGATGTTGCATTTTCCTTTTTTTATAGTTAACATTTACAATAATGCAATTTTGATTTTACTCTCTCAATTTCATATCTGAAAAGAATTCTTCTACTTTAACCTTTTAATTTTATGTATTTTTTATAACAATGTTAAAATGATATTATATATAAATGTTCTATAGTTTTTTGCATCAAATATATATCTCAAAATATAACATTTATTTTACATATCTGAGGTTTTTAATTGAAAACATTATATGTACTGAAATATTTTAACTAATTTATTTTTTTTAATTAATTTGATTGCAGTTAAATTTTGTAATTTTTATAAAGAAATATTCCATAACATTTTCAAAAATTAGTTTTTTTAGTTATTCCGTTTGAATCTCAAAAATTGATTAGGTTTATTGTTTTTCAGTTTCATGTATTTATATTTTTAATAGATTCTTCAACAAAAATTTGTACTGAAAAATAAGTTTGCTGTTTTAGGGATTTTCTTGTTATTATGTGAGAACAGTCTCCGTGCACTGATCCCCCCCCCCCAATGTTGATCTCACCGCTCCTATCAATGTTGAGCACATTAAACCAAGACTTATTATACGTTTATCCCTCTATCCTACTTCAAAGTTACATTTCCTTTCATAGACCTTGTAAGCTCGCCATCATTCAAGAAGCAATGGTTTAAAATGTTTTCCCTACACTATTTATGCACAATATTTCCTGAAATATTTGCACATTTGCATTCTTTTATTCCGTTACAATTAAAAAAACGTGTCGTAACAATATTGAGAGCACCCTTTTTTGAGAAATAATTATTTTCAGCTATTATTTTCTTAATCACTTAAACAATAGTTTATTCCCAACTTTAAATTTAGTAAATTTGTTAAAACTTACTGAGACAGAACGTTTTCGACCGCTATGTGCCGATCTTCATTAGTGTCTTCTGCTTGGAGATGTTGGGTCAAGCGGTGACGGTTTTAAAGGTAGGTTTTCGATAACATCAAAGAGTATGTGTGATTTGTATTGTGTTTGTTCATTTAATGTGTTTATACTTTGTGTTTTTGTGTGTCTGTAAATTTCATATTGTTCTAGTGTGTTGTGGTGTGGTCCTTTTTTGTTGATGTGTAAGATTTCTAGGTTATTGTAAATATCTGTGAATTTGTATTAACTTCTGTGCACGTCTGTGTATTACTTTCTAGACATAAATATTCCAGTTTCTTTGGATTTTCAGTTGTTATAAAAATTATAGATTTAGGTCAGTATTTTTAATTATTTAGTATAGCATTTTAATCTTCTCCTTAAACTAGTTTTTGCGTAAAATAGTAAATACTGAAAGCTATCCCCAGGTTTTAACCCCCATATCTGTTAGTATTTGTCTGTTATTACCAGGAATTAAATTACTTTCCATTTGCTATAAACTGTGTTTAATAACAATAAATAAAACAAAAACCACCAATCACAAATACATTGATTTTACCTAATACAAATTTCGGTTACCTAGTAATCAGCCTTAGAGGAATAATAATCAAGATCACTGACTATAAACGCCTGAAATTGTCAAACGAATTGGTCTTAATGCACATAAAAACCACATAACGAAAGAAAATATCTTCATTTCTTGGAGTTATTTTATTTACATTTCCAGTATATGTACCTCAGGTACCCTACTAAACAATGACAGTTCTCTGAAACGTACCAGGAATATGAAGAATCTGAATCAGTAAACAAAAATCGTGTTACAAGGTAAGTAGTAGGCAGTCATTCAGAGGTAAATTTTGGAGGCCTGTATATTTCAAGGGAATAAAACTTGCAAAAATATGCAGAAGAGTATGCAGAAATAAGTATGAGTAGTCAAAGGGCAGAAGTATGAGACAACCCTTTTGTACCCTTTTTTCCTAAATCAAGGTACCCTGTTTACAAGGAAGTAGAATGCAGTGCAAAGTAGTCCACTGACTCATATAATCCTTCTCAGTTAAAACTTCACCTTTATGTCAACACTGAAATGTTTAAAAATCAACTTTTGACAAATATAGCACATATGAGGACCACTGTATTCATTACAATTCTCACACCATTATTGTTCACTTAGCCACTCTTCAGCTGGATTATCCATCTATTTTTCAAAACACCATAGACAATAAATATTTTGTTGCTATTTCTCATCTTTGATTTTTTTTTTTTTTAATTTTACATCACCCTTAAAAATATTATTTCAGATATTTATAAATAAAGAGAGAATACAGGTTAGTAAATGCCTAATCACCATTAATAGGAGTAAAGATTATTCAGAGAGGATTGAAGGGAGATTGTAACAAACCATTATAAGGGTTGCTAAATGCCTAATCACCATTAATAGGAGTAAAGATTATTCAGAGAGGATTGAAGGGAGATTGTAACAAACCATTATAAGGGTTGTTAAATGTCTAATCACGATTAAGAGGGGTAAATGTTATTCAGAGAATATTGATTGGAGATTGTAACAAACCATTATAAGGGTTGCTAAATGCCTAATCACGATTAAGAGGCATATTGAAAAGAACCCCAATACCACAAAAATAATCAAAAATAACAAATAAAACAAGTTACTTAAGATTAAACCCTTATGTACATTTCGATGACCATGTCATCATCATCAGAGGGTCTTGTTACAAAACACAATCTAGCACACAAGAAGTTAGAAACTAGAATGATCATTCTAGTTTCTAACTTCTTGTGTGCTAGATTGTGTTTTGTAACAAGACCCTCTGATGATGATGACATGGTCATCGAAATGTACATAAGGGTTTAATCTTAAGTAACTTGTTTTATTTGTTATTTTTGATTATTTTTGTGGTATTGGGGTTCTTTTCAATATTTTTATTGTAATATATTGTACCACTGTGCTCTTGATATTGTGTACGATTAAGAGGGGTAAAGATTATTCAGAGAGGATTGAAGGGAGATTGTAACAAACCATTATAAGGGTTGCTAAATGCCTAATCACGATTAAGAGGGGTAAAGATTATTCAGAGAGGATTGAAGGGAGATTGTAACAAACCATTATAAGGGTTGCTAAATGCCTAATCACGATTAAGAGGGGTAAAGATTATTCAGAGAGGATTGAAGGGAGATTGTAACAAACCATTATAAAAGTTGGTAAATGCCTAATCAAGATTAAGAGGGGTAAAGATTATTTAGAGAGGATTGAAGGGAGATTGTAACAAACCATTATAAGGGTTGCTAAATGCCTAATCAAGATTAAGAGGGGTTAAGATTATATTCAGAGAGGATGGAAGGGAAATGTACCGAACCAGTATAAAGGTTGGTTAATGCCTTATCCCGATTAAGAGACTTTAGGCAGAGAGGATTAAAGGGAGATTATAACAAACCAATAGAAGGGTCGGTAAATGCCTAATCACGATTAGGAGTGGTAAAGATTATTCAGAGAGGATGGAAAGGCGATTGTAACAAACCATTATAAGGGTTGGTAAATGCTTAATCACGCTTAAGATGGGTAAAGATTATTTAGAGAAAATGGAGGTTAGTCAAATCCCTTTGACGTGTAAATCAGAAATAAATGGTAATCATTTACTCATCTTATTTGTGGGGTTAGAACAAGAAGAAAAAGGGAGAAATGTCGCTCCTATGTAGCGAAAAGGAGTAGACATAGTGATCCCCTTGTCGTGTGAATCAGAAATAACGGGAACCATTTAATTATAACGTTTATTGGGTCAGAAATAGAAGAAAAAGGGAGAAACGACGGACATAGATAGGGTTAAGGAGGGGACATACTAATACCCTTGACGTGTAATTCAGAAATAAATGGTAATCATTTAACAATCACATTTATTGGGTATGAACAAGAAGAAAAAGGGAGAAATGACAGACATAGGTAAGGCTAAGGAGGGGACATACTAATCCCCTTGACGTGTAAATCAGAAATAAATTGTAATCATTTAATAATCACATTTATTGGGTCTGAAGAAGAAGAATAAGGGAGAAACGACGCACATAGGTAGGGTTAAGTAGGGGACATAGTGATCCCCTTGTCTTGTGAAACAGAAATAACGGGAATAATTTAATTATCACGTTTGTTGGCTCAGAAAAAAAGAAAAATGAGAAAACAGTCGGACATAGGTAGGGCTAGGGAGGTTACATACTAATCCCCTTGACGTCTAAATCAGAAATAAATAGTAATCATTTATTAATCACATTTATTGGGGAGAAGAAGAATAAAAAGGAAAAAACGGACATAGTTCGTGCTGAGGAGAAGCATAGTGATTCCTTTGTCAAGTAAAACAGATATTAATGAGAATCATTTAATTATCACGTGTTTTGGCTCAGAAGAAGAAGAAAAAGGAAAGAACGACGGGCATAGATAGGGCTAGGGAGGGGACATGCTGATCTCGTTGTTGACTTTAACGGAAATAACAGGAAATCATTTAATGATCACATTTATTGGGGAGAAGAAGAATAAAAAGAAAAAAACGGACATAGTTCGTGCTGAGGAGAAGCATAGTGATTCCCTTGTCAAGTAAAACAGATATTAATGAGAATCATTTAATTATCACGTGTTTTGGCTCAGAAGAAGAAGAAAAAGGAAAGAACGACGGGCATAGATAGGGCTAGGGAGGGGACATGCTGATCTCGTTGTTGACTTTAACGGAAATAACAGGAAATCATTTAATGATCACATTTATTGGGGAGAAGAAGAATAAAAAGGAAAAAACGGACATAGTTCGTGCTGAGGAGAAGCATAGTGATTCCCTTGTCAAGTAAAGCAGATATTAATGAGAATCATTTAATTATCACGTGTTTTGGCTCAGAAGAAGAAGAAAAAGGAAAGAACGACGGGCATAGATAGGGCTAGGGAGGGGACATGCTGATCTCGTTGTTGACTTTAACGGAAATAACAGGAAATCATTTAATGATCACATTTATTGGGGAGAAGAAGAATAAAAAGGAAAAAACTGACATAGTTCGTGCTGAGGAGAAGCATAGTGATTCCCTTGTCAAGTAAAACAGATATTAATGAGAATCATTTAATTATCACGTGTTTTGGCTCAGAAGAAGAAGAAAAAGGAAAGAACGACGGGCATAGATAGGGCTAGGGAGGGGACATGCTGATCTCGTTGTTGACTTTAACGGAAATAACAGGAAATCATTTAATGATCACATTTATTGGGGAGAAGAAGAATAAAAAGAAAAAAACGGACATAGTTCGTGCTGAGGAGAAGCATAGTGATTCCCTTGTCAAGTAAAACAGATATTAATGAGAATCATTTAATTATCACGTGTTTTGGCTCAGAAGAAGAAGAAAAAGGAAAGAACGACGGGCATAGATAGGGCTAGGGAGGGGACATGCTGATCTCGTTGTTGACTTTAACGGAAATAACAGGAAATCATTTAATGATCACATTTATTGGGGAGAAGAAGAATAAAAAGGAAACAACGGACATAGTTCGTGCTGAGGAGAAGCATAGTGATTCCCTTGTCAAGTAAAAGAGATATTAATGAGAATCATTTAATTATCACGTGTTTTGGCTCAGAAGAAGAAGAAAAAGGAAAGAACGACGGGCATAGATAGGGCTAGGGAGGGGACATGCTGATCTCGTTGTTGACTTTAACGGAAATAACAGGAAATCATTTAATGATCACATTTATTGGGGAGAAGAAGAATAAAAAGGAAACAACGGACATAGTTCGTGCTGAGGAGAAGCATAGTGATTCCCTTGTCAAGTAAAACAGATATTAATGAGAATCATTTAATTATCACGTGTTTTGGCTCAGAAGAAGAAGAAAAAGGAAAGAACGACGGGCATAGATAGGGCTAGGGAGGGGACATGCTGATCTCGTTGTTGACTTAAACGGAAATAATAGGAAATTATTTATTGATCACGATAATTAGGTCAGAAGAACAAAAAGAATAAGGAAAAAACGACGGACATAGGTAGGGCTAAGTTTGGTTCTAAATCAGTATTCTAAATTTTTCTCAGGTTTAGTTTTAAATTATTTTTAAACTTTATATAGGGTATAAAATATATTTAAGTGCTCTGTCTTATACAAAGTAAATAAATGTTTCGTAGTTTAATTGGCCTCTTCAATTTATGTCCAAATGCTGATTAGATTTTTTATCATGTTAATAACCAAATTTGTAATTATTAACCATAAAAAATGATTAAAATTGCATATTTAATTTTTATTCAAATTCAATTGCATATATTTTTTCTATTTATTCTCCTGAAGCTTTATTTATGCAAACACTGAGATCATCTCTTTGTATAAATACGCGTACGGTATGTGCGTGCTTTCGTGAGTGCTTGTTTGTGTTTGCGCGTGCAAGTGCTTGCGTTTTGAAGTGAATACATAGAGATTGGATCATGAATTGTTTATAAATATTTCTCATACTACAGTATATAAGCCTATGAGCTGGCTTTGTGTTAAGATAAAATAAAGCCCCTTTATTGTTAGTAACTTTCCGCCAAACTATTTGCTGACAACGTCCTCCATTGATCCCAGTGCGATTCGATGACGAAAGGCATTTCTTTGTGTTACTTCCAGCTGCTGCCCTGGCAGATAAATCCTTCTAAATGCTTGACCTTCAAAACTTTGCAACAATGTTAATTTAAAATATAACGATTCCGTCTTGTCCCAGCTGGGTAAGCAAATTAGTCGAAATGCATATTTTGTTTTGAAACTGGAATGAATAAAATTGTAGATAAAACGTTAAATTCGGGGTTACCATTTATCAATAATGTTTCGTAATTTGTAATAATTTACAATTACGATTGGAGACGTGTAGCCAGGTCACCAGCTAAGTGCGTATGATTTTGTGAGAGTGTGAAAGGATTAAGGTCGTTGAATCGTCTAAGGCTCACCCGCATCTTAGTGGATATAATATCCCTAAACTTGTACAAGTGAGGAGGGACAAGCGACACCTCCCTATTAGAGGTTGAGATTTGCCCGTATCAGCATTACAGAATCTACTGTCATGTTTGCTTACATCAAATATTAATTTATAGAGTTCAAATTACGTTTGGAGACTGATCGGTAAGTGTATGTCATTGTGAGCGAAGGTGGAAGGGTTGAAGTCGTTAAATATTCTAGGACGCTCCCACGCCTGCGTGGTCATAATATCCCTACCTCGATAAGGGGAGGACAGAGAGTAGACATTTCCTTATTAGAGGGAGAGATTACCTCGTATCAGCACTAAATAATCCTGTGATATGTTTACTAACACCAATATTAATTTATAGCATTTACAATTACGTTTGGAGACAGAAAGGTGTGTGTGTTAGTGTTAAAGGGCTATGGTTAGCTATGATTCTAAGACGTTTCACATCTAGGCGGAGATAATCCTTATTTCTGAAACGTGGAGGAAAGAGTGTCGATACCACTATATAACAGGGTGAGATTTACCAGTATCTGCATGACAGAATCCTATGAAAAGTTTGCTGCAGCAAATGTAATTGTCAATAATTTACAGTTAGGTTTAGAGACGAGACGCCAGGTAAGTGCGTGTGATTGTGTGCATTGTTGAGGGGCTGTGGCTGCTTATTATTCTAAGGTGCTCCCTCCTCTTTGTGAATATAATATTACTATTTTTTAAACGTAGAGGAGAGAAAAGTAGACACCACTACATTAGAGGGTGAGATTTGCTTGTATCTGCATTACATAATCCTCTGAAATGTTGCTTACAGCAAATTTAATTTTCAATACTTTACGATTACGTTCAGAGAAGGGGCGCTAGGTCACCACTAAACATCGTGGGATTGTATGCGAGTGTGGAAGGGCTAAGGTATTTAAATGTTCTAAGACG